>JAECXH010000001.1:0-387920 GCA_018152175.1 Drosophila jambulina | reverse complement strand
TTAATAAATGAATAAATGAATAAATGAATAAATGAATAAATTAATAAATTAATAAATGAATAATTGAATAAATTAATGAATAAATAAATAAACAAGTAAATAAATAAAAAAAAAGAAATGAATAAATATAAATAAATATAAATAAATGTCTTATTACGTCTGCCTATTTCTAAAGTAAAGAGTACATATGCATACATGCCACTTAAGTGCATTAACATTCATATAATATTAAATTTACCGATAATCTTAATGGCGGCTGTATATATGTATATATAAGGACAGAGTTTTCTAAAATTAAAACAAAAACTCGGAAATAATAAAAAATCGCCATGCCCCAGAGAAGGTGCAAATATGTTAAGCAAGAAAGAAATATAAATTTGGAACGACAGAAAAAAAACTAACAGAAATTATATAAACTATTTATACATATAAATATTAGGCTTTAACATTTACCTATTTAGAGTTTTACAGTTACAGTTATACATTTATAGTTTTGCATTTTTATCAACATTTAACGATCGAATCTATGGCAGCTATAGATAACAATCCTATTTAAATAAAGTAAAAACCGAAATTTTAAAATAAAAAGGAATGACTTAATCTCTAAGCAGATGCAAATATTTTGAAAAACAGCAAAACTAAAAAAAAAATGATATTCATAAAAATTTAAAAAGATTATATTAATTTTATTTTAATAATAAATTAAGAAAAGAAACTAACTTTGAGACGCCGAAGTTATATTTATATATATAAGATAATATACATATATTATATATTATGAATAAATATAAATCTTTTATATATCTCCTAGTAGTTCTGGATCGATTCTTAATGATTCAATGTGAAAGTGCTAAGGTATATAAACTCTGATCCTTTCTTGTTTTATTATTGAAATAAAAATAAGTAATCAATCAAAGAAATATTTATACCGGTACAAATGAAGGCAGCTAGTAAAATGTCTCTTACCTTAACAGTTCGCATATAATCGGGCAGATATAGGGGCAGACAGACGAAAATGACTACAATGACTCCACTAATTTTATTGCGTTGCACTGCGGGTTTTTAAAAACTACTAATATCAATTTTCTTCTTTATTTTTAATTTAAGAGCAAAATTACTTCATGATGCCTGGAACTTAGCATATGCTGGAGATTTAAGCTTTGAAACTGCATTAAATATGACATTATTTATAAGAAATGAGCGGAATCATGTTGTTTGGAATCCATTATTTACATTTATTGACCAAATTGGACGCCGTATAGAAATGTCTTCAGTGTACAAAAAGTTTGAGGTTAAGTTAAGATAAGGGAAGGAAAACATATTTTTATAACATTAATTATTTTCAGTTATATGTGATAGCTCTCTTGGCTCCTATGTATGAAGATTTGGGTGCGCCAAAACATAATGAAGTCATTTGGAAAACAGATTTTCGAAAATTATCTAAAACATTTCTATGCCGTGCTGGTTATTTGCCTTGTATTAAGGCAGCACGAAAAAACTTTGAAATGTGGCTTAACAGTTCCAATCCTAATTTTGAAAATCCGTACGTATTATATTATTATTTTATAGATTTGTTATTAATTATTAATACAATATTAATATTAGGGTACCCAGCGAGGATATCTGCCCAGTCTTTAAATTGGGTTCTATGAAGGAATGGATGTTTGGACTAGAACGCTTAAGACAATTTCCCAAACTTCGACCTCAAAGTGAACGAACCTATTTATTCAAAATGCTGGCTCGGTGTCCAGCTCAACAGGAAAAGATTAATTATTTGCTTAAGGTCGCAATGCTTAGTAACAATTCAATATTCACCGAAAGTGACCAGATTTTAATTATTAATGCGGTCTCTTCTGGTTTTGTTGGATACACAACACTATTAAACCTAGTTTCTGATAATTGGGTATATATACGTCAAAAGTAAGTATTTGTATTTTCTAATGTCGAAAATTAAGCTTGCTTACATAGAATAACTCTAACTCTTAAGGGGTATTAAGTTTGTAATCAATGTAGTAAGCTTGAAGACAAGTCTTACAGGATATATATACAGTTGGTGTACAGAGTGAGCGAATGATCTCACCACTAGAATTTTCTGGTCTTTAATACTTGCAGTTTGCGATACGATACGAGTTTACCATGATGTCACTGAATTCGGTTGGTTGGCTTTAAAGCGGGATAGTTCAAAATGAATTACAGCGAAACTTGTCGCATCGGTAAACTTGAGATTCTTCCAACGCAAGAGCTTCAACGGGCTAGGAAGTGGCCAATACCTGCCGAGAAGTATAGAGAGTGGAGTACAGTGATCAGTTAAATTAGAACTGCGAAACAACAAATCAAATAAGTTTTTTAATACCAGGCATAGGTTTAGATAGAAAGATATTCAAAAAACTAAACATATTGATCAATGGAATAGTCCCATTATCACCCATACGGGTAATAACAAAAAATTAAATTGGGGGATACAAACGAAAATTCTGTATTGACCAGAAACCAAAGTACATCTTGGATTAATAATACAATAAATCAGTGCTAGTGAAGTAGAGACTCTAAAAAAAGGATAGATCTTAGGGCTATTTCATCCGGAAAAAGGAAAACAAAAAAACTAAAGTCAAAAGTATTGTGAAGATACACGAGGGTGAAGAAAATAATTAAATTACGTACATGCACATCCTCAAACTCTGTTTCGGGAAAACCACTGGAATTCATGGAATTCTGCAATATTCTGCAAAAATGTAGGGGTCGCAACGGGAAGTTTCACCAGCATCAATTTAATTTTATTTTATTTTTATCCTAGTGCGTTAAGGGTTACCTTATATTTATTGCACTAGTCGAGATAGATATAAAAACATTATTTCTTAGTCTAACATTTTATATTCTTATTACCTAAATATTACCTAAATATATTTCCGTTGTTACTTAACTAATTAAATAAATACTTTTTTTTATTTTTATTTTTTTGTTTGATTTTGTTATTTTGTTTTATTGAGTTTAAATCTATGTTTATTACTTTAGATATTCTTTGATCATATTTTGAAACTGAGTTGCGCTCCTTATGATTTTAAAATAATGTGGTAGGTTATTCCATTGACGGATAGCATTTATAAAGAATTGTCGGTTAGAGCATAATGTTTTGTATCTGGGGCATACCAAGTTATTTGTTCTATGTGAAGTGGCGAAAACAAGTTTATCATACAGATATTTTGGTTCTTTCGATGTTATTATTTTGTGAAAGTAAATGAGAGTCCTATAAGAAATCCACGAAGTCAGGTTAAAGTCAAGAATTTTAATTGTCAAGTGGGATAAAAGGTCAAGACGCCTAAGATTAAACACATACCTAGTTATTGAATTAAGGGCTACTGATAAATTATGAAAATCTCGCGAATCACAATGACCAAATACCTCTATTCCATAAAATAACGTTGAAATAAGAACGGTTTTTGCAACTAAAATCTTTGTTTGTGGTGGAAGGAAAGATTTTGAACAAGAGAGTTGTCGCAATAAACCATATGTTCGCCCTGTAGCTTGAGTAATATGTTTGCTCCAAGAAAGTGTATTACTAAAAGTAATCCCTAAATTATTTGCACTAGTTGCATATTTTATAATGGAAATATTTATATAAAGATTTTGAATGTTTCTTGTATCAATAGGTCTCTTGGAAATGACTAAACATTTTGACTTAGTAGGATTAATACTTAGTCCATTACATTTTGCCCAGTTGTCTAATTCATTAAGCATATTATTACTCGTACTAACACAAACATTTAACTGATTAACAGGACTGCTGACATAAATTTGGACATCATCCGCATACATATGGACTTCACAGTCAGACAAAACACTAACATACAAAGAGAATAACAAAGGACCAAGTACTGATCCTTGGGGTACTCCCCGTGTCAGCAATCTACAACTAGACATGCATGTGCCAGAGACCACGGCTTGTGACCTTCCACTAAGGTATGACTCAATAAATCTGGTAGCTGTACCAGAGAAATTAAAGAGATTTTTTAATTTTAAGCAGAGACAAGAGTGGTTTACTGAGTCAAAGGCTTTACTGTGGTGATAGAGTTAAAAACGTCACACAATTAGTGTCCAGTTGCGTCCGAATATCTTCAACAATTTCCGTTTTTGCACTTATACAGCTTCTCTTCTTCATGAACCCTGATTGTGTTTGCGTCAACAGTGAGTTATCTTCGAGATACCTCAGCATCTGTTTCGCCATTAAATTTTCAAGCACCTTAGCAAGAAAGGGTAGGATTGAAATTGGTCTATATTCTTTGTTTGGCTTCAGAACTGGAATAATTTTCGCCCTTTTCCAGATTGTTGGCATACTCGAGGTGGTTATCGCAGTATTGAAGATGTATGTTATGTGTGGAAGCAGTAGCGGTAACATAATTTTTAAGAACTTAGGACTAACGTTATCTAAGCCTTCAGCATTCGATTTAACTTTGAGGATACCATTTAAAACATCACATTGACCGACACACATAAAGCTAAAACTATTATCACAGTAAGATATATTGTTCAGGTATTCATTGGGAATTACTTCAGGTACATCGATTTGCGAAAACGATTGACAGAGATTCTCTACATCAACATTTTTATTGCTTGTTTGCCTGCACTTTCCAATGCCCAATTTTTTCAGCTCATTCCAGGTCTGTTTTGACGTGGTGGCGTTCTCAAACTTAAGTTTGAATTTTTCACATTTGGCATCCTTTATATGTTTTGTAGCTTTGGATCGTAGTTTCTTATACAAAGAATACAAATGACCATTCTTATACCGTTTCCATTTACGGTAAGCAATATCCCTTTGAAGTATCAAATCTTTTATTTCATTATTAAACCACAAGTTTTGCATGGTTTAATAACTTTTGTTTTGACAGGTACACATTTGTTAAACATATATAATAAGTTAGTATTAAAAACATTTAATTGAGTCTCAACACTTGGACATTGATAGATGGGAGATCAGCATCTATATTACCATCTGCTTTTTATGAGCACACACAGAAACACAAACTCACAACTTTTCGTCTCGAAACGAGGAGTATAGACCTCTGAATAATTTAAACGGTATTTGATATTAGACGGTATATAAATTATATTTTAGAAATATTCCGTAGATTGTCCCACGCCGCGGACCGTAGGGAAGGAGGTGATAACTTTAGCGCCGTCGTGGCCGGCTGCTCTGCAAGGTGGTGTGGCGGAGATCGTCTTCTCTCGGTGGTGCGCTGGCAGACTCGCTGTGAGCTCAGCGCTGTTCCTGAATATGTTCAGTATATGGTGGAAGGACTTTCTCCGTAATTATCAATTATCTGTCCTTAAGGCTAGACAACCAATTGAATTGAATCAGGGTAAAGTCAGAGTAGGCTGGAAACTGCATATCTTAGCATACCGAAATAAAACAAATGATACCGAGGGACGGCTCCTGACGAGGTTTATCTGAATCTGCATATAAAAACACTAGGGTGATCCAATCACCCAAGACTTATACAGACTTATATGCTACTCATTTATCTACCTCAGAAATAAATCCTAGAACTCTGAAGTCGAGTGCGAAAAATAATTCGGTATCCGAATGTGCCGCTGGACCGTGCCGGTGATTACCGTTTTGTCGTTTGATCGCAAATTACGACCCCTCAGACTCCCATCAATGTATCCCCCCAGGGCGTCAGGCCCGAATTACCGGACGATATTGGCAATCCAGACAATGGGTCTGCATTGCCGAAAGCCCTTACAGTTGCCACCTACGAAACAGATATTTATTTCGCGGCTTTCCCCTGATCAGACATCGGAAGATGTAATAGCCTTTATTCAAGGCAGAACTAAAGCCGGCACAATGAAAATTAAAGAATAAAAATTGAAATTTTCCTACGAGCTCTTTGATACAATATGCTCTAACAAATTCTGGCCGGAATATATTGTCGTCAAGGAGTTCGAAGCTAAGAAAAAGAAAAGGCGGCCTGTAGGAATAAGTCTTCCCAGGCCCGACCAGACCACTACGCCCTCTACGACTCCCACCCCAAAAAACTAACTGACTCCCTCTTCATCTCCTATCAGAATGCAGTAAGCTTCCCAAATTTTATTCTGATAGTCTTTCGATTGCTTCCTAAGTTATCATGTTCACAGAAACCTGGTTAAAGCCGGAGATTTTGAGCTCCGAAGTTTTTCTAGCTGTGTTTACGGTATAACGCCTGGATCGGCCTATCAGTCGTGGAGGTGGTGTCCTTGTAGCGGTTGACTCTAGTCTCACGTCGGAATAATTAACTTTCGAGGAGTGCAACGATGTTGAATTCCTCTGTGTGAAGCTATCAGTTAATGGTAGCTCCATTTTCATTACTTGTTCCTACATTCCTCCCTTGTCGGAACTTCCTATTTATTGGAAACATCTTACCGCTATCCAGATGGTCTCCAATCGTCTTTCGGATAAGGACCACTTAGTAGTTCTTGGTGATTTTAATATCCCAGGGGCTATATGGTCCTCCATTAATTCCACAAACTCTCTTCTTACTACAACACAGCATGATTTTATTGCTGGCTTGTTTGACATTTCGCTGTCTCAAGTCAACCATTTTCGAAACTCTTTAGAGCGCTTGCTTGATCTCTGTTTTGTTTTAGATCCTGCGAGAGTTAGTTTAGCCAGGGTGGCGCCGCTGACGCTACCCAAAGATCCCTATTATCCTACTTTCGATGTGACCCTCGACGTTGGGGCCGACTTACAGAATATATCTGATCGTCCAGCCAAAAAAGTCCTTTGCTTTCGCAAGACGGCTGAATATACTTTTATCGGATTTTAATTGGTCCGATCTATATATGTGCACTGACATGGCGGAAGCCGTGGATATTTTTTACAGTGCCATGAATTCATGTTTTACTGAATGTGTTCCGTTATACTACCTGTCGACCTCTAATAAGCCTCCGTGGTTTACTAAAGAGTTGAGTCGTCTTAAAAACAAAAAGTCTAAAGTCTAAAATTGTTTACCTTTTCCTTAGAAACGTCCCACTTCCCCCTTATTTGAAAGGAATCATTTGATATTCCTCTTCCGCGTAAACTTATTAAATTTGAACGGCTCTAAATGCAAGCTAATGAAATTCTCTCGTGTCGTTCCCAAGCTCGAAACTTACGCGTTGAACTGTCGCTTTTTGGAAAGAATTCAAATAGTTGATGATTTGGGAGTCCGCCTGGATACTAAACTTGACTTCATTGATCATATTTACTGCATGGTAAATAAAGCCAGAGGTGTGCTTGATTTTATTAAACGATAGTCGAAAGAATTCAATGACCCCTAGGTTACTAAATCTCTTTACATTTCTTTAGTTCGTCGTATCTTAGAATATGGATCTTGCATTTGGAGCCCTCAGTATGGGATCCACAGTAAACGCATTGAATCGGTTCAAAATAACTTTTTACTTTTCGCTTTACGCGGTTTAAACTGGGATGCAAACCAGAGGTTACCCTCTTATTCCAGTAGACTCCTACTAATTAACTTACCATCCTTATCTAATCGTAGAACTATGCTAGGCATTACCTTTATTTACAACCTTATCCGAGGTGACGTTGAAAGTGCTGATCTTTTGGGTCAGCTTAACTTTCACGTACCAAGTAGAAATACTAGATTTTATATTCCCTTAGTTTTGCGCCACTGTAGAACGTCCTTTGAATTGCATGAACCCTTTAGAGTCTTATGTGCAAGTTATAACGATTTGTACATAATACGTCTAATGTAGTTACCCTTCCCAAACTAAAAACTTTAATCCAAACCCACTCAGCACGCATGCAAGCAAACAATCTGGTAGCACGCCAGTAGTCAATTCCTCGTACTTCTTTCTATACTTTCATTTTTCGCGCCTACTACTATCATACGGGACCCTTGAATGTACTGATCGTAGTGCATAAACGTGTATTAAACACTTCCCAAATACCTAAACAAAGCAGCCGCCCAATTCAATAAAATTATTTTATATTGTGCAAACCTTTTGATTTCACAAAACTCACCAAACACACATCCATACAGGGTTCCATGGTGGAACAAACACCTAAGCCTAAGGCAAATCGACTTCTGATTATCTACTCTACGTAGACTATCTCATAATGAAGTCAAAAATACACACCTCCCTCGTCGCTCTTGACTTCTCAAGAGCCCTTGATCGAGTAGGTGTGCACTCCGTAATCAACCAACTGCAGGAACAGAAAACAAGCCCAAAAATAATCAAATACATTAAAAACTGTATGACTAACAGGAAAATAATTGTCCGCGACGGTCCGCATTCATTGAACTCCTTACCCCTATTTATCGGAATCATCCAAGGTTCACCCATATCCATAATATTATTTCTCATAGATTTCAATAAACTTTCAGACATCATCTCTACACAAAGAACAGAACAGAATAACAAACTTAAAAAAAAAAACACAAATACAAACTTCAGCCTAGACAACATCTTAAACAATATTAGGAATTGGGGCTCCTACTCAGGGGCATCGCTTTTCCTATCTAAATGCCTACATCTCAACATATGTCAAAACAGAAACTGTACTTGCATGATTAGCTGAGAAAACATCAAAATTTCTACCGTTAAATAAACTTCTGCCCAAACTCCCCAATAAACTGAACATAATATAATGCCTATCCAATCTGAAATTCAACTGCAATACGTATACACTACTTAATGTCGCAAAGGCAACTGTCATAACCAAATTAGAGTATGGTCTGTTACTATACGGCCACGCTCCCAAAAGCATACTAATTAAATGAAAAACTCCGTTCAATCCGCAATTCGTCTTGCCCTTGGAGCCTACCGCTCAACAAAAAAAAAAAAAAACAAAAAACAAAAAAAAACAAGAAAGGAAGCTAACTTCGGCACACCGAAGTTTGTATACCCTTGCAGTTTACAATTGGATCATTATGAATTAATAAAACTGTATCAAATGGAAATTAACACTAACAGAAATTGTATACGACATTTGTACATATAAAAATTCTGTTTAACATTACGTATACGTAATATTTCCCCAACATTCCTATGGCAGCTATATGATATAGTTGTCCGATTTCGATCAAATTAAAACCGAAATTCTAGAATAATTTAAAATGGCCATTCCTCAAATTATATGAAAATATTTTGAAAATTGGACAAGTTATAATTTTTTTTCTAAAAATTTATCGAAAATTTCCGACTTATATAGTAGTGAGAGCATATAGAAGACTACCTGCAAAGTTTCATTCAGATAGCTTCAAAACTGAGGGACTAGTTTGCGTATAATCGGACAGACGGACAGACGGACAGACGGACAGACGGACAGACGGACAGACGGACAGACGGACAGAAGGACAGACGGACAGACAGACATGCCTAGATCGACTTGGCTATTGATGCTGATCAAGAATATATATACTTTATAGGGTCGGAAGTGTCTCCTTCACTGCGTTGCAAACTTCTGACTGAAATTATAATACCCTGCAAGGGTATAACAACGTACACTACGGAGCAAATATTCCCTATATAGAAATGAAACGAGACGTTCAAACAGCCAAACTATCTCAAAACTTATTTTTTTATAAAAACACACCAATCTACAAGTCTGTTAAGCAAATAAACTCAAGAAAGAAAACGACACCAATAATAGACCAAACAATTAAACTTAGGCAAGCTCATAAATACAGGCCTTTCTGGGCCCCTTCCAATCTAATAATCAAATCAATAAAAACAAGAAACACCTTCCAAAACACACCGAAAACTTTAAGAACACATAAAAAATAAGATTAATCCAAATAATTTCATATTTACCGACGGTTAAAAAATTAACTGTAACATACGCTATTACCATGGAAACAATCATCTCAAAATATATTGCATATGTTTGTAGTGGGCCGATCCTTCCGAAAAGAAAATCCTTAGGGTTCCGTAGAGTAAAAATTCCCATGGCGCAGGCGAAATCAAAATCGGGGTTCAAGAATGAAAGGCGGGGGCATCGTGGGGCTTCGTCAGCTTTATTCAGCTGCATACATGTAACTAACTTAAGCTTAAGCACAAGACCGCGCTCCTGTCCGCTTTACTCCGCTAAAGCGAGCGCGGGAGATCGGCAGCGGCCGACCATGGAGTTCGGTTCCGAACCCGAGGTTCGCGATCCAGAGCGCGGAAGCTGCGAGAGGGGCGAGAGCGGCCGGGCTTGGTCCAGAACGGTGCTGAGGAGCGACGTCGGAGTGACGCGAAGCGGTGGAATAGTGCCGCGGAACAGCCGAAGCTTGAAGAGGAGCGGCGAGCGGGCGAGCGTTGATGTGCTCGGCGGACAGTGGGCGGAGGTCCGAAAGACGGGAGCGCAAGAGCGGTCGAGCTTTCGGAAGCTCGGTCGGCAGAGGGCGACACTGAGGGCCTTCTTACCTGAACATTCCGCCGCGGCCGTACTGCGAGTGGTGCCCAACGGACCTTGGGATGCGTAGGAAACTCGCGTGTCGAACACGGACACGGTGCGAGCGGTTGCCACTGGGCCCGTAAGTACCCATCCAAAAATCGTCTCTTGTGCCAGAAGAGAGCCCAAAATGTTGCTCTTGGAGCCGCCCAAAAGCACAGGCGGAAGGATGTCAGCTCCTATTAGGACGTCGATTTTGGAGCTCTCAAACAACAATTTGTAACCTACTTCAGGAGATCTCTTGATGGAAGTTTACCGACTAGTTGAGCAGAACATAAGCATTGGTTTCTAACATCAGCCAAGCTTCGTGGATTGGGCGGCAACTGTGTCATTGAGACCGGAAACTTGGGTCTGGACTGGCTTGAAGGGAAGTTTGATTCGGTTGAAGAGCCGTTCAGTCATGAATGTTGCTTCGGAACCTGAATCAATCAGAGCGCGGGCTTGGAAGTTGCGACCAAGATGGCAATATTAATTATCGCCGTGCCGAGCAGGACAGCTCTTGATCCTGACGCAAAACACTCTTGCACATTTGAGTAGTCATCGGAATTTGCAGCGCCTCCCGAAATTGGCGCGAGTCTTGGACTAGGCTGAGAGGCGGGTCTAGGAACGCTGCCGGCCACGGCAGGTAAAACAAGAATAGGGCTGGAGCCACTCTAGGAATTGAGCCGGCGCTCTGTTTGGTTCACAATTGACGTTCTTAGTAGAAGATGCCCAGAACTGCTAAGCCTGATGTCGTCGATTGCTTCGAGAGTGCGATGACGCTCTGTCGGAATTTCAGCCATATTGTGTATGGACTGTTCCCACATAGAAAGTGTGGACTTGGAAAGCTTTAAGAAAACCATGTACATAAGGAGACAATCCCACGCCTCGACTTGAACGGAGGACATCTTTAAGGCTGTCAGGCAACTTTGGATGGTGCCTTGCAGCTCTTTTAGCGCGGCTCCGGAAAGAAAAGAATTTTCAACTGACCAACAACCGCCGATTTTCAAAGCGGTCAGTGAGGCTTCGCCACGCGGAGATGAAGCCTTCGTTGGTGAGAGGGCCCTTGGAAACAATGACGTGCGCATCACCACATGTTTTGGAGAGGAGGTGAAACAACTTCTCCACCGGTGTAAGACACGAGTTTTGAATATATATCGCGGTGAAAAGGTCTCTGAAGGTGGCCCACCAAAGATAATCACCCGCGAAAACTTGGTGTCCACAGGTGGCAGACGAACCCCGTAGACGGGGGTGTGGGAAAGGGGACGAAGTTGAATGGACTGGGAAGCGCCCTTGTTAATGATGTCTGGGAGTTGGAGAATACACCTCGAATAAACGGAGTAACAATAATTGTACTTCGTGTCAGGCACTGTCGAGGTGGCGGTACTGGCTCCTCTCCACCTTCTCCCTCAGGGCCCGGATTTGGTCCCGATGGACTTGGCACATGCCAGGGGAGTTTCAGGGGCGCTAGGAGTGTGAATATGGGCTTTAAATTGACTAACCCGATCTGTCGTGGCAATAAACTCTTTGAGGGCGATGTTTACCGCAGTTGGAGCCATTTTGGATGCTGACCGAGTAAGCCTGGACGAGGGACAGGGTTTTGTATCAACGGATTTGTCGCTTTTTGCCCTTGGAATGGCAGTGGCAGCCTTTGGAATTAAATGAGACGGCCGCCAATTGATGGGATAGGACGGGGCTTTTTGTCGTCGTCTATGGGCATGCCAGGACTCGAGCTGATCGATAGAGATTTAAAACGAAATTAGCGAAATGGATGAATTTGAGAATTCTACAGGTTGGCCGGAAAAAGAAATATATAATTCAGTAATGCGTAGATTCGAATTGTGGCGTCGGATATAATTTAAATTATTGCCACTGGTACGTAGGTTGGGGATTTGAAAAATTTCAAAAAAAAAGGGACGTTGAATTGTCTTGTATATTTCCGTAGTACACAAGATAGAAGACCAGCAGAAAAAACAGCGAAAAAGGAAAAACAACGACCGAAAGTTTTCACGCTGAAAGTGGATGAATACTGGTCACGAAAATTCCAGAACGAAATATGACGGATATCTATTCTTTTAATTTTTGTATTTATTAAAAAAATTAAAATATTTATTATTATTATTTGAGAATATTATTTTGTTACGTCTATTTTTATACCCTTGCAGAAGTTTGCAACGCAGTGAAGGAGACATTTCCGACCCTATAAAGTATATATATTCTTGATCAGCATCAATAGCCGAGTCGATCTAGCTATGTCCGTCTGTCCGTCTGTCCGATTATACGCAAACTAGTCACTCAGTTTTGAAGCTATCTGAATGAAACTTTGCAGGTAGTCTTCTATATGCTCTCACTACTATATAAGTCGGAACGGGCCGGATCGGACGACTATATCATATAGCTGCCATAGGAACGATCGGTAAATTTTCAGAAAAAAAAATTATTACTTGTCCAATTTTCAACATATCTTCATATAATTTAAGACATGGCCATTTTATATTATTATAGAATTTCAGTTTTAATTTGATCAAAATCGGACACCTATATCATAAGTGTTTGGGGAATATTACGTATACGTAATGTTGAACCGAATTTTTATATGTATAAATGTTGTATACAATTCCGGTTAGTTTTACTTCCCATTTGATAAAATTTTATTAATTCATAATGATCCATTTGTAAGCTGCAAGGGTATACAAACTTCGGCGTGCCGAAGTTAGCTTTCTTTTTTTGTTTTGTTTAATTTTAACTTTTATTGTGGTTGCAATCGGTGGGATTTTAACACCTTGTTGCTTTGTTCCGAAATGCTCACTGGGTTACGCTGCCTGTAAAGCAAAGCTAATATGTATGTAATTATTGGTGCTTGGTGGAATTAAAAAACCTCGCTCTTGTTTTGAATGGAAAACAGCACGTCGGGATATGCCGTCGGTAATTCAGTGCGCATATAAAAGCAGCGGCCACGAAGAGCAAAAAACATCAACAATGCACGCACCACGGCTGCCGTCAGAGTCAAGGAGAAAACAAAAAACACTGTCGCATTCGTTGGGATTGGAGCTGAGATTTTATTTTTAATTGATATTTACTTGTGTTGCTTTTAATTCGTAAATTGGATTAATATATTTGCTGTATTTGAAGGCAGAAAATATTTATACGGGTGTAGAAAATAATATGCAAATGCAGGAATGGCCTGCATGCAAAGTTGGATATATGTATATGTTGGCACAGTGGAACGTCGATAAGTGGACTGTATTGGAATTGAAGGCAGAAAAATTATATGGAGAATAAATGGCACACACTGTTCGGCGAACAGAAAAACGTCCGAAACGATTACACACCGGGTGGCCGATATTAGTTGAGCCTTTATTTTTCACCACACAATTTCACTTTTTAATTTGGCGGAGTTGCGCCTATGTAGGAACGTACATATGTAAGCGACCGTTTGCAGTTATACGTACAAAGGGGAATGTAGAACTGACAGCAATTGACTGCCGTTGTGCCTGGAAAACTCGGATATAGAGTTCACATGGAAAAAATAATCTTGCAGCATTGTGAACAAAATTTAATGTTCGGACCACTGTTGATGGCCGGCAGCGAGAGGGAGACGGCAGAGGCTGGTACTTGTCTTTCACGGAAAAATCACCGGAGCTGCTGGCGGAAGGGCGGAAGGATATCCGTATCCGGCTCGATGTTTGTAGGGGGGCGATACTTCCGAAAAGAAAATCCTTAGGGTTCGGTGAAGTATAAAATTCCCTCGGCGCAGGCGAAGGCAAAATCGGGGTTCAAGAAATGAAAGGCGGGGGCGTCGTGAAGCTTCGTCAGCTTTATTCAGCTGCATACATGTAACTAACTTAAGATTAAGCACAAGACCGCGCTCCTGTCCGCTTTACTCCGCTAAAGCGAGCGCGGGAGATCGGCAGCGGCCGACCATGGAGTTCGGTTCCGAACCCGAGGTTCGCGATCCAGAGCGCGGAAGCTGCGAGAGGGGCGAGGGCGGCCGGGCTTGGTCCGAGAGCGGCCGGTGCTGAGGAGCGACGTCGGAGTGACGCGAAGCGGTTGAAGAGTGCCGCGGAACGTTGATGCGCTTTACGGACAGTGCGCGGAGGCCCGAAAGACGGGAGTGCTAGAGCGGTCGAGCTTTCGGAAGCTCGGTCGGCAGAGGACGACACTGAGGGCCTTCTAACCTGAACAGCATATTTCCTCCATATTCAACCGTCCTTACCTCTGAACAATCGCCTTCCTAGAAGCTATCAAACTTATTAAATACCAAAAAGGTGAATTCATGATCTGTTCCGACTCCCTAGCAGCAATACACTCACTACAAAATTCAAATAACAATAGCTTTTATCCAAACAGAATCAAATCACTAATGTCATAGCATGCCCCTAAAATTCAAATCAAGCAGAACTTTCGATAAAGCAAGGAGAAAACATTACACACTGCAGTCAATGGTACCAATCAATTAATATGACTAACTCACACACCTGCGATTAACTTAAACATTGCCACCAAAATTGGACGAGACTCGACCAAATAAAAATAATACGACTCTGACTAGAACACATAAAATTAACCTAATTAATCCAAATTCAATACCAGCTTGTCGGTTTTCCCAAGTAGATATCTCAATAAGCCATTTACTAAACCCATGCCCATCCCTCCTTCAAACCAAGCATTCCATATTTAAGAACACTAACCCCCTAAACCTCCTAAGCAATACCGACCCAAATAACATACAAAATTCCTACTTTATCGTAAAAAATCTAGAAGAGAATAAAATGTACATAACAAGCACAACAATTATATAGCCTGTTGGAGTGGAGTGGCTTTTACCTGGAACACTCGATAATTTTTTTTTTTTTTTTTTTTTTTGCGCGCGGGTCCCATCGATTCCCACCTCCCGCCTAACCGACCGAGAGGCGCAGCCGTGTGACGTACGGCACGAACGCGTTCTTGATAGACGCGTGAGAAGAGGAAAGTATAAAAGAACGAGGAATATTTAATATTGCTAAGGTGCTAAGTTACGGGCTAATTCTACAAGCAAAATAGTTTTAAGTTTAGGAAGACTATCACTACTAGCAATATAGTCATAGAGGCGGTTGTAATCGGTGCAGTGACCAATTACTAAGGGGATATAGGATCTGGAAGTTAGTCTGGGAACATGGAAATTGAGTTGGCCTAGCAGGTAGGGACTCTCCACGTCCCCATGAATAAGCTTATGTAGAAAGATGACACCAAGCATCGTTCTACGGTTCGCTAGGGAGGGAAGGTTAATTAATAGAAGTCTACTAGAGTAAGACGGTAATCTCAGGTTTGCATCCCAGGTTAAGCCCCGTAGGGCGAAAAGCAAAAGGTTTTTTTGGACAGATTCAATGCGGTTAATATGGACTCCAAAACTAGGACTCCAAACGCAAGAACCATATTCCAAAATGGGCCGAACTAACGAAACAAAAAGGCTCTTAGTTACATAAGGGGAATCGAATTCCTTCGACCACCTTTTAATGAATCCAAGCATGCCTCTGGCTTTGTTAACCATGCAGGAAATGTGTTCAGAGAACGAAAGTTTGGGATCAAGGCGGACTCCAAGATCATCGACAAGAGTTATTCTTTCCAAAGAGCAGTCATTGAGCATATAAGTGGCATACTGGGGAGTGACACGCGAAAATATCAACAGTTTGCACTTGGAGCTGTTGAGATGTAATAGGTTAGCACGACACCATGCTTGAAAATTATTAAGATCCGATTGTAAATCTGACTGGCATGAGCTGTCCTTTAGATGACGAACACGAAAAACTACTTCGGTTTATTGCGCGACGGGTGTCGGTCTTTATTGGTAGAGTAAGGAATTGGAACTAAACAACAATTGACTTAAACCTAGCTAACCTAGAAAGCACAAAAGAAGAGGGAGAGAGAGCGAGGGTGTACGGGATCACTCTGCCTCTGGAAAATAAACGCCCTTTTGGCGTAAACATTCCTCCCCCCCCCCCTTGCAAGGATACGCAGCAAGAATATCCGGAAGACATAGCTCGGGAAAGCGTTGGATGCGCTGAGCGCTCGTCGATATGTAAAAGTGTGTGGTTATCCTGACCCCATTTGTTTTCGTCGTATGGAACCCATTAATTGCCGGCATTGGGAGAAGCGGTAACTCGTGTGGAGAACGAGGAAATCCTATGGATCGGTGCGGATATTTGCCATTGCAGTATCAGGAGGACTCGAAACACTGAAGGAGCAGTTGCTTGGATGCAACAAAGTTTGATGCCGAGCGTGACACGCGAAGCACTTGTGGGCGCTTGTGCAATTACGAAGTTGATGACCGCTTGCAAAGCAATTGAAGCACAACTGCTTTGTTTTTACGTAAGAGGTACGATCCTTTGTCGTCATCTAAAGGAAGCGTGGACATATACGCACTGAATGGTTCTCTTTAGAACTTAATTCTTTGAGTTTTGGAATGATCCTCGTACTGAAGGATTTCAGGGCTCGAGGTGATACGTTGGAGGGTGTCGATTTGGACGGATGGAGGCGCAACGGAGAAGAATGGATAGAATCTATAGTTTCTATGGCGATCAGTTAGGAAAGAATCATGTTCTAACCAAGTAAAAATTTTCGTGGAACACAAATAAACCAGAAGACAATTCTAATTATCCGTAGGAAGACCGGAAATATTTAGGGACGTGAGGCAATTTTGAATTGTATTTTGCAGCTCCTTCAAGGCTGCCGAAGATTCGTGTACTGCATGTTAAGCAAGTTTTTCAGTTGACTGTTCACCAGCGCTGGTTTGTTTTTAGGTTTTTCCAGGCTGAGCGGAAACCATCGTTGGTGAGTGGCGAATTGGAAACTGGAATTAGCTTCACAACTTGTCTTGGCATTTAAATAGAACAGCTTTTCGACAGGGGTCAACACAGAATTGTCTATATAAACCGCTGTGAAAGGGTCTTGGAAAGTCGGCCAGCGAAGATAATCACCCGAAAAAACTTACGTTTCGCACGTAGGAAGGCGACAGCTAGACGGAACGGAATTTTGAGGCGCTGGGGATTGGACTTGAGCTGCTTTTAAAGAGATCTATCGATATATTTCATGAGCTGGGCGGCCCACCTTTCGTAAATAAAATAGGAATCATCGTATTTTGCCCTAAGAGTCGGCAAGGTGTCCGCGCGCCCTCTAAGTCTACTGAAATTAGCTCTGAACAAGAAAGAAAGCTAACTTCGGCACGCTGAAGTTTGTATATCCTTGCAGCTTACAAATGGATCATTATGAATTAATAAAATTTTATCAAATGGAAAGGAAAACTAACAGGAATTGTATACAACATTAATACATCTAAAAATTCGGTTCAACATTACGTATACGTAATATTTCCCGAACATTCCTATGGCAGCTATATGATATAGTAGTCCGATTTTGATCAGATTAAAACCGAAATTCTAGAATAATATAAAATGGCCATGTCTTAAATTATATGAAAATATGTTGAAAATTGGACAAGTAATAATTTTTTTTCTCAAAATTTACCGATCGTTCCTACGGCAGCTGTATGATATAGTCGTCCGATCCGGCCCGTTCCGACTTATATAGTAGTAAGAGCATATAAAAGACTATATGCATAGTTTCATTCAGATAGCTTCAAAACTGAGGGACTAGTTTGCGTATAATCGGACATACGGACAGACGGACAGACGGACATGGCTAGATCGACTAGGCTATTGTTGCTGATCAAGAATATATGTACTTTATAGGGTCGGAAGTGTCTCCTTCACTGTGTTGCAAACTTCTGACTGAAATTATAATACCCTGCAGGGGTATAACAAGCTTCGTACTCTTTCTCGACCTTGTCCCATAGCGCTCGGACTTGGTCGAGGTGAATTTGGCATATATACTTGGATGGACTGGGTGATGCTGGATTGCAGGTTTTGGACTTGAAGTGACTCAGACGGTCACAGGTCATAGTAAATTTATTTAAAATTGATAAAGTCATATTGGATATATTTAAGTAAATCTAGTCTCTATTAATATATATGCCGATTCGTGGTCGCGTTCCATTTTTGAGCGGAGTGAGTTTCCAACTTTCTTGGCCGACTATCGCAAAAGACTGTTCGATCGTTTTGCCTAAGAACTGCCTTCGAACTACACCGCCTTGCTACAACGATTCCTGTGAAAATAAGGAACTGACAGCGCAGCTGTGTCGCGCCACAATGAATGAAGAGGACCAATCAAAGAAGAGAACCGAAAATATCAAAATTCCGTGTAACATAAACTTTCCAGGAACTAGCATTCTGCATACGCTGGTATACGAATTGTATATCCATTCGTCGACATATATATATATATTTTTTCAATTATTTATATGTGTCGAAAGCTAGATTTTGGAATTTAGGAACCAATCGAAATATGTATTAGAATCAGTATCAGTAATGCAGATATGGAAGCGCACTTAAATTTGTAATGGATTTTTTTCTTTGAAATATTAAAAAAAATAATTTAAGTTTTATGTAATTGTTTAGTAGGGGGGCGATCCTTACACTGACGATCCTTGAAAGAGTTTGTCGAAAGGTTCCAACGGCGCAAGACCAAGAAGAGAAAAAAAACCCAGTGGAAGAAAAAGTCGGGGGCGTCGTTGAGGAACTTCAGACCGCTTTATTCGGCTGCATACATATAACTAACTCTAAGCATAGAAAAAGAGGCCAGGGAAGCTGGCTGCAGTGAGTGGATGAGATCGGCAGCGGCCGACCATGTTGTTCGGATATGCACCCGAGGCCCGCGCTCCGTAGTGTGAAATCGGTGTGAAGCCCAGGCGCGAGAGCATTAAAGGGGCGAGAGGGAAAGCTCCGACCGCTCAGCGAGCAGTGGCGCTCACTGGGCCGCTGAACTAAACATCCCGCCCCCCTTGCAATCACTCGGGTTGCAAAGGAGCCGTCCTTCTCACGGCTGGTGACAAGCTCCGGACACGACCCATCCAAAGACTGTGCTCTGGGTCACCGGCAATCCGTCGTCGATCTTTCGAAAGCACATCTGCTTTCGGCGGTGCGTGGGCGTGGCGACATCGTGCTTTACTTGACTGGCGGATTATAACAAATGAAAAAGAAGAAATAATCAGTATTGGGAAGGACTGCGAATTGGAGCTAGGAAATGGAACATGGAATTGAAACTACGCATCGTATCGATGGACTAATGGAGTGGAGGGGCGATTGGTTATAGCGGGCAGGCGACCTCCTCCATCGGAAGCAGGACAACCTTCGCAATGGGACGCTTAATGAGTCCCCACGCAGTGCGGATGTCGACCACACGGACATGGCCATTGAATCCTGGAAACACCGCGTCAATTATGCCTAATCGCCACTCATTGGACGGAAGGTTGTCTTCCTTAACGACTACCATATCTCCGGCACGGAGATTTCGTGTAGGAGCTCGCCACTTATTCCGCTTATGGAGTTCCTTTAGGTACTCCTCCTTCCATCGCAGACGACAGTGCTGATGAAGAGCTTTCAGGTGCTGCCAGCGGTTTATAATGGATGTGGTGACCCCCTTGATTTCGGGTTCAACCACGGCGAGCAGAGGACCTCCAACAAGAAAATGCCCAGGCGTCGGCGGGGTCTTTGGACATTGGAGCGAGCGGGCGCGAATTCGCTTCGATTCTAGCCAGAAGTGTGGACAGCTCTTCAAACGTGTACTTCCGCGTGGCCGAAGACTTGTAAAACAAGGTTTTGAAGCTGTAGAGATGTTGAATCCATTGCTAGGGTTCTGCTGGGGCTGGGCGAAAATTCAAAATTCCCAATAAAAAAGCAGCGGAATCTCGAGGGTGTTATTTCTTCGGGAACAGTTTATTTTTTCGAAAAATAAGATGGTTGGTAAAAAATATGATGTGTGCTATTAGAATTCATATGTAGTATCAGATCGGCGAAAAAAGGTGTGGCCAGCGGTCCCTAAGGGAAAAACACTCATCTAGGATAAGAGAGCGGGGAGGATTCCCCTTTCCTTTTAGGAACGCGTGGAACAGGCACACGAAACTGGCGTAAACATCCCGCCCGCCTTGCAATGCCTCAGATTGCAACGAGTCCGAGCGGCATCAGAGGGAAAATGTGCCGGAAAGCATCCATCCCAGCACAGTGCTTTGGGCTACAAGGCGCCCGTTCTGGCTCTGCATCACCCCTGGTTGGATTAGTGTTGGGTACACATCAGCACCCAGCCGGCCTGTAGAAACTGGGGTCCGCCAAGATGATGTTCATGAACACCGTTCTCGCGGAGTCGGGCAGCTCTCGGGCAGGAGTCCGCATGCGAAGCTGCTCCGCGACGTGAAACACCACCTCAATCCGTGGCGTTTCCGCATGAATTGGGATGAGAGTGGCCTTGCACACCCTCTCGTCGCCAACTCCCAGGATAGGGAGGCCCATAGCCTCGGCCAGCGATCCGTCAATGCGGCTCAGGGTGGAGCACGCATCGACCATGGCCCGTACATCGAAGCGCTTGGCCCCGATGTCGAACCGCAGATTGACGGTGGGCAGGATAGCCGTCGCAGTGTGAGAGAGCACTGCCGAGAGGCGGGGTTGCTCGACGCTGGTCCTCGGTTCCGGTGTCTCGATGGTCCTTTCCGCGCTAGCGGACCGGCCTCGCTTCTCTCGCCGATGGAGATGCAGCAGGGTGTGATGAGCGTCCCCACATACTCGGCAGCGACACTCACTCCGGCACGACCCTTCGGAATGCTGGTGTGCCAAACAGTTCGGGCAGTACTTGTTTATAAGTACCGCCCGAAGCCGTCGTTCGGCGTCTAGCCGGAGGAAACGTGAGCACGTCCGAAGCGGATGAATTCCCTGACAGACTCGGCATCGGAACGATCGAGTTCCTCGAGAACATCTGTCAACGAGTTGGCGACGTTGGTTGCGATGAGACGGCATGGTTGTTGTTGTTGAAGAAAGGAACAAAAAACGAGACTGGAGGATATAATAATAAAAAAAGAATGATTAGTGGATACGTTTTGGTGCATACGGTTTACAGTTGTGGACACTGGACGCATAGACTTTGAACATGTTTGTCTACAGGAAGGAAGACTAATTTGGAAATCGGCCGTTTGAGGACACCACGGGCCGTGCGGACGTCTACGACGCGAACGTTGTCATCAGAGCCAGGATAGACCTTCTGAATACGTCCTAGCCTCCATCCGTACGATGGAACGTTGTCTTCCTTGACGATGACCATATCGCCTTCAGACAGATTCCTGGTTGGAATCTGCCACTTGGTCCTCTTCTGAAACTCTTTCAGGTATTCAGCTTTCCATCTCGATGCGAAAAGCTGGCTAAGGGCTTTGAGTCGCTGCCACCGGTTCAGGATGGAACTGGCCTCGCCGGCGATGGGAGGTTCGGCGGGGACAAGTAGAAGTCAGAAAATGCCCCGGAGTGAGAGCGAGGATATCAGACGGATCTTCTGACATAGCGGAAATTGGTCTGGAGTTGAGGCATGCCTCTATGCGACACAGTAGAGTGGATAACTCTTCAAGGGTATATTTAAAGTTACCCGTCGTCTTATAGAAATGAGTCTTGAAACTCTTGACTCCTGCTTCCCACAGACCCCCCATATGGGGGGCGCCTGGAGGGTTAAAATGCCAGGATAGGCTCTGGTGATTAAACGAAGAGGTCACCTGTTCCTTGACTGCAGCGATGAAATCTCCTGTGAGGGCCTTCTCCGCTCCCAAAAAAGTCTTTCCGTTGTCAGAATATAGATGGAGAGGACACCCCCTCCTGGCCGCGAACCTTGAGAAGGCTCCGAGGAACTTCTCCGTAGTCAAGTCCGAGGTGGCTTCTAGATGGATGGCTTTCGTACTGAAACACACGAAGACGCAGACATAGCCCTTTGTGATTCGACAGGCACGACCTGAGTAGCTCTTGACATCAAACGGTCCCGCGAAGTCGAGCCCTGTGTGCGTAAAAGGTCGCGAATGAAGGTCCGGTGAATGATGCACACCTTGCAGGTCGTGGTCACCTGTTTGATCAGGTTCCGCAGCTTCGGAATCCAGTATCTCGTCCGAATGAGACGAACCATAAGCTGGTTTCCTCCATGTATGGAAATACGGTGAGTAAACGTGACCAGGAGCTCTGCTAGTTTCGAATGATACGCCAAAAGGATAGGATGGCGTTCGTCGTAGGATAACGACTCAGATGCAGTCAAACGACCGCATGATCTCATGATGCCATCAGAATCCAGGAACGGATTAAGATTGAGAATACAACTGGACGTGGGAAGCTGTCTCTTGGATTGCAGGATGTTATATTCCTCTGGATAATCGGCCCGTTGAGTTTGCCTAATAAGCACGAGTTGAATCTGGGCGAGTTCTTTGCTGCTTAAGGCGGTAGGATAAGACGTGGTGACACGTCTGCAGCGGTTGATGAACCGCTGCACAAAAGCCATGACTCGCAGCATGCGATTGAAATTTGAGAATCGCTCCAGGAGATCCCATGATGGATACGCTAAATGGCACCGCACGGATCGTTTTTCGAGATCAAGATCCGAGGCCGCTTCGTACGGCGCAGGCCAGGAGTCTTGTGGCTGAGTTAGCCATGAGGGGCCATGCCACCAGAGTTCACTACTAGCCAGCTCTTCAGCCGTTACCCCACGACTGGCTAGATCCGCAGGATTGTGCTCGGAACGCACATGCGACCATTGGCTGGCATCTGTATTTAGAGCAATCTTGGTCACACGATTTGCTACGAAGGTTGTCCATTGACATGGTGGCTTGTTTAACCATGCCAACACGATAGTGGAATCAGTCCAGAGAAACGTTTCTATTCGACCGAAAGGGATGTGAGGAAGAATTGCAGTCCACAGGTCTGCAAGAAGAACGGCACCACACAACTCTAAACGCGGGAGCGAAACGGTTTTGACAGGGGCGACCTTAGTCTTTGACGTTAGAAGACTTGACGAAATGCTTCCGGCATATTGAATGCGAACATAAATCGCCGCCCCATAGGCCTTCTGGGACGCGTCACAGAAGCCATGGATTTGGACTTGTGCTCCCGGTCGAAACTGTACCCAACTCGGGACGCGAACTTTGTGGAGAGAACTATGGCTGCGAAGGAAATCATGCCAGCGTTGCAGTAGATCTGCTGGGAGAAACTCATCCCATCCGATGCTGGCTAACCAAATATCCTGCATTAGGATCTTGGCCTGAACCACAAATGGGGCCAGCCATCCAGCGGGATCGAAGAGCTTTGCGATTTGCGATAGGACATTGCGTTTGGAGTACTTCGCATTTACAATGAGCTCAGTTGGGACAAAATAGAACTCATCTGCCTTAGCGTTCCACCGAATTCCCAGCGTTTTGGTGGTGCTCACCTCTTCAATGTCGAGGAAGTCACCCGAGAGTAGGTGGTCTGAGGGAAGAGCCTTCAGGAGTGTTCGCTCATTTGCTGTCCACTTGCGAAGAGGAAATCCAGCTGAGCTCAGAGCTGTTCTCAACTCCTGAATGGCCGAAGTAGCTTCGGCCTTCGTATGCGCTCCTGCTAGCACATCATCCACGTACATGTAGTTCGAAATGATTTGAGACGCCCGTGGATATCGGACGTTGACAACATCGGCTAACTGCTGCAACGTTCGTAAAGCCAGAAAAGGGGCACAATTAACTCCAAATGTGACAGTCTGAAGCTCATAGTCTGTGATGTCCCCACTGTCATTTCGAAAAAGAATTCTTTGAAACGGGGTGTGCGCGGAGTTTAATAGGATCTGCCTATACATCTTGGTGATATCGGCATTAAACACAAACTGGAATATCCGCCACTTTAGAATCTGAAGGGTAAGATCAGACTGGAGTACTGGCCCCGGGTGCAGGATGTCATTCAAGCTGTTCCCATTTGACGAAGGGCTGGATGCGTTGAATACTACACGGACCTTTGTCGTCGCACTTTCGGGTTTGAAAACCGCATGGTGAGGGAGGTAAAAATTTACTGTGCCTGTATTTGGCTGCACAGGCTTCATGTGACCAAGATCTATGTACTCTTTGATCACTGAGTCATAGGTGGCTTTGAGTACAGGATCCCTTTTAAGGCGAGCCTCATTCTTTAAGAACTGTGCGAGCGCGAACGATCTGGAATGCCCCAAGTTGATGTGCTCGGAATCCTTGAAGGGTAGGGATACTACGTATTTCCCGTCAGGAGTTCTGGTAGTCGTTCGAACGAAGTTTTCTTCGCACAAGTTATCCGACTCCTTTACCACTTTACATGGAAGATCCTCCACCTCCCAAAATTTTGTGAGAAGTGTTTCCATGGTAGGTTCCGAATCGTAGGCTATCTGTGTTGTAAAGGACGAAACCCTACTCATGGTTGTAGAAACAGGGCCGGTTAAAATCCACCCGAAAATGGTCTCCTGCCCTAGCAGAGACCCACATAGGTTTGGCTTCAAACCTGACAGGAGGACAGACGGAAGAATATCCGCGTCTATCAAAAGGTCGATCTGGGAGGACTGGAAAAATAGTGGATCAGCCAATGGAATATTCGGAAGTCTTCCGAGAATGTTGCGATCGATGAAACTCGTCGGCAGGTTCCCGGCCAGATTTGGCAACACCAACGCGGTCGTGTCGATCTTGAGCATCGGCTTCATCGCCGTGCCCATCTGAAAATGACACATTCTTTGTGAGACACCTGTGTTGCTTTGGTTAAGCCCCGTGACTGTAGTTCTCACAGCCTGAAAAGGAAGCTTGATTCGAGTTGCAAGCTTCTCGGAGATGAAGGTGCCCTCGGAGCCTGAGTCTATCAAAGCCCGTGCGGGAAAGTTTTCTCCCTGGTGACACACTTGAACAATGGCCGTTCCTAAAAGAATCCCTTGCCGATTGGAGGCGAAATGAACCGAAGTGTTCGCGTTGGGCTGTTCCGGAATGTGAGCCTGCGCTGCGCTAGTGGAAGTAGAAGGACTTTCTCTATGAAGCAACGTATTGTGGCGACCCTTGCACGTAAAACAATTGTGTCTGCTCGTGCACTCACGAAGATTATGTCCTTTGGCAAAACAATTGAGGCATAATCTTTTCTGCTTAATGTATGATGCTCTTTGTGGTTGAGTCATCTGGAGGAACCGAGGACATAGCCGCACTGGATGAGGCTCTTTGGAGCAGAGATCACAGGAGCGTGCACGTTGGGCGACTTGCGTCTCAAAAGAGTTAACTCTTCTAGGCTGTGGGTTCTTGTGCTCCTTAGTGTGTTGTGGGCCTGCAGTATTAAGTCGAACATCTTCAATTGCTTCTAGTGTGCGATATCTTTCTTCGAGAAACGAATTCATCTCGTCCCAAGTAGGGATTTCGGACTTGTTGCTCAAAGACTGCTCCCATAATGAAAGAGTGACCTTTGGCAACTTGGACGAACAGAAGAAAACCAAAATGCAATCCCAATTTTCTGTAGAGGCTTGGGAGTGTTCTAGGGCAATCAAACACCCTTGAATCGTGCTCTGAAGCTCCTTTAAGGCCGTTCCTGATTCGCTTCCTATGGGCGAAAGATTGAAAAGGACCTTTAATTGACTGTTTACTAAAAGTCGCTTGTTTTTAAAACGATCTTGAAGCGCAGACCATGCGGTTTGGAAGCCGGAATTGGTAAGGGGGGATTTGCTAACAATGGCGTGAGCTTCGCCGCTGGTTTTGGTATTTAAGTGAAATAATTTTTCCACTGGAGTTAGCCTGGAGTTGTTGATGTATATCGCTGTAAATAGGTCACGGAAGGTGGGCCAACGCAAATAATCTCCATTGAAGATTTCTGTATCGCATGGCGGAAGCCGGCAGCCCTTTGAGAACGTCTCAAGGGGTGGATTTGAAATTGCCTGGGAACTGGAGGCGGACAGACGGGCGATATCTTGGTTTAATTGGGTAGCACATCTCTCGTAAACCAAGTAACAATTATCGTATTTACTCTGAAGCTGCGGAAGGTTTCCGCCACATCCTTCGTGAAGCGCTAATCGGGAGACTGTTTCGTGTTCCCGCTCAACTTTTTCCCAAAGGGACTGGACTTGATCTAGGCGGATCTTCAAAGTAAACGGATTGGGATCGAAAGAGGAAGTAGAGGATGACGCGCAAATTTGGCTTTCAAATTTGCTGAGACGGTCGCTGGTTGCTATGAAATCCAGCAACGCAGCGTCTAAAGGACCTTTGGTTTTTGATCTCAAATTCCCTGCGGGTCCGGCCCCCGCGCTAGGTTCCCGCTTCTGGGCGTCTTTCGGAGGTACTAACTGCCCAGTTTCCTTCTTCTGACTCGGAGTCGTCTGCTGGCCTCCCGCGCCTTCAGACATAGTTCTGTTTGTTTAGGGTTAAGCGCGGAGAAAAAATAGGAGAAACCGTGTAAATCTGCTGAGCTGACTCCTCAGAATAAATCGGATGGAAAATAATGCTTGTAATTATTTTATTATTTATTGTTTTACAAAAAAAAAAAACAAATGCAAGGATATGCTGTAGGAATGGAATAGTAGACACGTATTAATCTCCGTACTCAAGCCAGTAAATCGATCCACATACAGCTTACTAAAGTTGAAACAAAAAAAATGCAGGTATCCGAAACGGTAGTTTGATCTCACGTAAAGTTGAATTGGCGGAAATCCGTAAAAATAGACTGAAATGAGTACCGCCCAACAAATGTAATGGTAAAAATGCGGGATGGTACGTATAGTTGAATTGGCGGAAAACCGTAAAATAGACTGAAATGAGAACCGCCCAACAAATGTAATGGTAAAAATGCGGGATGGTACGTATAGTTTAATTGGCGGAAAACCGTAAAATAATGCTTATAATTATTTTATTATTTATTGTTTTACGAAAAACAAATGCAAGGATATGCTGTAGGAATAGAATAGTAGACACGTATTAATCTCCGTACTCAAGCCAGTAAATCGATCCACATACAGCTTACTAAAGTTGAAACAAAAAAAAAAAATGCAGGTATCCGAAACGGTAGTTTGATCTCACGTAAAGTTGAATTGACGGAAATCCGTAAAAATAGACTGAAATGAGTACCGCCCAACAAATGTAATGGTAAAAATGCGGGATGGTACGTATAGTTGAATTGGCGGAAAACCGTAAAATAATATACTGAACTGAGTACCGTCTTACAAGTGTAGAGTGTAAAATGTAAATGCAGTGTGAATACACTGTAACTGGGATCGAAGTTAGATGTCACCGTGGAAATGTAAGTGTAATTGATGTATGTCTGTTTATGTAAATGTGTACAATTAAAACTTATTAATTGCACACTATTATATGTATGTATGTTAGATATTCCCAATTAGCACCGATGATTGGAATTTGGGAACCAACCAAATGAACGTGTGTATGAATGTGAGTATGGTATAATTGCGAATGTATGTATGTATGTATGTTAGATATTTCCAATTAGCACCGATGATTGGAATTTGGGAACCAACCAAATGAACGAGTGTATAAATGTGAGTATGGTATAATTGCGAATGTATGTATGTATGTATTGCGAATTTGAACTGGGATTACATGCAGGTACATGGATGGGAATGAAACGAAAATGGATGGAAAATGGCGAATGTATGTATGTACATAGCTGTTTTACAAAAAACTGTGCTCGAAGATCCGGCTGGCGAAGGACCATAAAATGTAGAGATGTTGAATCCGTTGCTAGGGTTCTGCTGGGGCTGGGCGAAAATTCAAAATTCCCAATAAAAAAGCAGCGGAATCTCGAGGGTGTTATTTCTTCGGGAACAGTTTAAGATAAGATGGTTGGTAAAAAATATGATGTGTGCTATTAGAATTCATATGTAGTATCAGATCGGCGAAAAAAGGTGTGGCCAGCGGTCCCTAAGGGAAAAAAACTCATCTAGGATAAGAGAGCGGGGAGGATTCCCCTTTCCTTTTAGGAACGCGTGGAACAGGCACACGAAACTGGCGTAAACAGAAGCTTTTTACGCCTGCTTCCCACAAGCCTCCCATGTGGGGTGCTCCCGGAGGAATGAACTGCCAGAGCAGCTGCTGGTGACTATAGGCCCCCGTCACCGCCTCTTTGAGAGCGTGGAGAAAGTCTCGGGAGAGTTGCGCCGCCCCACAAAGGTCTTTCCGTTGTCCGACTGAACTTGACGGGGGCATCTTCTTCGGGACACGAAACGGGCGAAAGCGGCGAGAAACTTTTCCGTAGTAAGGTCGGACGTAGGCTCTAAGTGGATGGCCTTAGTGGAGAAGCACACGAACACCAACACATACCCCTTGGTGATGAGACAGGCTCGTCCCGTATAGTTCTTGATGTCGAAGGGACCGGCGTAGTCCATGCCGGTATATGTGAAAGGACGCGAGAAGGAGGTCCGTTCCTTTGGCAAGTCTCCCATGAGTTGCGTTTGCAACTTCCTTTTGTGGATGACGCATACCTTGCACGAATATATGACAGACTTTACCAAATTTTTCACCCTCGGGATCCAGAACTTGGAACGGATCAGACGGATCATTAGCTGATTACCGCCGTGCAGCGTTATCCGATGCGTAAAATGGACGATAAGTCGAGACAAATGGCAATCGTATGGGAGGATAATGGGATGTCGTTCATCGTATTGGAGAAGTTCGGAAGTTGTGACCCGGCCGCATGCTCTCATGAGCCTATTAGGATCAAGGAATGGGTTCAAATTTTGAACCAGACTGGATGTTGGAACTGGTCGTTTTTGGCTTAAGCAGCCCATCTCAAGGACGAAGTGCCTGCGTTGCGTAACGGAAATAAGAAGTCGCTCGGCTGACATGATTTCAGAAGCAGTCAAGTGATCCTCTACCGACTACATGAGCTTCCGCGAGCGCTGGATGAAGCGAAGGACGTAAGCGAGAACTCGCAACGCCTTGTAGAGTGTGGAAAAACGCTCAAGAATGTCGTCAGAAGGAACCTTCGCAACACGGACTTTGACTGCTCGTTTGACGAGGTCAGAGAAAGGGGAAACATCGCCTTGAATGGGCCACTCGCTTCGGGGCCTTCGCAACCAGGTAGGACCGTGCCACCACAGTTGGCTGTCCGCAAGGTCTTGGAGCGCTATTCCGCGGCTGGCGAGATCAGCCGGGTTATGCTCGGAGCGAACATGTGCCCACTTCTCCACCTCGGTAAACTTGGTGATTTTGGTCACCCGATTTGCCACGAACGTCGTCCAGTGACACGCCGGCTTATGCAACCAGGCGACAACGATTGTAGAATCCGTCCAACAGTGCAAGGCGGACGCAGGCACTGGCATCTTTGGAAGGATGGAGCCAGCCATCTCGGACAAGAGCAAGGCTCCGCACAACTCGAGCCGCGGAAGCGACAACGTTTTTACTGGAGCCACACGTGTCCTTGCCGTTAGTAAGGTCACCTCTACCGTGGACCCAGCCTCCACCCGGACGTAAATGGCGGCACCGTACGCCTTCTGGGATGCGTCGCAGAATCCATGATACTCGATGTTCAAATGCGGTCGGAACGTGACCCATCGGGGAATGCGAATATTGTCGAGTGCGGATAACTTCCCAGGATGTCAACCCATCTTTGTCAAAAATCTTGAGGAAGGGTATCGTCCCACCCTAGATCCTGGAGCCAAATGTTCTGCATAAACATCTTTGCCGGACAACGAAGGGGGCTAGCCAGCCTGCCGGATCAAAAAGTTTGGCAATTTGAGATAGGACCTGACGCTTGGTGAACGACGATCCCGAGATCAATTTTGGAGGAATGAAGAAAAACTCGTCGGACGTGGCTTTCCACCGCACGCCGAGAGTTTTAGCCGTGCTCTCTGAGTCGATTTCCAGGAAATCGGAGTGAAGGAGATGGTCACTCGGGATGTTGGCCAAAATCGCCTTATTATTGGAGGTCCACTTCCTGAGTGGGAAACCCGCCGAACCCCCCTTGGAGCTCGCGGATAGCCACCTGCGCCACAGCTTTGGAGTCTGCTCCCGCGAGAACGTCGTCGACGTACATAAACTGTCGAATGATCCGACTGGCCTGCGGATACCTCGACTCTTCGTCGTCGGCGAGCTGTTGCAGGACTCGGATCGCTAAGAAAGGGGCACAATTGACTCCGAAGGTAACCGTTTTCAATTCGTAGTCGCGGATTTCCCCCTCGGGATTGCGAAACAGAATGCGCTGGAATGGAGTATGGTTGGGGTCTACCCAAACTTGCCGATACATCTTCTCGATGTCGGCATTGAAAACAAACCTAAAGTATCGCCACTTTAGGATTTGAATAGTGAGGTCGGACTGTAAGACCGGGCCCGCGTAGAGAATATCGTTAAGGCTTGTCCCGTTTGCGGAAGGGCTAGAGGCGTTGAAGACCACCCGCACCTTAGTGGTTGTGCTTTCGGGCTTGAGAACCGCATGATGCGGAAGGTAATACGTAGCGGACCGGCTACTCGAAGAAACCTCGGCCTCGAGGTATTCTTGGATCACAGAGTCGTATCGGGCTTTGAGGGGAGGATCCCTTTTTAGGCGCTGTTCGTTACGCAGAAATTGAGCCAGGACGAAGGATCGTGAAGATGAGAGCTCGGAACCACTATGCTCGGGGTCGCGCAAGGGGAGCGTCACAACGTATTTGCCACAACTGTCCCTCCGTGAGTTCGGACAAAATTGCGTTCACAGACAGAATCAGACTCGGAGACGATCAGTGTGGGCACTTCCTCTACTTCCCAAAATTTGGTGAGGAGCTGGTCCAGCGAGTCGTCGAAGCCGCAGGTGACTCGTGTGGAGAAAACGGACACATTTCGGGGAGCAATCGGAAATATGGGACCTGTCAACACTCATCCAAAAATGGTTTCTTGGCCGAAAAGAGAACCGCAAATATTCGCCTTGGAGTTGCCTAGGAGGATTGACGGAAGAATGTCGGCTCCAATCAAAACATCGATTTGGGAGCTCTCAAAGAACTTGGGGTCCGCAAGAGGGATGTCAAGAAGTCCCTTCAGAAAGTCTGGTGGGACGGGGTACGAAGGCAGATTCCCGGCGAACTGCGGAAGGACGTACGCAGCCGTTTCCAACTGCAGTCCGGGTCTGGAAGGTGCTCGAATGGAGAAATGACAGAGTTTCGTGGACTGAGCGGCAATGGTTTGGTTAAGGCCCGAGACTTGGGCTTGAATGGTCTTGAACGGCAGTTTGACGAGATTGAATGAAGGTCGCTTCGGAACCAGAGTCGATCAAGGCAGGCGCTTAGAAAGTGCACCGTAGATGGCAAATATCGATGAGAGCGGTGCACAATAGGACGGCTTTTGAGCCGGAAGCGAAGCACACTTGCACGTCAGAGTGATCTTCTGAAGTGCTCGTGTTTCTTGGGGAAGCCGCGGGTCGAGGCCTCGCTGGCGCAGACGGAGTTGGAGCGGTCGCGAATGGATTGCCACGGTGCAGGAGGGTGTGTTGACGGCTGTGACATAAGAAGCAGCTATGGGCACTAGTACAGTCCCGCTGCTGGTGCCCTCGTGCGAAACATTTCAGGCAAACCGGCCTCCTCTTAATGTAGTCGGAGCGATCGTTCACATCCATTTCCAGGAAGCGCGGACATACGCGAATAGGGTGGTTTTCCCTGGAACAAAGATCGCACCCTCTTGCGGCTGGAGTCACTCTGGCCTCATGTGAGTTGAGCCGGCGCGCTAGGGCGCTTGCAGGGGTTGACCTGGGCGGAACTTGCCCCGAACTGTTAGGCCTGATATCGTCGATGGCCTCCAGCGTACGGTGGCGCTCTGTCAGAAACGAGTCTAACTCGTTCCAGGTTGGAATTTCGGCCTTGTTGTGGATGGATTGCTCCCACATTGACAGTGTGGTTTTGGGAAGTTTTATGGAAACCATATATACCAGGAGACAATCCCAGGTTCGACCTGGATGGAGGACATCGATAAGGCCGTTGGGCAACTCTGGATGGTGCCATGCAGTTCTTTCAGAGCGGCTCCTGACTCTTGGGGGACCGCCGTAAGGTTGAATAGAATTTTCAACTGGCTATTGACGAGCAATCGCCGATTTTCGAACCGGTCGGTGAGGCTCTGCCATGCAGAGATGAACCCTTCGTTTGTAAGGGGAGCCTCCGACACAATGGCATGTGCATCGCCACTTGTTTTTGACAACAGGTGGAACAGCTTTTCCACCGGTGTGAGACTCGAATTATGGGTATAGATCGCACTAAAAAGGTCTCGGAACGTTGGCCACCGTAGATAGTCCCCAGTGAAGACTTCGGAGTCCACTGGTGGCAGACGACAACCCGTAGAAGGGGGTGGTTGACTACTGGCGGAAGCCTGTGTGGATTGGAAGGCCGCCTTGTCAATTACGTCCTGAAGCTGGACCACACACTTCGAATACACAGAATAGCAATAATTATACTTCGATTCTAGCACTGGTGCAGTGGTCGTAGTGTCGTCGGACTCGACCAGGAGATCGGAGCAGCTCTCGTAGCTTTTCTCCACCTTTTCCCACAGGCCCCCACATGCCAGGGGAGAATCTGTCCGTGTCAGGGGCAGCCGGAGTGTGCAGGTTAGCTTCAAAGTGGCTAACACGGTCTGTTGTGGCAATTAACTTCCTAAGGGCAACATCTACCGCATTTTGAGCCATCTTGGACATGGATCGAGTAACTTTTGGCGCTGGGCCGGGGCAAAGGTTCACGGAATTGTCGCTTTTTGACCTTGAGATGGCAATGGCTGCCTTTGACTTTAGCGGAGTTGAGCGCGGAGACGGGCGCGGAGATGCGGATTGGGACCTGTCCAAACGGATTGACGAGAGCGGATGTGGTTTCTTGTCGTCACCTATGGTCAGCAAAAACACAGCAAACGTGAAGAGCTCAGGAGAGAGGACAAAACGCAACCCTAAGAACAGCAACAATAACAACACGTCTGCTGCAGCGGTTGTGGATTTGGAGAAATAAACACTTGCGGTCGCACCCGTGTGAACTTTTAATCTTGGTTATTTTTTCTCGTTTATTATTGTTTGATTGTTATTTAATTTCTGTAGGTAAGGGCAGAAAATATAAATACATATGTGATTGGATGAGCATGCAAAATATGTATGGATGAAATATCTTTATTTTGTACAGTGGAAACCCGCTAACGGAACTGCTGAGGGCGTACAAAAAAATATTTTGGAGGCAGAAAATATATTTATATATGAGCATGCAGAGCTGTTGATAAGGGGGCTTGTGTTCGATGCTTCGCTTTGTGGTACAGTGGAAACACGATAAGTGGACTGTATTTGGAGTTTAGCATATAAAACTGTGGAGGCAAACGATTATCGTTGTATGGGCTTGTGAACCTTGCGTGGAAAAAAAAAATGGCAACCACAAATAATATATATTTTTTTTTTTTTTTTTTCGCGCGGGTCCCATCGATTCCCACCTCCCGCCTAACCGACCGAGAGGCGCAGCCGTGTGACGTACGGCACGAACGCGTTCTTGGTAGACGCGTGAGAAGAGGAAAGTATAAAAGAACGAGGAATATTTAATATTGCTAAGGTGCTAAATTACGGGCTAATTCTACAAGCAAAATAGTTTTAAGTTTAGGAAGACTATCATAACTAGCAATATAGTCATAGAGGCGGTTGTAATCGGTGCATAAAACCCTAAGGGGCTCATGCATTTCATACTCCCTCCTGCAGTGATCAATTACTAAGGGGATATAGGATCTGGAAGTTAGTCTGGGAACATGGAAATTGAGTTGGCCTAGCAGGTAGGGACTCTCCACGTCCCCATGAATAAGCTTATGTAGAAAGACGACACCAAGCATCGTTCTACGGTTCGCTAGGGAGGGAAGGTTAATTAATAGAAGTCTACTAGAGTAAGACGGTAATCTCAGGTTTGCATCCCAGGTTAAGCCCCGTAGGGCGAAAAGCGAAAAGTTTTTTTGGACAGATTCAATAATGGACTCCAAAACTAGGACTCCAAACGCAAGAACCATAATCCAAAATGGGCCGAACTAACGAAACAAAAAGGCTCTTAGTTACATAAGGGGAATCGAATTCCTTCGACCACCTTTTAATGAATCCAAGCATGCCTCTGGCTTTGTTAACCATGCAGGAAATGTGTTCAGAGAACGAAAGTTTGGGATCAAGGCGGACTCCAAGATCATCGACAAGAGTTATTCTTTCCAAAGAGCAGTCATTGAGCATATAAGTGGCATACTGGGGAGTGACACGCGAAAATATCAACAGTTTGCACTTGAAGCTGTTGAGATGTAATAGGTTAGCACGACACCATGCTTGAAAATTATTAAGATCCGATTGTAAATCTGACTGGCATGAGCTGTCCTTATACTCCACACATAGTTTAACGTCGTCAGCGTACATTAGTACTCTAGAGTTGGTTAAAACTAGCGGAAGGTCATTAATAAACAATGAAAATAGCCAGATGTGACACTGAGGAATTTGGAGAGAGCATTTTTAAACAGAACTTTTTGAGTCCTGTCAGACAAATAACTCAAAATCCATTTAAGAAGATCAACAGGGAACCCAATTAAGTCGAGCTTCCTTACAAGAAGAGAATGATTAACCGAGTCAAAAGCTTTACTAAAGTCCGTGTAAATCACATCGGTTTAAAAGTTGCGTTGGAACCCTCTAATAACAAATGAGGTAAGTTCTTCGCCTCATAAAACCATGCTGACATGGAGAAATTACGGATCTGCACAAATGCTGCAAGTGTGGAGTTATTACATTCTCGAAGAGTTTCGGAATGGCTGACAACTTAGAGATACCCCTATAGTTGCTGGCATCCGACTTGCTACCTTTTTGTGGAGAGGAATAATAAAGGATTCCTTCCAAATAAGGGGAAATTCAGAAGTTTCTAAAGATAATTTAAACAATTTAAGAAGGGGGTTACACAGAGCGTCCGCGCAATACCTGAGCACGCAGCCCGGTATTCCGTCGGGACCCGGTGAGTAAACTGGCTTAATACGTCGAAGATCCAGACTAAGAGAGCTTTCGTTTAAGATAGGACTGAAAATTAGGTTTGAACAAGGCATAGAGTAAGGGTATGTCTGGTTTAAATTGGTCGAGGGAGAATAAGTTGTTTTAAAAAACTCAGCAAAAAGATCAGCAATAGCCTGATCTGATTTTGCTGTAGTATTTTTAAATGAAAGCGAGGAAGGATATAAATTAGGTTTACGCTTAGTGTTAACAAAATTATAAAACTGTTTCGGGTCCTGCGTGAACTAAACCCTACAACGAGTCAAATAATTCTTATAACACTGAGCGTTGAGCACGGTAAAATTCGACCGAGCTTTAATATAATTGATGAAGCAGTTAGAGAGCCGGTAAGTTTAAATTTATTATAAAGCCTAGACTTTACGTTTTTTAAGCGTGTCAGCTCCTTATTAAACCAAGGTGGTTTCCTGGAGGCCGACGGACAGGTTAACGGAACACATAATAAAAAGAACGAAAAAACTGTTTAGCCTTTGAAAGTTAGCTTTACGAAAACAGCGAACTTTATCGGCCAATCGGTTAGATTTTTCCCTTACAACGATGCCCGTATCGACAGTCACATCGAAAGTAGGATGGTAAGGATCTTCAGGTAGCGTCAATGTAGAAACTCTTTTTAAGGTCACACCTACGGGATCGGAGACGAAGCAGAGATCTAGTAGGCGGTTTAAAGAATTAAAGACATGGTTAACTTGCGACAAAGACAAGTCAAGCAGGCCATCAATAAGGTCATGCTGTGCCGCAGTCTGAAGAACATTTGACACACCATCTGATGACCAACGCGCTCCAGGTATATTAAAATCCCCTAAAGTCACAAGTTGGTCTCGATCTGAGAGTCTATTGGAAACGGCCCGAATTGCCGAAAGGTGTTTCCAATAAATAGGCTCATCAGCAGATGGAGGAACATAAGAGCATGTTATGTAAATAAAACTACCTGGGAATGATAGTTTTACGCAGATGAATTCACAATCTGTGATATCATCTAAGACGACCAGTTCGGAGATAAGGCAGAAGTCAACGGCAATTAAAACTCCACCTCCTCGCTGGGAAAGACGGTCCAATCTATAAATTGTGTACTTACCTGGAAAACATTCGAAGCTGAAAATCTCCGGCTTTAACCAGGTCTCAGTAAACACAATTACCTGGGATGCAAAGGAAAAACTATCAGAGTACAATTTCGAGAGCTTGCTGCGTAAGCCTCTAGTATTCTGATAGGAAAGTAGGAGGGAGGTGGTTAGTTTTTTGCAGCTGAAATGGGTGTGGTCGCAGTGGTCGCAGAGGTTTGTGACAGCCTAGGGAGTTGTACTCCCACTGGCCGCTTTTTTTTCTTTTTAGCCTCGTATTCTATAAATATAACTATTGGGGTCGGGGGCTCTGCCGATGGGGTGTGCCCAATCTTGGGTTGCTGGGATTGGCACAGTTGCTGCCGACCAGTAGCTGATTTTTTGCGCTTTGGCGACTCGTTTAACAGCTTCAGACTATTAAACTGAGCGTCTAACGCGGAGAACAGGTCGTTCGCTTTGCGAAAATTGACCATTAGTTCTTTAAAACCGCTTCTGGTCTGGCGCATGAAGGATAACATTTCCTTCTCCACCTCGCGACAGGCATGGCAACAATAATGTAAACCAATATTCTTGGATATTACATCCGCGACACGGCCCGTCACTTCAACGCACTTGCACAGCCTTTAATTCCGCAGACAATATTTGCAGACATAATGACAATGCTCAGACCACTGTGCCAGAAAAAAAAAAAAAAGATAAGAAAGAATACGGTTAGCGGGGAGAGTGCGTGCGAGGGCAAGAGACCGGGAGAGCTTGAAACGGCTTAGCTGCAGCTATACGCAACGGAGCTTAAGCGGGAAGAGAAAACACAAAAGGAAGGCGAGAAAAACCGTCTTAGTAAAAATAACTAAAGCGAAAAAATACAAATAATTTAATTTAGAAAAAGAAATAGCACATGCACACGCGGCAGCAAAACGGTATACGTTAATAAATTATTTAAGTGACAAAAAAATGAAACCCCGGTGGCAAATAAAAACACAAATTCGGACCGCAAAACAAAAACACGACCGTTCGCTGTGAAAGTGAACAGGGGAACTTCCGAAACAAGTGCACACTGGTTGGCGGATATTAATTGAGCTTTTTTGTTTTATTTATTTTATTTCATATTATTTTTTTTTTCCACACAAGTTCACTTTTGTTCGGCGGAGGTTGTTTGTTTGTTTGCGGAGACGGACTTGCACGGAATATGAATATGCTTAAGTTGTCACACGTATGTATGTATGTATGTATGTATGTCAGTATGTGGATTCACATATGCCTTGACTGTTGGCAAGTGGAACGGAGAAACGAAGGAAAAAACGGCAAGCAATATGGCGATCCCACAAAACGGAGACGGATTGAAAAAAATTGATGATGGAATTAGGGAGAAATTAAACTTTTCTCAAACTGCCGCTGTGTTGGAAAAACTCGGATCTGAAGTTGACACAAAAAATGAAAAAATAATGCAGCAGTGTGAACGAAATTTAATGTTTGGACCACTGCTGAAGACCGGCAGAGAGAAGGAGATGGAGGAAGCTCGTACTTATGTTGAGCGGAAGAAATCACCGGAACTGCTGGCTGTATTTCGGAAGCATATCAGTATCCGGCTCGAAGGACCAATGTATAGTAGGGGGGCGATCCTTCCACTGACGATCCTTAAAAGAATTTGTCGAAAGGTTCCAACGGCGCAAGACCAAGAAGAGAAAAAACTCAGTGGAAGAAAAAGTCGGGGGCGTCGTTGAGGAACTTCAAACCGCTTTATTCGGCTGCATAGTTATATGTATGCAGCCGAATAAAGCGGTTTGAACTCTAAGCATAGAAAAAGAGGCCAGGGAAGCTGGCTGCAGTAAGCGGATGAGATCGGCAGCGGCCGACCATGTTGTTCGGATATGCACCCGAGGTCCGCGCTCCGGAGTGTGAAATCGGTGTGAAGCCCAGGCGCGAGAGCATTAAAGGGGCGAGAGGGAAAGCTCCAACCGCTCAGCGAGCAGTAGCGCACACGGGGCCGCTGAACTAAACCGTAATTATTAATGATTATATATATTATTTAATATATACTATATTTAATAAGTACAATTTGGATTTATTTTTGATGTGTAAATAATTTAAGTACCTTGCCGGTATATTTGGGATTTAATATTTATTTAAAACTGCCGTAGTGTCGGATCAATCGGACTCGGATTTAGAGAAAATCATAGAAATGGCCAGCGGAAATAATGAAATGTTTACTTATCTTGTGCGGTCTTAAAGCCACCGAAGCTGCTGGGGATGGAATTATCCGGCTCAGATGGACCAAATGTTAGAGTGGGGTAGCTTTAACCAGCAGCACTCGATAAATAAAACACGAAAAACTATTTCGGGATATTGCGCGACGGGTGCCGGGTGTTTTATTGGTAGAGTAAGGAATTGGAACAATTGACTTAAACCTAGCTTCGGAGAGCGGATTGGAAGCTCTATGGACCGAAAGCACAAAGAAAGTGGGAGAGAGAGCCAGGGTGTAAGGGATCAGAATGCCTCTGATACCATATCATTGTATACCAACTTAGCCATAGGCCTTGCAGCCAGCGCTATACTATTTAAGTTAGTTCAGTTTTTTAAACTACTCTATCATAATAAATAAATAAAAAAATATTTATATATTTCTATTAATAACCGGGTGCTTGAAGTCTGAAAAATTTTTGCTCAGGGACGGCTGATATTAATTCACCTTTCGTAGGGATAATAATTTTAGGTATATTTATTTAATTCTTCCCTGTATGTGAAATTAAAGCTTTATTAACTTTGGTCAGCCCACTTACATATTATTGTGTTGTAGATTCGGTAGGTTGGGAGGCAATTATATTTTAGAAATAATTTGATGGGTGGTGCGCTGGCAGACTCGCTGTGAGCTTAGCGCCGTTGCTGAATATGTTCATATGGTGGAAGAATCTTCTCCGTAATTATCTGCCCTTAAGGCCAGACAACCAATTGAATAGAATAAGGATAAAGTCAGCGTAGGCTGAATTTAGTTTCTCGGGCTATGCGCTTTTTATTAAAATAGAAATCAAACTGAGCTTTACCTATCAGCCAAAGTTCTGACACTAGCAGAAACCTCATATCTCATCATACCGAATAAAACAAATGGGAACTAGGCACGGCCCCCTACGGCATTTATCTGAATCTGCATATAAAAGCACTATGGTGATCCAATAATCCAAGACTCAAGACTTAAACAGACTTATATGCTACTCATTTATCGTGTTAACTACTCTCCTTTAGAACCATTACAGTTCTCGGTCATCTGGAACTTGTCAACGACTTGTTGGATCTCCCGTGCATCTCGAATCCTCTTCAGCATCACGATAAGTAAGATAGAGCACCTAATGAAGATGCTGGCGCCAATGCCGACCGCAAACCAGATGTCAGTAGTTCCAGCCGATGTCACTTACTCCTTAAGACCTTGGACAACCTTCAAGTTTGTGTTGTTAATTTTTGGAGAAGTGGCATGCTTCGCGTTGGACCGTGACCGACGATGTTTAGTAAATAGGATGCCGCCATGCCCGGTGTATTCCTTATAGCTTCATCTTGGTTTGAGTATTTGGTGCCATTAATGAAAGCCACTCCCATGAACGTTGATTATTATTACTCCATCGTCTACCATTGTGATAGGGCTTAAATATTACAGCGTAATATAAGTAGCCGAGGGTTGGTGGTATACGGGAAAAATTGTGACCTTTTTACAAGTAGCTTTAATGTTAGGATACTCAAGCAGATGGTATTATCGGAATGAAAGAATTTATTGCTAGACGCCTCTATTAGGATTATGATAGGGACTTCTGTGGGGTAACCAACTAGTGCGGACTTCAGATCGTTGTGGTTAAACATAGATGGGCTTATAATATTGGCTTTAGCAAGTTTGACTGTATGCATTAAATTTTGAATCTAGGTTATAAATATTCTATTTCTAGCCAAAAGGAACTCGTGCAAGTTTTTTATTATTTTGTTTTGTCTTTATGATTGTCTTAACGGCTTTTTTAACTTGATAATTTTATTTATTTGATTTTATTTATTGTGACTTGGACCTTTTTAACATTTCGAAGTCGGAGGCATCAGGGGTGCCTGCTATTACTCTAAGTGTGGTGCCTAGAAAGCTTAAAGCTTGGCAATCCTATGGTGTACATTTAATACGGACAATAAACTTCTAATATGGTCGGTATCGACGTCTAACAATTTTCGCATACACGACTCTGTTCCTTTTATAATCATTGAGAATTCTGTGAAATTGGTTGAGTGCCAAAAAAAATTTTTCTGTTCCCACACCAGTGCAACTCCGACCGTAATAGGGACATATTGGACGCGAGTGTAGTCCATCACTCTAGCGTTAACTATAGCTAAAGTTATCAATAAAATTTACGTTATCCTGTAATAAAGCGAAAGATTGAATCTAATGTGCACATGATAGGTAAATATGCTTAGGTGTAGGGTCATTGAAAATAAAGTAGAAAAAGTTAAGAGGTACTTTATTTAAGGTTGTCCTTATGAACCATTCTCCCTCTAATAAGGACAGGCGTTCCCATGTCTGCTTGTACACGATCTTCCGTGCGATTAGTTTTTTCCCTAACCTTTTGTTGTTTTTACAGTACACTTTTTCTCCCACCTAAAAAATTCGGTTTTGTCTAGTAGGGTTGCACCTAGATAAACCTGTTGCGCCTTTTCGATATTGTTATTAATGGCCAATTTCTGAGTTGGCTGAACTTGTTACAGAATGTAATGTTTTCTCATATTTTACCGTGGCCCTCATGATGAGCCCTACGGTGTCATCAACCTTTTTGTAGACTTTAAGGCACCTATCTATCTCCGTAAGAGTGCTGTGGAATCGCTCCACTTGCCCGGTGGAGCTACTGTGTAAAGGTGGTGCGTTAACAATGTCAATGTCATATTGATTTTTCAAAATTGATTAAATAATATTGAAGTTACGGTCTCAGAATTATAGTATAATTCAATATAGCAGTATATCGTTTTGATATTTGTGAAAAAATTTTTCAGTTGTAATATGAGGCTTCGTACGTCAAAAATGGCCCTATGAGTTAATGGCTGTACTTTGAACTTTTGAAAATTTATCCACGCATGTTATGAATAACTTCTTATCTGGAGAGTAGATGTCTATGTGCAGCATTTCGCCCGCATATGAGGAGATTGGTGGGACACCCAATTTCTTTCCTCTTGGGATGTTTGTTGTACTTCGCCTTGCAGTTTATGGCACTTCGTTGGGTTTAGATATATTTAACTTAATTAACATCTTTCTGGGCAGCTCTGTGGGCGCAGCTGTGTTCGCATTTCTTGTGTTTCTGGCCGTGCCAAAACTTGGTTGCTGGAAATTTCGTCACTAAGGCAAGCTGGATGCATGCTAGTATGTGGAGGTTGCATCAAAGGCGTTCACAAAGTCTACGTTTACAACTTCTTTAACCAATCCGAACAGAGTCTATGTTATCGAAGTGGATTATGTGTCGGTTTTTGATGACGAAAATTATAAAAGTCGCCGTGAAGATTGGCTTGCTTCTTCCAGAATTATTCGATTCCTGTAGCAGTTCAAGGGTTTCACTGTGAATAGAGAGTACGTCAGATTGGGGTTCGTTTTGCACAGCGCTTTATCGGGACAAAATGTCGGCCTCCAAATGTTCTTTTTTTCGTCTTAACAGTCTTGCGTTTGTTGCATGAATGAACAGCTGCTTGATTTTTCTGTTAACAAAATCCGCTGCTCGCATAAAATAAGGATATACCTTGAAATATACGAGTTCGGTACTCTCCGTACGAAGGTGTTAAATGGAAGCGCCTCATTAAAGTGCGAAAACACATGTTTGCGCGGTAGTGGCGTATGCTTGCGGCTTACACAAATTTGTCTGTACATCTTCCCGATGTCGGCTAAGAAGGCGAACCTTAAGTATCGCTACTTTAGGATTTGAATTGTAAAGTCGGACTGTAAGACCGGGCCCGCGTAGAGAATATCGTTAAGGCTTGTCCCGTTTGCGGAAGGGCTAGAGGCGTTGAAGACCACCCGCACCTTAGTGGTTGTGCTTTCGGGCTTGAGAACCGCATGATGCGGAAGGTAATACGTAGCGGACCGGCTACTCGAAGAAACCTCGGCCTCGAGGTATTCTTGGATCACAGAGTCGTATCGGGCTTTGAGGGGAGGATCCCTTTTTAGGCGCTGTTCGTTACGCAGAAATTGAGCCAGAGCGAAGGATCGTGAAGATGAGAGCTCGGAACCACTATGCTCGGGGTCGCGCAAGGGGAGCGTCACAACGTATTTGCCACAACTGTCCCTCCGTGAGTTCGGACAAAATTGCGTTCACAGACAGAATCAGACTCGGAGACGATCAGTGTGGGCACTTCCTCTACTTCCCAAAATTTGGTGAGGAGCTGGTCCAGCGAGTCGTCGAAGCCGCAGGTGACTCGTGTGGAGAAAGCGGACACATTTCGGGGAGCAATCGGAAATATGGGACCTGTCAACACTCATCCAAAAATGGTTTCCTGGCCGAAAAGAGAACCGCAAATATTCGCCTTGGAGTTGCCTAGGAGGATTGACGGAAGAATGTCGGCTCCAATCAAAACATCGATTTGGGAGCTCTCAAAGAACTTGGGGTCCGCAAGAGGGATGTCAGGAAGTCCCTTCATAAAGTCTGGTGGGACGGGGTACGAAGGCAGATTCCCGGCGAACTGCGGAAGGACGTACGCAGCCGTTTCCAACTGCAGTCCGGGTCTGGAAGGCGCTCGAATGGAGAAATGACAGAGTTTCGTGGACTGAGCGGCAATGGTTTGGTTAAGGCCCGAGACTTGGGCTTGAATGGTCTTGAACGACAGTTTGACGAGATTGAATAGCCTCTCCGTAATGAAGGTCGCTTCGGAACCAGAGTCGATCAAGGCAGGCGCTTAGAAAGTGCACCGTAGATGGCAAATATCGATGAGAGCGGTGCCCAATAGGACGGCTTTTGAGCCGGAAGCGAAGCACACTTGCACGTCAGAGTGATCTTCTGAAGTGCTCGTGTTTCTTGGGGAAGCCGCGGGTCGAGGCCTCGCTGGCGCAGACGGAGTTGGAGCGGTCGCGAATGGATTGCCACGGTGCAGGAGGGTGTGTTGACGGCTGTGACATGTGAAGCAGCTATGGGCACTAGTACAGTCCCGCTGCTGGTGCCCTCGTGCGAAACATTTCAGGCAAACCGGCCTCCTCTTAATGTAGTCGGAGCGACCGTTCACATCAATTTCCAGGAAGCGCGGACATACGCGAATAGGGTGGTTTTCCCTGGAACAAAGATCGCACCCTCTTGGGGCTGGAGTCACTCTGGCCTCATGTGAGTTGAGCCGGCGAGCTAGGGCGCTTGCAGGGGTCGACATGGGCGGAACTTGCCCCGAACTGTTAGGCCTGATATCGTCGATAGCCTCCAGAGTACGGTGACGCTTTGTCAGAAACGAGTCTATATCGTTCCAGGTTGGAATTGAGGGACTGCCGGAAGGTTGAATAGAATTTTCAACTGGCTGTTGACCAACAACCGCCGATTTTCAAAACGGCCAGTGAGGCTTCGCCACGCGGAGATGAACCCTTCGTTAGGGGCCTTGTCAATGATGTCCTGGAGTTGGACAATACACCTCGAATAGACGGAGTAACAGTAATTGTACTTGGATTTCAATACTGTCGAGGTCGCCGTAGTGTCGGTGGACAGGGAAAGTAGGTCGAAGCAACTTTCATAGCTCTTCTCAACCTTTTCCCACAGGGCCCGAATTTGGTCGCGATGAACTTGGCACATGCCAGGAGAAAACTCTTCAGTTTCAGGGGCGCTCGGAGTATGAATATGTGCTTCGAATTGACCAACCCGGTCTGTTGTGCAATAAACTTTTTTAGCAGTTTGACCCATCTTGGACACTGACCTAGTAAGCCTTGACGAGGGATCGGGGACAGTCTCGACGGATTCGACCCGGACTTTGCGGATCAGCGAGGATCGACTCGAAGAGACACCTCGTGCGGAACGTGAATAACACTCACGGCGTGATCTGAGTCGCCAACAAGTCGGTCGTCGCAGAAAAAAGACGAAATTCGAAAAAAAATCGAGTGAGATGCGGCCTCAGGATCAGCTAGTCGACACCCAAAATGATCCGTTCCGTAGCGGGGCGAATGCGAAGTGGAAAGCAAGGGCGTAGACCGAAGGCTCGTGACTGTGATGTAGGAGAGGAAAAACAATGATGGAAATTGTGTTTATATTATATGTACAGCGGAGCTCGGGCTTGGGGTTTCTTTCTCGAAGCAGAAAACGAATAACGAATCGAATGGAATGGAAGAATAATATAATTTATAATTTTCTTTAATATAATAAATAAAATAAGTAAAGGTCTAATATTAACTAATAATTAATAAAAAACCCCAAAAAATTAAATGATTTTTTTTATTAATAAACAATTAATAAAAGGAATTAAATTGTTATTAATGAATAATTATTACCTCGGATTTAATTACTGCGTGATTGAGGAGGTGGAATTAAAAACCTTTAGCTTGAGTTTCGCACGAAAATACTTGCTGGGATCTGCCGTTGGTAATGAAGTGCGCATATGAAGCCAGCGACCAACACCAAAAAGACAACAACAATGAAAGCACCACGGCTGCTGCAGTCGGAGCCGAGTAAAAAACAAACGCTGGGATTTAATTTTTAATTATTATTTACTTGTATTGCTTTTATTTGTGTTTCGGAATAATTTATTTGCTACACTTGGAGGTAGAAAATATTGTATTGCTTTTATTTCTGTTTCGGAATAATTTATTTGCTACACTTGGAGGTAGAAAATATTGATAGCGATGTAAAAAATAGGTGGATGTCGGAATGGCATGCATGCAAAATTGGAGAGTATGTATGAATGTGTTGACACAGTGGAACGTCGATAAGTGGACTGTATGTTATGGAGGGCAGAAAAAATTATGTGCGAAAAAATAACAGAAAACACAAAACAATATCGAGACAGCGGCGGACCGGTTGGCGAAGGCAATAATTCCCGAAACAAGCGCACAATCGTTGGCCGATATAAGTTTTGCCTTGGATTTATTTTTCTTTCACTACACAATTTCACTTTTTTTTTTGGGTTTTTTATAAGTCGGCGGAGTTACACGAATGTATGAAAGTATGTACATATGTTTGCCGCGACCGTTGGCAACTGGATGTGTGCATAAAACTGAGAGTGGAGAACGGCGAGGAATATGGCGGCACACGAAGCGGAGGCGAATGGAAAATTTTCGGAGGTAGAAAGGCAGGGAAATAGGAATTTCTTAACTGCCGTTGTCGGAGAAAATCTCGGACAGAGATTTGACAGGAAAAAATTGTCTGGCAGCAGGGTGAACGAAATGTAATGTTCGGACCACTGCAGGAGACCGGCGGAGAGAGCGCAGGAGGGGGAGAAGAAGACGTAAGAGGTTTGTGCTTATCTCTTTTTTTTGCGGTAAAAATCACCGGAACTGCTGGATGATGGGCGGAAGGATATCCGTATCCGGCTCGAAGGACCAATGTGCCGTAGAAAAAGAGTCCTTGTAGTTGAGAGGAGGAGAACTTCCCACGGCGCAGGCGAAGGCACGAATATGGACCATAATGAAAAATGCGGGGGGCGTCGTGGGACTTCAGCTTTATTCGGCTGCATACATGCGACTAACTTCGAACTAAAGCTTAACTAAGACCGAGCTCCCGCCGGCATTACATCGCTTGAGCGAATGCGGGAGATCGGCAGCGGCCGACCGTGGAATTCGGTTGCGCTGCGAGGGCGCGCGAGCGTGAGCGCGAGAAGGGGCGAGAGCGGAAGGAGGTGGAGTCCACAGTTCTTCCCAAACATCTTTCTACAAGAGTAGAAAGCAATTCCTGCCTTCCTGACTCTTTCTTCGATGTTGCGCTTCCATGAGAGCTTTAGGTCTAGTATTACTCCTAAATATTTCGCCTGCTCTGAAAGTTTCAGCTCTATGCCCTTTATCTTAGGCATGTTATATCTTGGGATCATTGTTCTCCTTGTAAAAAGCATTAATTTCGTTTTGCTTGGGTTAATCCCTATTCCGCAGGATTTCGCCCACTTGTTTAAGCGTTCCAAAGCTCCCGACGTTATGTTGCTTATGACGTCAGGAAATGGATCTGATACTAGCAGCACTACGTCGCCGCGTATGCTACCGCCTTTACCCCAACATAATTGAGGTCCTTCATAATGTGGTTCATGTTGATTAGCCAGAGTAGAGGCGATAAGACTCCGCCCTGGGGTGTGCCTCTCTTCATTACCCGTGAGAGTTCGGCTATTATCGTCCTACTCGTGAGCACCAGCACCTATCCACTCTGTGATGCATCTCTCAACACCTATCAAGTTGAGGGAGCCCAGGATGGTTTCGGCGTTCACGTTGTTGAACGCACCTTCTATATCTAAGAAGGTGGCTATTGAGTATTGTTTATAGTTTAGTGATTTCTCGACGTGACTCACCACTTCATGCAGTGCTGTCTCGGTTGATCGACCTATTCTGTACTCATGTTGGGCGTCCGAGATGTGATAACTCTCTGCCTTATCTCTTATCTGTATGTCCATTAGCCTCTCCATCGTCTTCAGGATGAAGGATGTTAGGCTGATTGGATATGTCCTCTACTGCCAGGTTTTGGTATATATATAACCTTCGCTTTTATCCACGTAAGCGGTATGTGCGCAAGGTTGATGCTCGCATCATATATGGCCTTAAGCCCCCTGCTGATACTATCCTTTACTGCCTATAGCATCGCTGGAATAATACCGCCGAGGCCCGGGCTTTTATATTTATCGACGAAGTCTATCGCCCATTGTATCTTTTCAATGGTGATATAGTCTCCAGTTGACGTGTTCGTCTGTATGGTTCTTGAGGTCTCTCGCCCCGAGCTTACACGTACGTTCCCTGGAAAGTGTGTGTCTACCAGAACCTCTAAGGATTCCTCGACTAACGTTGTTGACGTACCGTCAGGTTTGTTTATTAGTGATGGGCTTGTGTGACGTTTTGCAAGGATCTTGCTTAGTTTTGCCGTGTCTTTTATGTCTTCCAGAGCTTCGCAGTAGCTTTTCCAAGATTCTTTCTTGGCTTCGTATACTGCTTTTTTGTATTGTTTCTGTACCTCTCTATATGGTGCCCATTCTTGCATTTAAGGACTTTCGTGTTCTTTTTTTTTGAGATCACTCAGTTCTTTTGTCCACCATGGCGTATACTGCTTCCTTGAGAATGACACTTTGCATGTCTCGTTGTTGTTTAGAATATTCGTGAGGTCCTCTACCTCCATGTCGAGGGCCTCTGTTGAGAATTGTACCTTTACCCTCCTGTTGCTGACCTTAGCGGGGACAATTTCGCTAAATTTGCCCCAGTTAGTTTTTCGTGGATTACGTCGGGGTATCGTTTTACTAGCCGGTATCGATAACTCAAAGAATATGTACCTGTGATCTGAAAACGAAAGTTGTAGCGACACATTCCATTTTCCGATCGTGTAATGGCTGTGTTCTACGAGTAAGGTGAGATCTAACACCTCCTCCCACCCTTGAAAGTTTTCCGTACTCGGAAATACAAAGTTTGGTGTATTCCCTTTGTTACAAATTGTGACGTTACGACATATAATATGATCAAAAAGTCACTCACCTTTTTCATTTGTCCCATCCGCTGTCACGAATCTGGCAACTGCTAGATCCGATGTGCTGAGGTTAGAACAGAAAAAAGCGTTAAAGTGATTCTTTATTACTATACATGCTCTCGTTCTACCTGTCGAGTTGGTGTATAGTAGGGTGTATCCAGGCAGTGTCAGACCAGAAAGTAGCTTGTCCCTGGTCCATCGTTCTTGTAGTAGCGCAATGTCGTGGTCCTTCTCCCTTAGAAGGATCATCAGATTAGCTGAAGCGTGGGAGCTGAGCTTCAGGTTAATCTGCACTACAGACGGCATCGTTGTTTGTCTGTGTGGAGTTAGGCAAATTGTCGTCGATGATCATGTCATCCAGCAACTTATTCGTGTCATCCACCTCCTATAGTAGCTCATCCGGTTCGGCAAGGAAAACCTCGTTCTTGGCCTTCCTGATACCGTACCGGATTTTGTGGTCCCTCTTTTCCAGCTGCGACAGGCAGCGCTAGTTAATAAGCAGGAGAAATGGCTGGCTTGTCTTCATTTCTCTCTCCGCCTTGAGGATGGCCCAGTCCTCTGTATGGATGTCTGGATTTTGCGCTCTCAGACACTGGAGCACCCTTACATGGTCAGATTGCCCCAGCGGTAGCCAGATGAGAGCTCTGGGTCTTCTGGGAATCTCCCTGGCGTGGACCAGCCTAATCCTAACCCGTCGTCGCACCTGAAGAGTCGAAGGACGGGATAGGACCACCCGGCCGGGTAACAAACCTGTCGGTCACCATGTAGGATAACTTAGCCTCTATTTTCCCTTACTTCTCTGCCAGCAGGCCTGCGTCGTCATTAAGTTCATCCACCAGCACCATAGCCAGACTTTCTCTGGCCACTTCACTGAACTTCTTGGTCTGCTTGACAAGGGATTTGGCTCTAGCCTTCCTTTGGGCATCCCTGGCCTTCTTAGGTGCACCAACGCTCACGTCCTGTGATCGTTCACGCTTCGCCTTCGGGGGTTTGAACGCTCCCCGGTTGGCTTTCTAGTATTTTTCGAAATCTTCAAGCTCTGCAAGGAATTTCGCTTTGTCTGCAGCGTCTCTCGGGTCCACATTGCCCTTAGCCTCATTCTTCGCTATCTTGCTCAGAATGAAACGGGCTCTGTTTGCTCTAACACGCCTCCTTTGGTGTGTAAGCGGCTCATCTTTACCGGTTTTGTTTCTTCTCCGGTGGTGCCCAACCGAGCCAAGAGAGTATAGTCGCATTACCGACGGTGCAAACAGTTACGGCGGGGGACTCAGTCAACCGTTTTCCCCCTGTGTACCCTACGCCTGACGGCCAGGAAGTGCATAGCCACTCAATTTTTTTCAAATATATTTCTATTGGTGTTTGTACAATAAAAAAAAAATAACAAGAAAGAAAGCTAACTTCGGCACGCCGAAGCTTGTATACCCTTGCAGCTTACAATTGGATCATTATGAATTAATTAAATGTTATCAAATGGAAAGTTAAACTAACAGGAATTGTATACAACATTAATACATATAAAAATTCGGTTTCGCATTAATTTTTAATTTTTTTCTGAAAATTTACCGATCGTTCCTATGGCAGCTATATGATATAGTCGTCCGATCCGGCCCGTTCCGACTTATATAGTAGTGAGGGTATATAGAAGACTACCTGCAAAGTTCCATTCAGATAGCTTCAAAACTGAAGGACTTGTTTGCACATAATCGGACAGACGCACAGACGGACAGAAGGACAGACGGACAGACGGACATGGCTAGATCGACTCGGCTATTGATGCTGATCAAGAATATATATTCTTTATAGGGTCGGAAATGTCTCCATCACTGCGTTGCAAACTTCTGACTGAAATTATAATACCCTGCAAGGGTATAAAAATAATAAAAAAAAACGAAAGAAATCTTAATTAGTATAAAACTTATTAACACCATAAAAACGGTCAAATTCCCATTTTGTCCAACATACACGCTTGGATTCGAGGAAGTTCTTTTTCTGCAATAGTCTCTAGGGAATTCCCGGAATTGACTTCCACATGAATTTGTATTATATTTTAAAATTGAATTCTATGTTTTGATTTTATATGCACTTAAGAATGTTTCATGTATCATTATCATTTTTTATATCAATGTAGTGACTGAGTTTGTCGTTGCGCTCTTTGTACATTACCTTTGATATTTTGTAGATTGTGGAATTTCTCTTTCTTATGCTCTCGTACGTCGGTCCGTCTCTTCGTTTTCTAATCTTTCAATTCCAATTTTACGCCTTCCTTTGCAAGTTAATTTGCTGTCTGTGATCCTGGCCGCACATTTTACGCGGTCGCCTTGTCGATGCTCTCCATCAGATTTCTCATGGTCCAAACAGCTGGGGCAGCTACATAGCTCCAGTACGCTTTCCAATGCAATGGCGCTGCGTGGACGTGGAGACATCATGTGTGATCTGATTAGCGGAGCGATGAACTAGTACTCTGGAGTGGGCGACTGATTGTTGCCGGCAGGTGGACGCTTTCATCGTCCAGACATTCGCTATGGGACGCATGATGATTTCCCGTGCAGTGCGGATCAGTGTCACCGATACGAAGATTTCTTGTCGGTGTTCGCTACCTATTTCGCTTGTGGAGTTCCTTGAGGAACTCCTCCTTCCGTCGCAGAAAAAATTTCTACACCTCGGTGAACTGGGTCATTTTGGTCATCCGATTTGCCACGAATGTTATCCAGGGACACGCCGGACTATGCAACCAGGCAGGAACAATCGTCAAGTCAGTCCAACAGGGACATCTTCGGAAGAATGGCGCTGGTCATCTTGGACAACAGCAAGGCTCCGTTCAACTCGAGCCGCGGAAGCGACACCTTTTTGACAGAGGCCACCCGTGTCCTTACCGTTAGCAAGTTCACCACTACCGTGGGCCTAGCTTCGGCCTTCTGCGAGGCGTCACTGATCCCACGATGCCCGATTTTAAAATGCGGTCTGAAAGCGACTCGTAGGGGATTGCGAATCTGATCGAGAGCGGATGGATGTCAACCCATCTTTGAAGAAAATCTAGAGGGAGTGCATCATCCCACCCTTAATCCTGAAGGTAAATGTCCTGCATGAACATCTTTGCCTTTGAAGGGGGCGAGCCAGCCTGCTGGATCAAATAATTGGCAACAATTCTGGCGGAATAAACAAAAACACATCAGACGTTGCCTTTTACCGCATGCCGAGGGTGCAGGATACGGTTCGAGAAGGTGACAGTCTTCAACTCGTATGCTTGCGGTTTACCCAAATCTGTCGATAGATCTTATCGATGTCGGCGTTGAACACCAATCTAAACAATAGCCACTTAAGTATTTGAATCGAAAGACCGGATTGTAAGACCGTGCCCGCGTAAAGTATGACATTTGGACTGGTCCCGTTTGCGGAAGGTTTAGAAGCGTTGAAAACTACCCGTACTTTCGCGGTGGGCTTCGGGCTTGAGAACAGCATGATGTGGAAGGTAATACGTTGCGGAAGTGCTCGTCGAAGAAACCCCAGTCATGTGACCTAAGTCGAGGAATTACTGGATCACTGCGTCATTCAGGCGCTGCTTGAACTGGGCCAGAGCGAAGGACCGTGAAGATGCTCGGGGTCACGCAAGGGGAGCATCACAACGTATTTTCCACAATTGTCTTGTAGTTTGGACAAAATTGTGTTCAAAGATAAAAAAGACTCTGGGACGATCTGTGTGGGCACTTCCTCCACCTCCCAGAGGAGTTGGTCCAATGAGCCGTCGAGGCCTCACGTAACTTGCGTGGAGAAGGCGGACACACTGCGGGGGCCGCTGGAGATGTTGGGCCTGTCAACAACTATCCAAAAATAGTTTCCTGGCCTAGAAGCGAGCCGCAAATGTTGCCAAGAAGGATAGACGAAAGATTTTTGAATCCTATTAAGACATTGATTTGGGAGCTCTCAAAGAACTTGGGGTTAGCAAGAGGGGTGTCAGGATGTTCCGTAGAAAAGAAAGCCTCTCCGTTATAGAGGTCGCCTTGGAACCAGAGTCGACTAAGGCTCAAACTTGAATATTGCACCCTAAATGGCAAATGTTAATGAAGGCTGTGGCCAGAAGGACGGCATTTGGGCCGGAAGCGAGGCAGAGGCCTGGCTGGCGCAGACGGATTTGGGGCTGGAGTCACTCTGGCTACGTACGAATTTAGCCCTCGCGCTGGGGCACTCGAAGTTGTTGACCTTAGCTGAAATTGCCCCGAAGTGCTAGGCCTGATGTCGTCGATAGCCTCCAGAGTGCGATGAGGCTCTGTCAGAAACTAGTCTAACTCATTCTAGGCTGGAATTTCGGCCTTATTGTGTATGAATTGCTCCCACATAGAAAGTGTGATTTTGGGAAGTTTTGAGGATTATCGGTAAACATAAACAGATCCGTCGTACATGTCTTATGTCTTAAATCCTTATGTCTCATTATCTGTACCGACTGCTCCACGATGGAAGGAGAAGTAGGAGGGGGCATATACTATACAGACCGTGAGATGATGCTGTCGCACAAGCTGCCAAGCCAATGCAGTATATTCCAGGCGGATTTGTTCGCCATCGGGAAAGCGGCAGAGCTTGCGAATAGCAAAATGTGGATGCTTTTTGCATCCATTTGAGGCGATCAATTTAAGATCCGAGCAATCGTCAGCTGTCAGTGCCAAAACTGTAATGGCAAGCAAGATGGCAGTAGATACCTTTAGCACGATTAAGTCAGCAGCGGGCGGACGCACGAGCAAAGAGCAGATGGAGGAGAAATTTCACAACCTACAAAATATCAAAAATCATGCAGATCAGATTGCAAACGGCTAGTGGGAATTCTCATAGGTTACTACCTGTCTGCGGCGCATGCAGTCAAGCTGGACAACACCGACAATGCCAAATGCCGGAAGTGTGATGAATCCGAGGCAACCTAAACCTTGGTGCATCTCATTTGTAAATGTATGGCCTTAACGAAGGCAAAGATAAAATACCTGGGCGATTCCGGTTCTGACATCACTAGAAGATACCTCGAAGAAGAAATCAGGCAAATTACTTGCCTTCGCGAAACACACCTTGATCCTCAAGGTCTTTGAAAACCGCATTTATATTCTCTAGGTCCACTTAGAAACTTCCGGACAGCTACGGGCCACATTGGCCTATGCGCGGCCCCGTGAGGGTCATCCAGCTTAACCTAACCTAACCTATTGGGCGGTCGAATTCATATCCGCAAGATCAGAAATAAATTATTTTAAAATACAATGCGAATATGAAATTTATAAATGTTTATTGTATTTAATTCTATGATGTTAAGGAACATTACGCATATCTACTGGACGTTGATGCACTACGGTCAGTACATTCAAGTGGCCCGTATGACACCAAGCACGTGCTTGTTCGTGTTAGGTGTAAGTACGCGCGACAAATGAAAGTATAGAGAAAGGAATACGAGGAAATGGCTACTGGCGTGCTGCCAGATTGTTTACTTGCATGCGTATTAAGTGGGTTAGAATTAAAGTTTTTAGTTTGGGAAGGGTATCTACAGTTGATGTTATTATGTACAAATCATTATAATTTGCACATAACACTCTAAAGGGTTCATGCAATTCAAAGGACGTTCTACAGTGGCGCAAAACTAAGGATATATAAGATCTAGTATTTCTACTTAGCACGTGAAAGTTAAGCTGACCCAAAAGGTCAGCACTTTCAACGACACCATGAATAAGGTTATAAATAAAGGTAATACCTAGCATAGTTCTACGATTGGATAAAGATGGTAAATTGATTAGTAGGAGTCTACTGGAATAAGAGGGTAACCTCTGGTTTGTATCCCAGTTTAAGCCAAAAGGTCAGCACTTTCAACGACACCATGAATAAGGTTATAAATAAAGGTAATACCTAGCATAGTTCTACGATTGGATAAAGATGGTAAATTGATTAGTAGGAGTCTACTGGAATAAGAGAGTAACCTCTGGTTTGTATCCCAGTTTAAGCCGCGTAAAGCGAACAGTAAAAAGTTCTTTTGAACTGACTCAATGCATTTACTGTGGACCCCATACTGAGGGCTCCAAACGCAAGATCCATATTCTAAGATAGGACGAACTAAAGAAATATAAAGCGATTTAGTAACATAGGGGTCAGTGAATTCTTTCGACCACCTTAATGAAACCAAGCACACCTCTGGCTTTATTTACCATGCTCAAAATATGATCAATAAAGTCAAGTTTAGGATCCAGGCGGACTCCCAAATCGTCGACAATAGCGATTCTTTCCAAAGAGCAACAGTTTAGCGTGTAAGTTGCAAGCTTGGGAACGACAAGAGAGAATGTCATTAGCTTGCATTTAGAGCCGTTTAAATTTAATAAGTTAACGCGGCACCATGTTTGAAAATTATTAAGATCTGTTTGTAAATCTGAATGGCAAGAAGCGTCCTTATATTGCACGCAAAGTTTGACGTCATCCGCATACATAAGTACTCTGGAGTTAGTCAGAACTTTGGGCAGGTCGTTAATAAATTATGTAAACAACAAGGGTCCCAAATGGCTCCCTTGCGGGACGCCAGACGTAACCCTGAGAACATTAGATAAGGTATTTTTAAAAAGGACCATTTGCGTCCGGCCATTCAGATAACTAGAGATCCATCTAAGAAGATCAACCGGAAATCCCATTGAATCGAGTTCCCGAACAAGAAGATAATGGTTAACAGAGTCGAACGCTTTACTGAAATCAGTATAGATTAGGTCTGTCTGAAAGTTGTTATGGAAGCCCTTTATATTGAAGGAAGTGAGCTCCAAAAGATTAGTAGTAGTTGATCTTCGCTTTAAAAATCCATGCTGACATGGAGAATTTATTGAACTGCAAAGGTGCTGCAAATGTGGAGTAATGATATTTTCGAAAAGTTTTGGGATGGCCGACAGCTTAGAGATTCCTCTGTAGTTGTTGGCATCCAATTTGCTACCTTTTTTGTGGAGAGGAATAACAAACGGCTCCTTCCAAATAAGGGGAAAGTGGGAGGTTTCTAAGGATAAGGTAAACAATTTCAGAAGGGGATTGCACAGGGCGTCGGCACAATACCTAAGCACACAGCCGGGTATTCCGTCGGGTCCTGGCGAATAAACTGGCTTAACACGGAGAAGATCTGAAAGAATGGAGCTTTCGTTTAAACTAGGACTGAAAATTAAGTTCGATTTGGGAATGATGTAAGAATAAGTCTGATTTGAGTCAATAGAGTTTGAATATGTAGTTTGAAAAAACTGTGCAAATAGATCGGCTATTGCCTGATCATTATTTACGGTTGTATTTTCAAATGCGAGCGAGGAAGGATGAGTAACTGGCTTACGTTTAGTGTTAACAAAATTATAAAACTGAGAGAACTGTTCTTATAACACTGTTTTTATAACACTGCGCGTTCAATACGGACCCATAAATAGCAGGGAGGTCAGATTGAGAACCGCTACATTTAAAATTAAAATACAGCGTAGACTGTCGCAGTAGTAATGCAAACCGGTAAGTGCAGCCGGAAACATTCGACGTCAGTATATTTTTCGTACGTGTTAAATTACACAATTCAATAGGACTTAACCATTTAGTGCCCAAAGTGACTTTTTCAAGAAAAGCTTTGTGAATTTGTTTTATAACTCTAAAAGCCATGAATAATCTATAGAAAAACACTTTGAAGGATTGGAATAAATTTTGAAGATTTAAGTAATACCAGATAATCAAAAAAAAATTTTTTTGTTGCGAATTGAGAAGAAAAGTGCAGCAGATTATTTCTTTGTACCTATTTTGCTTTTGCTAATGCCTTAAAAACTAATCTAGAGGTTAAACCCAGTGGCCTGCCAAAGGCCAATCTATTTTCTGCACACCTTTAATGGAACATCTGATTCATCGCTGATGAATAAGGTGCGTGAGTTTAAATACGACCTTTTTACGTAAGTGCAAACAAAAATGAAATGGTGGTGTAGGTACATACCGAGTGCTTTTCTGGGCGCAGCACTATGTCCAGCATATACTTTTTATATACCAATAAACATAAATACTAGAAGGCGAAGACATTTAGTCTTAGTCGCCTAAACATACGTCATATTCAAGTGCAGTTCAGGTGCCCCGAAATATGATCGGGCCTTTATAAAGCGGCACACTGGCAGTACTTGCAAATAAGTGCTGCCCGAAGGTGCTTTTCAGCGCTCATCTTTTGGAACCTCTGGCACTTCCCAAGAAGATGGATTCCCCGGCAGACTCGGCAGCGGTAGGACTTTGTACCTCGGAAATGTCTGCTTTCCAATGACTGGGCGGTGCGAGGACGAGAAGCCTATGTGAAAAATTGTTTCTGCGATAAAAAAAAAGAAAACAAACATAGTTTAGCGTTGGTATATTGCACTTCGAACCTTGGACGTGAGAGATCCTAATCCCTGGGAACGGAGGGTTTCCTATCCTCCGCAGGGAGAAGTATGACCTTATGAACGGGGCGCTTTATTGTCCCACGGGATGTACGGATCTCAACTACTCGAATGCGATCATCGGCTTTTGGGAAGACAGAAACCATTCTGGATAGCCACCATTTGTTCGATGGCAGATTGTCCTCCTGGATGACTACCATATCGTCGATCTGGAGGTTCCTGCTCGGACATTGCCACTTGTTGTGTTTATGGAGTTCTTTCAGATACTCCTCTTTCCTCACAACTGCTGATGTTGAACCTTAAGGTGTTGCCACCGATTTAGTATCGACTTCGCTTCGCCCTTTAAGCTTTTACGCCTTATCGGGCTCAGCCGAAAGCAACGGCCATCCCACAATGGAAGAAGCGTCGCAAGTTCCTTGCGGGTCGATGAAGATTTGTAGAAAAGGGTTTTTAAACTTTTTACCCCCGCTTCCCACTGACCCCCAATATGTGGAGCCCCGGGTGGGATAAACCGCCATACAAGTCCCTGTTGGTTGTACGCATCAGTCACAGACTCTTTGATGGCTTGAAGGATGTCTCGAGAAAGCAGAGTTGCTGCCCCCACAAAGGTCTTGTCATTATCTAGTTACGAAACGAACAAAAGCCGCTGGAAATTTTTCGGTTGTGAGATCGGAGGTGTCTTTCAAATGGACAGCCTAGGTGAAAAAAACACAAACACACAAACATATCCCTTCGTTATGAGACATGCTCATTGCGGCACATACGACAGGACCCGCAGAGCTTTGTCTAGTTTCAAAAAACAATTGCAAGCAGGCTTTCGTAACCAGGCTAGAACGATAGTGGAATCTGTCCACCAGCGGTGATCGCAGTTGGCTGTCGGTAAGTGTGGAAAGATGGCGGTCCCCAATTCGGTAAGAAGAACGGCACCGCAGAGCTCTAGCCGGGGAAGAGACTTGGTTTTTACCGGAGCTACTCGTGTCTTGGCTGTAAGCAGACGAGCCAGAATCTTGTGACCCATTTCGACGCGAACGCAGATAGCAGCTCCATAGGCCTTCTGAGATACGTCACAGAACCCGTGATGCTCTACGGTTACTTTCGGTTGATACCCGCCCCATCTCGGAACGTGAATCTGATTGAGGTCGGAATATTCATTTAGAAGAGATTGCCATCTTTGAATCATTTGGGTAGGAAGCTTATCATCCCAACTCAAGTTCTGCAACCAAATCTCCTATAATATAATATAATATTTTCAACGAATAAGGAAAGGAGGGAGCCACCCAGCAGAATCGAACAACTTCGCGATTTGGAATAAAACTTCCCGCTTGGTGTAGGAAGGTTCCATTATCATTTCTGGAGGGACGAAATAAAACTCATCGGACTTTGCCCTCCATCGAATACCGAGCGTCTTGGCCGTGCTTTCGGCATTGATATCGAGGAACTCGCTATGAAGAATGTAGTCACCTGGAATATGGTTAGAAGTCCACTTTCTTAATGGAAGCCAGGCGGAGCTTAGAGCTGTTGCAATTCTTCGATCGAGTCTTGTGGTTGCTCTACGGAATTTGCCCCGGCCAGAACATCATCGAAATATATATGATGCTAAATAATGAGGCTTGCCTTTGGAATTAACCCTTTGATATCCTTTGCTAGCTGTTGAAGTACTCGAATACAAGGAAGGGCGCGCAGTTGACCTCGAACGTAATTGTCTGTAGCTTAAAACCTCCGATATCTCTATCCTTATTTCGAAACAGAATTCTTTGAAAGGGTGTGTGGTCGGGATTGACGCAAATCTGACGGTACATTTTTGTAATATCCACACTGAATACATATTGGAAATGTAGCCACTTTAGGATCTGAATAGTTAGGTCGGATTGCAGGACTAGACCAGCATGATGCATATCATTTAAGCTGGTCCCATTCGCCAATAAGCTCGAAGCGTAAAATACAACATGAAGTTTTGTAGTGGTGCTTTCAGGTTTAATGACCGCATGATAGATTGGACCCCACGTTTTAGGGTTACAGAACGGGAGCGTCACCACGTACCTCACGCTGAGGTCCTTCTTCGTCGTTCGTAGAAAGTTCCTTTCGCAATAGGAATCCGGGGTTTTTACCATATGGACTGGTAAATCGTCCACATCCCAGAACTTGCTGAGATGCGTGTCCAGTGAATCGTCACTTGTTTGCGTAGGGAAAGCGTCCATTTTGGCAGTTTGCGTGCGCTTGCTTGCGGAATGGCTAGCGCTGTCAAACACTCCTAAATCGTGGACAGTAAATCTTTTAGGCATGCCCAGATTCTTAGGATATGGAACTCAAGTTGAACAGGAGCTGGAGTTGGATGTAAACTTAAAGCTGTTTGTTTTGGAAACGGTCTTGAAGCGCTTCCCACGCCGAGGCAAACCCGTCATTTGTTAAAGGAGACTTAGAGACAATAGCTTTAGCCTCACAACTTGTCTTCGTGATGTTGACGTGTACTGCCGTGAACAGGCCCCGGAAAGTGGGCCATCGTAGGTAGTCCCCATCGAAAACTTCCGTCTCGCAGGGAGGTAAGCGGCAGCCGAACAAAATTAACGGCTTACGGCGTTGCTCTATCGACGGTTTCGCTTCTCTCTGCTGCACATGACTCGTAAACAGAGTAGCAGGTTTAATATTTGGTCTGCAGCATAGGCAATGTGCTAAGGGATCCTACTTGGGCAATTAGATCAGAGCATTTTTCGAACTCCTTCTGCACTTTGTCCCATAAGGCTCGCACTTGTTGCTGACGGACTTGCAGCGTGTGTAAGGACGGAGAACCTTGATAAGGAGTGTTGATCTTCAAAGAGGTTTACGCATGCTTATGCAACGTAGCGGTTGCGGTCGTTGGCTGATCTGACCATGCCATTTTTTTGCTACTCGCGCGTGGGGTTCTCTGACTTTACTGCAGGTAAAGTCTCGCTGGAAGCTTTCCCCAACGGTCGGGAAATTAAAATTTGAAAAGTAGGATCTGACTCTTGGACTTGCGGACTTGGGTGCTAGCTTAGCGCGAGCAAGAAGTGGAGTGGACGTTTGTGGGTAGAGAAATAGCTTTTTTTTTGTATCAATAATTTAAATTATTTAGCAATATTTTTGTTATCCTATTTAATAGTATTTAAATCGTTGAAGGGTATTTTCTCGTTGGCCTGTGTCGCCGTTCTTTGCCGGTAAGGAATGTATGGGTGCAGGTGGTTGTGCACGCTATATGAGCAAAGAGGAGACGAAATAAATTCCAATTTATAAATGTGGGCCCTTAGGTAGGCATACGCAAGCGAATGTGTGAATGTTTCATATGTGATGTTGTGCAGTTTGCCGCTCAGCGGATAGAGATAAAATTGAGGGACGGCCGCAAACTCATAGGTCGCCTTCATTGCGTCAGGTCTGCTCCCGGCGCCTAAGTTCGCGCATCACGTATTCTGCCATTTCAGCAACCGCCTCACATTAGGATGGGATCTCCAGCATACAACCGATTAGGTTGTCAGGTGTGAGTCGGCTGTTAGTGGCTGCTTCCAGTGCAGCTCGTTCTCTCGCAAATAGGGGGAGATGCGAAGCGCGCAGCGTCTGTCGACAGACTTGCACTGTCTGCTGTAGCTTTCAGTCTTCATGGCTTGAGCCCATATCGGCGCTGCATACAGGATAGCCGAGGTCACCACTGTAGCTATCAGACACCTGCTGTGCTACTTGGGACCATGCGTGCTGGCCATCATCCTTGAGATTGCAGCTGTAGCCTTGGATGCCTTGGTCGCCCCGTACTCCTGGTGGCTTCTGAAGTTTAGTCTATGGCCGAGATACTTAATCGCGGTACTGGAATCAATGCTTGTCGAACCGACCCGGAAGGTTAGCTTTTCAAAGCCTTTTCTCCTGCTTATAAGCACTGCTTTCGTTTTATGTTGGGCGAGCGATAGCCGTATTCTGCCAGCGAAGACATTAGGAAGACAATTGCGGGGCTGCAGAGACGTCGGCCAGGTGCTTCTGCACCGTGACTAGCGCAATTTCATCTGCAAACCTCAATACGGCGCAGCCATCAAGTAGTCTGAGTCTCAATTGGCCTCAAAACAGAGCTCTGTCACGTTATGTACCTGGTTGCCCTTGTCGGAAGTGTACATCAGAAGGCGGTCCTTGAAGTAGTCCGCTATCAAGAGGGTGAGGTATCCAGGTATGCCACCGCGCTGGAGTGCCTGCACTACCATGCTCCATTCTTGACGTCCAGGGTTCAAACCAGGCAGTATTGCTTGGAGCCTCCCTGCCATCTTTCGCCTTCGATAGCGTTTGCTGCCATCTGCGTTACTTTGCGGATCGCGTCGATCTTGCTTCGCTTCTCCCTGAAATCGTGCTGCTGGTTTGAGAGGGCTCCACGTTCTTCGACTTCTCTCTTCTCACCTTGCCTGGCTTCAAGATGAGCTCTAGCCTTTGCTGCTTCCAGACTCTTGAAAAGGTGCGTTCAGCGATGCACCTGTTGAATACCTGAGCAAATAATCTCGGGTGGGCTTTGCTTATGGCATAGAGTGCCACGTTTGTCATGCCATCAGGGCCAGGAGTCGTAGACGCTTTGCTGATGGCCAGCGCATGTTTGATTACTTCCTTGCTGATGAGGATCGCTTCGCTCGCAGCTAAATTGGTAAGCAATAGTGGCGGCAGCGCGGGAACAGCGTCGAGATTATTACTCAAAGTTGTTCCTGGGAGGTTGGAATCGGCTGCCTGTAGAGTTTGCCCATGACCAGCTTGTAGGCCGAGCCAAATGGTTCTTGGTCTGCTACATCACGCAGGTCCTGGAAGCATTTGTTCTTACGGTTCCTAGTGGCCGCCTTGAGGGTCTTTTTTCTATCCCTATAGAGGGACTCAAGCAGCGCTTGCGTGAGACGTCCTCTGCCTCGTTGGCATCTCCGCCTTGCAGTGAGGCACTCACACCTGGCCTCGGTTGTCTCTTGGTTCCACCAGGGACCTGTCCGCCTATCTCCTCCTTTAAGGAGCTCACCATAGCGGCATCGCAGGAATCTTTGATTCTAGCCAAAAATCTGTCTGAGCAGGTGTTTGCGTCGCCAGTGATCGGTTTGCCATCCATACTGGCTATGAGCACCTCCGCCAGGTGGGATCGCAACCGGCACTAGCCGAGAAGTTCGACACCAGGGATCGCATGTTCTACCTAGCGGGTTTCTTAGTCGTTATTAGTTGTTAGTTTAGGGGAGTTAACGCATGCAGACACTGGGAGCATTGAGTTTCCCCTTAGGGAATCGGGAACGTTGGGAAGGCGCACCCTCCAGCAAGTAGCCCCCACTGACTCAGTCTTGTCTCCAATCACAGTGTTCCGATCTGGCTCTTGCCTTGGCCAGGATTTAGCGTCACTCGACGGCTAAATGCTTTTGTGGCTTTAGTTCTTCGAGGTTGGGCCGTCTAGGTGCGGTCTTCTTGATACTGTGACGCCTTGGTGCGGTTTTTTCTATGCTGTGCCGTCTTGGTGCGGGCTTTCCGATCCTGTGCCGCCTTGGTGCGGGCTTTCCTTAGGTTTAGAGTCACTCGACGGCTAAAAATTCTATATCATCTTAGCGTTTTCCGTGTTGTCCGACCTTCCGGGTTCTAGATTCTGCGTTTCTGGATCATAAACCGCTTCCTTATTATCTCCAAGTAATGCCGTTCTGCGATGCTTGCTCTGGGTGTCCTGCAGGCGCACTATAGTGGGCGAGATGAACTTGAGCACCTTGTATGGTCCCTCATACTTAGGTGCTAGCTTTGCGGTAAAGTTACAAGTGATGCTGTTTTACGAATACCAGCGATCCGAAGATCGTAATGCTTCCTCTGCTGCTTTCGACAAGGGCGAACTCGGAACATGGCTTGGCCTCGGGTTGACTTCATCATACAAGGCTCCTGGGAGTCTTGGTTCAAGGCCGAAACGCTGTTATTTATGGCCAAGTTTAACTCGGGTAGTAGTTCGTCCCACGTTGTCTGCTTATCCTCGATGTACTGGGCGACCATAGTTTTAATGGTGCGATTGGCCCTGTATAGGGTGCCGTGTGTTGGATCTCCATTCCCGCATGTTTGCAGAAAGCTTTGAAGGAGCGACTCATAAATTGGGTCCCGTTGTCGCAAACAGAGGTGAGTGGAATCCAAAAATGATACAAAATCCTCTCGCGAAAGGATATTTCCAGATGAGCCGAAGTGGCTTTTTTAAGGGTACCAACTCAACCCATTTTGAAAAAGCGTCGAAAAATACGAGAAGCATGCTGTTCCCGCTTTTAGACAGCGGAAGGAGCCCAATGAAATCGGGGCAGACAGTGTCAAAGGGTTCACTGATCTGCCGGGTAAACATCTTTCCAGCTGGGTTACTTTGGCTTACCTTAAAGAGTTGGCAAGTGTCGCACTTGCGAACATACCTGGCTACATCTCGAAAGAGTCCCGGTCAATAATACCTCGGGGCGACCCGGGTGGTCATTTTCCTGATGCCGAGATGTCCTGCCGTGGGCTGGTCATGACACTCCGACAGCACTCGATGCCGGTGTTCCTTGCCCACCCACAGTTTCCATGGCACGGAGTCTTCATCGTCGGGTCGGGATCCTATACGCCTATATAACTGCTGATTCTCAAACACGTACTCTGGAAAATATTCAGGCTTGTCCTGAACGAGCTTTATCATTCGCTGATACTAGGTGCAACTGGGTTGATCCTCCTGAATCCTTTGAATTACCTCTAGGGGCTGTCGTGACAGCGCATCTGCGACAACGTTCAGGCTCCCGCGCCGATATGTGACGTTAAACTGGTACTGCTGCAGTTCTAACACCCAGCACGCGATTCGACCGGTGGGATTATCAATTGAGTTGAACCACTTCAAGGCAAGATGGTCCATTATCACCTCAAATCGATATCCTTCTAAGTAATACCTAAGCTTTTTTATGGCCCAGATAATGGCCAGACATTCCTTCTCGGTAGCTGAATAGTTCTCTTCAGCGGCACGGGCGCGTCGGCTAGCGAATGCGATGACGCGTTCTTCCCTCTGGATCTTCTGAGTTAGAACGGCTCCTAGACCTATGTCGCTGGCGTCGGTTTGAAGAACATACTTCTCGTTTAAATCGGGGCAAGCGAGCACAGGGGCCTCCGTGAGCTTCCCCTTCAATTCTTCAAATGCATCTTGCTGCTCTTTCTGCCATTGCCATTTCTTTCCTTTTTTCAACAACAGAGACATGGGTTGCACTATGCTGGCGAAGTTGGGTACATCTTCTTAGTTCTTCAGTTGCTGTATTGCCGAAATCTTGTCGGGATCAGTGTGGATTCCTTCCTCGCTGATAACATGCCCTAAGTATACCAGGTTGCGCTTAAAGAAACTGCATTTATTTGCGTTGAGGCAAAGGTTCGCCTTCCGTAACCATCGGAATACTTCCTGTAAATGCTCTACGTGCTCCTCTAGAGTGCGTCCGATGATTATAATATCATCTAAGTCTGCAAAAGCGTTGGGCTCCATGTCGGGGCCTGGTTATCCTTGGCAGAGGATATGCATCTGGAATAGAATTGGCATTCAATTGCTGGAAATCACACAAAGAGAAGCTTTGCTCTTAGTCGGACGTGTTTCCCTTCGCTCTATCTTCGTTCAAAGTTTTCACTGCGAAATCCTAATTCTCAAAATCCAATTTTTTGGTATTTGATCATAGTGCAGTTGTTCATAATTTTGACTTTATATCCAAATCATTTTATATAAAGACAGTGTCTTTAATTCCCGAAAACTATTTCGGGTTTTTCATTTTTCTATTCGCCTTGCTTTACCTTTTTCTGCTGTGCGTTTACCGCTTGCCGCTGCATTCGGTTCAGCTTTGTTGTTGGTGCAAGTGTTTTGGTTACCGCGTACGCATACACAAACTTCTGCTTTTGCGGTGCTTAGTCAAAAGCTTTTAAAATTCTCGCTCGCTCTTTGTTGTGATCGGCTCATTCGTCGCGCAAATAAACTAAAACGCGTTTGTAAATTACTTGGATAAATTACCTTTTAATCCAAAAAATGGCTACTTGTTGCTACACCAAGTGCTCGAACGGCCAAAAAATTTCTTCGCGGCAGGCCACCATTTACTGTTGGCTCTGCGACAATATCGCTCACCCTGGATGTGCCGATCTGGGGCAAATTGGACCCCGTATCTCCGATCGCATTCGAGAGAATGCCGGATTAGACTGGACGTGCCCGAGCTGCCTGCATATCAAATCCGAAATGCGGGTCTTCATGAGGCAAACTCACCTGGAGTTTCAGTCGCTATCGGCCGGCTTTAACGATCTGTTAACTCGTTTCCAGAAGGCGGAGCATCACTTTAATACGTTAAAACTGCTAAGTGACTCCACAAACAAAAAAACGAGTAACTTGTCTGATAAGTTCCTATCTCTTCCAGACACTTCAAGCCCCCTTATGCAGTTCAGTCCACGTGCCGAGCCAGTTGCCGTGGATAATGGCAAAGATGCGGCATCGGCCCGAACATCTTTAGTAGATGATCTCGTCATGCCTTTGGATCACCAGCCTATCAACGTCGACCAGTCATCCTCGTTGCATGCTGCTGCCTCTGCTGAAGTTGATGTACCGGTCCCCATTTTCGGACGGAACAAATTTGCTACGCCCCCGGTTCAGCAGCCTGTCTACACCGACCAGGCATCCACGTCGCGTGCTGCTGCCATCAATGATGCGTCGTTGGCGTCGAATGCCCACCCAGTGGTTCCCCCGGCGGTCATTATCTCATCGCCGGCTGTTATCAGAAATTGTCCCCAACAGTCTACAATTTCTGGCGTTCCCCAACGTACACCAGTGCCTTTAGCTGGCGTTGCTCCTAAGAGGCAGATATTTGTTTCCCGCCTCAATTCAGATGCTTCCGAGGGCGACGTTAAGACCCACTTGAGCAACAAATTGAATATTTCTGTTACTGAGTTTAGTGTCTCCAAGTTCAATTTTAAGCAAAGACGCGATATATCGTCGTTTAAAATTGCACTTTCTGACGTACTATTTTCTAAGGTTCTTGATCCTTCAGTATGGCCTGAGCATGTAATTGTTCACGAATTCGTAAACAAGAGTAATTCTCGTGCTCGTGGGCCTCAAACTCCTTCAACTATGCCTCCAAAAAACTAATGGATTCTTTTGTCCTTAACTATCAGAATGTTCGTAGTTTACTTGGCAAGCTCAGTAGGCTGCACGTCAATAGTGTCTCTTTCGATGCCAATGTTATCGTCTTTACAGAAACATGGCTCAACTCCTCTGTGTCTGACTCTGAAATTTTTTCTGGGTACTATACCATCTTTAGACGTGATCGTCCTATACGGACTGGCGGTGGTGTTCTCATCGCGGTTAAATCCGATCTGGTTTCTGAAATCATTTCTAAAACTGATATGGATCTAGAGTTTGTGGCGGTTCGTATCCAGGTCCACGACTATTCTATCTACGTTTCATGTTCGTATATTCCACCCAAGTCAGACACCGATATATATATGCGGCATCTATCCTTAATTCATGAAATTCATTCTTCCCTTGGTGTTAATGACCACCTTATTGTCATGGGTGATTTCAATCTGCCCTCCATCTCTTGGATGCCTTTGCCTGATTCTAATGTTCTTGTTCCCACCACACCCCAAGATTTAATTCATGGTCTTATAGACCTCTCATTGGTACAATTAAACTTCATTAGGAACTGTAGCAATAATGTCTTAGACCTCATCTTTGTCTCTGAGTTTGCTAATGCCTACGTCAGGAGAATTGACCCCCTTTCTAGTCCTGAAGACCCTTATCATCCCACTTTGGAGCTAATCCTTGAAGCTTCCACCCCATTACTAGGGTGTCCGGAAGCAGAGCCTGCAACGTTTCGTTGCTTTCGAAAAGCTAAGTTTTCAGAAATGAATCACCACTTATCTTTAACAGATTGGACTTTCTTGAACTCTACAGAGGATCCCTCAAACATTGTTAAGCGTTTCTACGACATAATGTACACAGCTTTCGACATGTATGTCCCTTCATTTCCCTCACCAGATGTTTCTCACAAGCCCCCTTGGTTCTCTCGTCGGCTTTCTTATTTAAAAAATCGGAAATCCAGACTTTTTAAAAATTACAGCAAATCTGGTCTCCAAGTCGACCGTTCGAGATATTTAACTGCCCGTTCTAATTTCTTAGCACACAATTCTGAATGCTACAGAAACCACTTAAATCGGTGCAAAACGGAGTTTCAGGCAAACCCAAAGCAATTTTACGCTTTCGTTAACTCGAAACGTAAATCTCAACAATTTCCTTCATGCCTTCATTTCAATAATGCCTCCGCTTCCAATGATTCTGATATCGCGAACCTGTTCGCAAAATTCTTCCAGACTACATACTCACAAATTAATTTCGATATTAACTCAGAGTATTCTTTCCCACTTCCTCACTCCAATTGCATTTTTATGCCTGTAATCAGTGAAGATGATGTTCTTCATAATCTCAGAACAATCAAACTTTCCTTCTCCTCTGGTCCAGATCTTGTACCTAGTTGTGTTCTGGGAAAAAGTGCCAGCGCATTATGTAGACCACTGTCTAGACTTTTTCAGCTATCACTTCAGCATTCGTTTTTCCCTGAAGTGTGGAAAGAATCTTTTATCATTCCGCTTCATAAAAAGGGAAGTAAATCTAATATTGAACACTATAGAGGCATAGCTAAACTTAGTGCGATTCCGAAATTATTTGAATTTCTAATTACTGCTCAGCTTCAGCACCAATGTTGCTCAATAATGTCCCCGTCACAGCATGGCTTTATGAAACGCAGATCTACGTCTACAAATCTCCTTGAGTTTGTTGCTGTGATTAGAAACGCGTTTAAAAATAACACCCAAACCGATGTTATCTTCACAGATTTCAGCAAAGCCTTCGATTCGGTAAATCATCAGTTACTGTTGAAGAAACTTTGTCTTTTGGGTTTTCCGGTCACGTTGATCAAGTGGATTTCTACTTATTTGTTGAACCGTACTCAAAGAGTTGCATTCAAGGGTTCACTCTCAAACCTTGTTCACGTGACTTCTGGTGTTCCTCAAGGGAGCCACCTCGGTCCTCTTTTATTTGGCATTTTTATAAATGATCTGCCCCAAGTTATTCTCCACTCTTACGTCATGATGTATGCTGATGATGTTAAAATATGTTTGCCTCTTGCGAATCCTGACTCTCCTAAGCTTTTGCAATCTGATTTAAACAACATGTTGTCCTGGTGCACCCATAATTTGTTGTTCCTTAACAACTCCAAGTGTAAATACATGTCGTTTTACCGCAGAAATTGTTTCCGTGCTAACTATTCTTTAGGCACGAGTGTTCTTGAACGTATTCATTCTGTTACTGATCTTGGTGTTTTATTTAGCCACAACTTGAGCTTCGCCGATCACATCGGTATAATTGTCAGTAAAGCTAAGGGGGTTTTAGCCTTTATTAAGCGATGGTCCAAGGAGTTTGTTGATCCCTACACCACGAAACTACTGTATGTTTCTCTTGTTCGTCCAATTCTCGAATATTGTTCGTGCGTATGGTCACCTCAGTACGCAAAGTATCAAGACCTTATTGAATCGGTACAGAAGCAATTCCTTTTGTTTGCTCTACGTGGTCTAATCTGGGATCCACATCGTCGCCTTCCCTCATACATTGACAGACTGCGCCTTTTAGACCTGCCCTCCCTGAAGGACCGGCGTACCTGCCACGGTGTAATGTTTATTCATAAATTAATTCATGGTTTTGTTTCTTCTACTTTTTTGTTAAATTTGCTGCGTCTTTCGGTCCCTGCCAGGCCTTCGCGACACTTTCGGCCTATCGCTCTTGTTACTTGCAAATCAAATTTCGAAATTCATGATCCTTTTCGCGTTTTATGTTCCCTGTATAATGACTTTTATTTTCTGTTACATGTTGAAATGTCCTTAGATTTAAATTCTAATATTATATTAAGGCACCTATCCTTACCTCGGCCCACCTGATGTGAGTCGGAGCACATCCTTAAAAAACACTCCCTTCTTCGGTCAGAGGTAAGGGTATGGCTTAACATAGCAGTATTTTGCTATTATTGTTAAATAAATAAATAAATAAATAAACCTCATCTCTCCAAATTTCTTGCCCACAAAGGTGAAGGTTCTATGAAATCGTTACGCAAGAGTTCGTCGAACTGCTCATCAATAATCTTTTGCATCGCTGGATTCTTGGGAAAATACCTCTGTTTTTTTTATTTTCTTGTCATCCCGCATTGTAATTGAGTACTCGGCGATAAGTGACACTCCTGTCAATCCTTCAAATTCCGCAAGTTACTCCTGTCGAAACTTGTGAACCCATGGTTCTCTTGCTTCCTGCTCTATGGCTTCCTTAATTACGACGAGGGCTCCTCCAGCGTCAGGTTTATACTCTGGTTTGGCTGGGGAAGGCACCCGCGCATCCTCCTTCCGTCGAAATGGATTATTCCGCACGACGTTTTCGTCTCGAGGCCCTAAAATACTACTGGTCGGCGCAGCTGGCATCCTGCGCTCTGGTTCGTTGCTCGTTGGTTTTGGTACTGTTGTTTTGACGCTGTCGATCGGCTTCGGGGGGTTTCAGTTCTCAAATGTGGGGACACAACTGAATCATTCTTAGTACTGGTTCCGAGAAGAGGGTTAAGTGGAAGAGAAACGCGGCCACATTGCAGAGTTGCGGACACTCCGAAAAGGAAGTCCATGCCTAAAAGCACACCCAACGTTGGTATGGACTTTTGCTACCAGTGACTGGGTTATTTCCTTGCGTGAGCCTTCTGCAGGCTATCTTGTGTACGTACCGACCGTACGTCACGAAACTCCTGCCGGCTCCGGTGTCTATGGTTGCGTTGAATACCTGTCCTTCAATCTGTACCTTCGCGATGATCCTGCCAGCTTGAACCTGTAACACCTCTCCTAGTTCCGGGGACTCCTCCATGTAGTCTCCGGCCGCTCCCAGAGTGGGCGAAGACTCCTCTCGTTTCCCGGGCGACTGCAACGGCAACATTCATAAGTCCGTACTCCTCGGCGACCACACTCCCAGCAAAAGAGAACTCGTGGATTGTGGCACTCGTGTTGAAAATGCCCCTCTTGCGCACAATTTTTGCAGGCTAATCTAAAATTTGGCACCATGGCCACGTTCCCTACCTTAGAAACAAATCGCGCGAAATGTCGTGCAACATTGTAGCGACTCATCGGCGGTGCCCCTGTATGTGACGGTCTCTCGTGGCCCGTCCTTCTTGGTGGTGGCTGCAGTTCGGCCAGCATTCGTGCATGATTTCCTGTGTCTCGATCCCGCGTGACCTTGTAGTTTACCGCCAATGCTGTCAGTTGCTCCAGCGTCGTGAACTCATGTCTCCTAGTGAATAACTGATGGTCTGGCTGAAGATTTTCATAAAGCCGTTCCAACTCTTATTCCTGGTTGTGCTCAATAATCGAATGCTTACGAGATATTGTTTAAATGTTTCTTCTTGTCGCTGGTATCTCGAACGAATCCCATACTCGAGTCGTTGAAAATATCGCGGTGGCAAGAAAAAGTCCAGACATGACTTCTTGAAATTTGTCCACGATTCTCCCAGTAGCTGGCTTGTCCTAAACCAGTGCACTATGGGGTTTTTGACCACTTTATGTGGCATTTAGTCATTTTTTAAAAGTGCTCTAATTAAAAAAAAATTAGTGGAAACGTATAACCAGAATATCAAACTGTTATGCCTCATACTCAAAATGTTAAAACTTAACAGATATGTTAGCATAACAGCTGTAAAGTCAGCTGTTGCATCCGAAAGCACGTGCGCTAAGTTTGCAATTTTTTCTTAGTAACCTTGGAAATTGAGTTATTCGTGTTAAACACTATTAGTAAAAAAACTAACTTATGGAAACTGATTTCACAGGTTTGTACTATATGTTAAATGTGTTAATTGTTTAAATTGTGCGTGTCTATACTAACATTTTTGTCATTTTATAAATGCATCTTAAGCTGAATTTTAAGGAACAAATTTCAACTTTGAGAAGAGTTTTAAAATGGAAGTATTCATTAGTTTTCAGTGCGTCCAAGTGTATGTTGTAGCGTTGTCAATTCTAAGTAAAAGCTGTTAGTCTTATTGTGCACTTTTCCGCACTTTTGGTGCAATTTGAATTTTTCTCAGATAACCTCACTTTCTCCAACGCCGATTTGGTTGCCGTTTGGAATAGCGAAAAGGGCCGGCGTGAGCAAGAAAAGGCAATACAATGTTTTTTCGAACGCCATGCAAACAACAATGTAGAGGATGCAATTTTGAAAGAAAAAAGCCACCAGTTTTGCAAAGTAATGCATTTCAAATGGCAAAGTTGTAAAAGGAATTACAAGTACTTTGAAAGTAAACACACTAAATGGATAAGCAGCACAACAACTTTACCTTGGAAAAATCGTTATAATGGACGACCACTTATACTTAAAATACTTAAAATAAAATATTTGTTTTAAATTTTTGAGTATGACGGAATTTCAACTTTTTCGCTTTATTTGCACTTGTTATCATCCACTTTTATAGGCACTTGTATGGAAAAACACTCAAATTCGGTATTTTAGTCAGATAGTTCCTAGGGAAGAAGTTATCCGATTTAGCTCAAAATTATATATATCGTGTTAAAAGAGCAACAAATTTCAGCTCCTTAAATTTCATTAATTTATTTTGAGTTTGACCCGATCGTTCCTATGGGAGCTATAGGATATAGTTTCCTGATCCGAACGATTTTTATACTATATGTGCCTAGGAACAAATAATGACGATAGGTAAAGATTCATGACGATATCTTCAAAACTAACTGAGGTATTAATTAATGCCACAAAAACAGGTCAAAAACCTCATAGTGCAGTGTTCGGCCGTGTCTGTCAAGAGATCAGGGGTGGCCTGTGACATCCTTTCGACGTTGACTTCGTAAGCGTTGGCTCGTTCCTCGAGGTGCTGGATAAACGTGATCCGGTCCGATGTGCCATCAAAAGTTATTCCCCAATTTCGCAACTTTTCTGCCAGAGTTGCTGCTGTTGACTCGACGACGATTGTGTTCCAACTCTTGAATATGATTCCGTTGACTATACTCGTGTGTTAGTGTGCTATGTGTGTTAGTGAGACGACGATGAGAGTGAAACAAGATGGCTATGCTGTGGGGAGTATAGATTAGCTTCTCCCTGCCTCGTGCTTTTTAGAATCTCGCGACCTGATTTGGTTTACCTATATAGGACTCTTCCTCTCTCTCTCTTTGCTATGCTTACTTGCTTGTATATGTGTGGCCCACGTGCTGGCCACGTGATCTTTTACCTCTGGTAACCCCGTGTTTTAGGTTATGTTCCTACTTTGCTAACTTATGAAATCTACGTGCGTGGGTATACTTTAAAAAAAGTTCTCCCGAAATCTGTGGATATACTTTGGAAACGTTCTCCCGAATATGTGGGTATACTGTGACTCCCGAAATCTGTGTCTCGCTGGTGCGATTCGTCGCGCACATATATATATTTTTGATTTTTATCTTAGCTTTTCGTGTCCCTACATATATATGCCTCTCCTTGCGTACCAACTTGGAGAAATTCACTTTTATGCTGCTGAACCAAAAATTTTCCTATCTCAAGTAGTAGTTCTAAGGATGGGGTGAAGCTCAGTCAAGCCAGGATCTCTTTACAGAAAATTTGTAAAGATAGGACAATGGATCTTCGATGAACGCTGGGCTGACGTGAGATGGAGGGTGTCAGCCATCGGGTTACCAAGTAGGAAACAGTTTTATTTTGGGATTGGCAAAAATAGGGACGTTCCTCTAAGTTAGAGGATATGCATCCGCCAGGTGCGATCGCAACCGGCACTCACCGAGAAGGTCGCCACCAGGGATCGCATGTTCTGCCGCCAGCACTCGCTGTCGGCCCAAGCTATGCGGCCGGCTGAGCCTGGCCCCGGACAAGTATCGGGATTTAACAATTTATTTATAGATAATAGCATGAGTGAGCATATGTGTTCCCGTTGAGTGTAAAATATAATTAGTTAAAACTCTTCATTTCGATATTTTGATTTATTTATTTTCTACAGGGTACTTTTCTTCAGTGTAATTTCGATCACTATAATTTATTTGCATATAAGTTCCCCCAGTGTAGCGTACTTCCATTATTTCTAGGCTTCTTTCATACATTTTTCTCAGAGAGATGTTATGTTTGGTGTCACATTTTAATTCGGGTCTGGCAAAGTTTGGGGTTATGTTTACTCTATAGCGATACCGCATCGAGGCCCGCCGAGATTTGATGTGCACTTGGCCATTCTGGCCGGCTTTGCTCGCTGGCCACTCGTTGCGGTTTCACTTGCGCCACTCACCCGTCTCCCTCCGCACTCACACACCCACGGGCACGCGCCTGTTCTGCTGGGTGCTCCGCCGCTGCTCGTGGGCCGGCACACTTCCTCGCTGTCTAGCGTCAGCCGTCACTCGACGGCTGGGTTTCGCTGGTACTCCTTCCGCTAGGCTTTCCCGGGAAGGCTGGCCGGGGTGTCTCACGGGTCGTTTCTTGCGTTCTTACTCGGGCGTTTTGGGTTTGGGTGGAGGAGTGACACTCGCCATCTCCAAGAAAAATCCCCGTCCGATATCCTTCAAGTCTCTTTCACAACTCCCCGCAACTTCGCCATGCGAAGTTTCTCGTGGCTCCGTTTCGAAACTTCTCAAAGTTTCTGGCATCGCTTTCTCTCGCTTGATTTGCTTAGGGCGCGTGCCAATTTTCGGGGGTTGATTTCATGGCGTGATCGTGTCCTCTCTCGCTCTCTTGTATGCTCCGTTTGGTCATGTGATTTAGTCTGATCCATATCCCAATTTGTACCATGTTTACCTTACCTTCTAAACGCCCGGTTATGTTTAAATGGCCTTGACGATTCCGGCGACAATAAAATAATATATTAAAAAAAAGATGCTTTTAGCTAGCGATGATAGTTCGCGGCGGCTGAAAGTTACTATCGTATATAGCTTTCTAAGCCTTAAATCTATTTATTTTCTAGCTAAATCTAACCTTAATATCTAGGGGATAGGCTATTTACATCTAATATATATTATTATTTACATTAATTACATTATTATTTATTATTTACATTATTATTATTATTTTTTATATTATTTTTATTATTATTTGTATTATCATTATTATTATTTATGGGGATCTGGCAGGTTCCTTAAACACAACTGGTAAGTCCGGAAATATTAACCTAGCTGTGGGACAAGGTTCAGCTCTAGCTAGCGAACTGTTAGCTGTTAGCCGAACTCCCATGAGGAAGGATATGTGCGCTAGGGGGTTCAGCTCTCGATTGCGGATCTCGCGGAAAAGAGGGGACCCGAAAACGGTTCTTACGACCGAACTCGTATGGAGGTAGCATAGATAGCATGGGTCAAAATATTTTTGCTTTACCTAGCGGATCTTTATTAGGGGAGGGCATCGAGTAAGGTTCGTTTTAGCTGAACTCGTGAGCCGAGCCATCCGACCCAGCCGCTACTGAAATATAATTATTCCGTAGATCCAATTTGCTCCATGATTTCCAAGTTCAATGAATAGTCTTGTTTGTATTTAGATTATATTTGTTTTGAGTTTTATTTGGGTTTATTTGGTTTAGTTGGAGCAGCAATGGTGCCGCTCAAACGATCGAAGTGTCTCTGCTTTTTACAATATTCTTTTTAATTAAGGCTAAGTCTCGTAGCTGCGCTGCTCGCAGGCGGCGGCAGAGAGACGGCTATGTACCTATATACTTATGTATAAAGGAATGTACTTATATACATTGCTATACGCTCTCAAGTGGAGGTGCTGTCCGTTCGTTACAATTATGCCGACGCTAGCACTTTTTTCTGTGCGGGCTAAGTCATAGCGATCGGTTCATATTTCGGCTACTTAGGGTTTATGACCGGGACTTTGAAATATGTAAACACTGCAACAAAGTGTTACAGTGCGTACCCTTTAAGTACTTTCGGTACAGTGGGTATTCAATATATGTGCATACTACACTACAGTGTATCAGAAAGTCGACTAGCTCGAGCACACATCGCCGAGTCGCATCACCCACTAAAGGGTATCCTTCTGGTTATATTGGAATACGAGGGGCCCGGATCTAGAAATTTCTGTGCGAACCCCGACTTCGGCGAGCTCGGCCGTGCCACACCAAAAGAGGGTCGTTACGATACCCCTCTGTGCTCTGATGTTTATTTTAATGCTTTCTAATAAACAATATTTTTAGTTTTATGTTCTGGCGCATAAATAAATAATGTCGTAATGGATTTCCGACACGGGAACAGGCGACATATAATTGGACATAAAAACATGGAGTTTCTAAGTTGAAGCCAGAAATACTTAGTGACTGCCATTGGGATTTATTTATCGACATTGCAAATGCAGGCTGCACTGGAAACTGTAAGGTTTAAAGTTGATTGGCATATCGTTCGGTATCATAGGAATGATTGGGATTAAAACATTTCACCCTTGTACTTTCCTTTCAAAATTGTGGCTTGAGGTGGTAAGCCGGGCAAGCCCAACGAAAATTCAGTTGGATAATTGACGACTTCATCTTCATTAGTAAAGGAATCAACTGATAATTTTTCAATTCGTAAGCCTTTTTATTTTGAATCTGAAAATTAAATTCGCGCACATCAAAATTTTTTGCGGCCAATATACACGCCAATATATACACGTTCTAAGCGAACCAAAGATAATTTCGTGCAATGTTTGGGAAAATCATCTCAATCTTCATCGGTCATTGATTCACAAAAGTTTTAAAAATTGGTATGGAATGTAGTGTATCCAGATGATGTATCAACAGCAATATTACCACTACCAATATCAGGCAGTTGTTCATCATGCATTCAGTTCATCAGCTGGCGTTGATATTGGAATAACTGGCAATATTAGTCGAAAATCACCTTCCAATAGTATCATCGCCCCACAAAACTGGTTTTTGTTGTTACACAAATCTTGCATCGTGCGATCTAATGCCTCCAACGATTTTGCATTGGTACATTCATAAATGATCTATCTGGTTTGCTGCAGCATTTTGGCCATCGCCAAAGGTTGCAAGTTTGAATTTAATTAACTTTAGGGTTTTACGACAGTTTGAGAGCTGAATGAGCTGTTCGACCGCCTTCCAACATCGTAGCTGCCATACATGATGACGCTAAGTGCTATATTCCATTTTCCGATCGAATCGTTGCCGAAATCAGTGATAACAAATAAGTTTTCCCAGTTCTACTGGGAGCATCTAAAAAAAAAAATCCTGAAGTGCATGGATGATCCGACGAGAAAGTGGCTGACGCAAACGGTTTGCCAGTTGGAGGCGTTGTGGGAAGGGGCCAAGCTGGATAGGTGGATAGGTAGCTAATCCCGTCCATTCCTTAGGCGAAGGTACTCTTCCCCATCGCAATCCAAGGGGACCGGGCGCTAAAGCTGCGGACATCCCAACCGCGAACTGGAAGGTTCTGCATATTGTGACCCCATCACCCAAGGAGGGGGGCCAAAGTGCAGTCCTCCAGATCAACAAAGAGCAGAAGACATCCTCTATCCCAGATACGGGAAGATGGCGTGGGGCATGGGTAGCGTCTACCGGCGCCTCAAAAAACGCCATCCCGGGGATAAGGATGCTCACACCCTGAAGGCAGGCGAGGTGGAGAAAGACCTAGGTCTAGAAACCATCGTGGATGCCGCCCAGGGACTGACGCTCGACGAGGCCTGTGAGGAGGAGGACGGTGACCTGACGCTGACAGTCAACCCGTCGAATGGAGGTGAGCCCGGTATCCATGACTCTCAGGGTGCTGCAGCTCAACCTCCATAAGAGCAAAATAGCGTCGGCGGAACTCCTCATTGCCATGGAGCAAGGGTCCGCCGACATAGCTTTAGTCCAAGAGCCATGGATTGCCTCGGGCAATACCGTTGCCGGACTAAAGTCCTCAACCTACAATCTGTTCTATCCACCATCGCTAAGCAGAAACAGAACCGCCGTACTTGTACGGAAGGAACTACATGCTAACCTTATGACTTATTACAGCACGGACGACCTGACTGTGGTGTGGCTGAAGAGCAAAAAGAAGCGCCTTCTGGTAGCTTCTTGCTACATGGCACACGACAGATTGGCCCCATCGGAGGAACTCAGGAGCGTGGTAGAAGCCAGCCCGAGCGACCAGCAACTGCTCGTGGGCGCAGACTCCAACGCACTGCACTGCGTCCCGACATAAACGACAGAGGTGAGGCACTCCTAGACTTTTTACTTTCTACCAACATATCTATAGCAAATGTGGGGGAGGAGCACACCTTCGTAGGTCCCAACTCCTCCAACGTGCTTGATCTTACACTCATAAAAGGACAGTGTACTATGGTATCAGAATGGAGAGTCCTCGAGAGACCCTCCTCAGACCATAAGTATATACAATTTCAATACAGATTCGAATACTCCCCAAAACGAGCCGTCTTCAGAAACCCCCGGAATACAAACTGGGGAAAGTTTAAGAAGACCATTATGACAAGGCTCGCAACTACTCCGGGCGCAGTAGATTCCGCGGAAAATATAGAAAAGTCCCTAGAGACCCTTTCCAAAGAACTACTAGACGCGTACCATGCATCATGCCCGATATCGGAATCGAGGAAGAGAACCAAGCCACTCTGGTGGAATAGGGACCTCTCAATCCAACGCGACAAACTGAGAGAATTTTTCAGAATCGCTAAGCTTGCGAAAGATTAAATAATCAACGAGGAATACATAGTCCTACTCAGGGACTACAAGAAGGAAATACGCAAGGTGCAGAGGAACTCGTGGAGAAACTTCTGCTCCAATATAGAGACTGCCCCAGTAACGGCTAGACTCAGGAAACTGCTATCGAAGCAGCCAATCATTCAAAGTCAGCTCTAACGCGAAGACGGACAGTAAACTGAGGACAGCGAAGAGGCGCTAATACAAGCTCGTTTCCCGGGATGCACTGAGGTACCCGATGCAAACAAGCACCAGGACCTTGCAACTGAAGTAGAGCATCTCCCAACTAATCTAGTATCCTCTAGAAGAAATCACTGGGCTACAGACTCAATTTCGAGAAATATTCCCAGCCATGCAACAGATGACCAAAGAAGTGATTACCCCATGGCTTTACGCTATATTCACAGCTTGCTTAAGCACGGGCTATATCCCTATCCACTAGAGGACTTCTCGGATTGTCTTCCTGCCAAAAGCAGGGAAGTGCAGCCACGTGAGCCCCAAGGATTATAGACCGATAAGCCTCACCTCTTTTTTACTTAAGACGCTAGAAAAGCTGCTGGACATACACATCAGAAACGATGTGGGGAGACTGCTGTCAACCAACCAGCATGCTTACACTAAAGGGAAATCAGTGGAAACGGCACTACACTCGTTAGTAGCTGCCATTGAAAGAGCCCTAAATAATAAGGAATATGCGCTCGGAGTGTTTGTAGACATCCGGTGCCTTCAACAACGTGACCACAGACGCTATAATGGACCGCTTAGAAGCGACCAACACGCAACCTGCCAATCTTCTAAGTTGTAGGCGGGTACAATCCGATTGGGACACCGCCTCCATGGTGAAAGGAACTCACAGAGGCACGCCGCAAGGCGCAGTCCTCTCGCCCCTCCTGTGGAATTTGGTGGTGGATGACCTGATCAAGAGATTCGAAAGGAAAGCCCCAAAGATAACAGCCTATGCCGACGACATAAGCATCATTATCACGGGAGTCTGTCCATCGACTCTCAGCTCGATTATGGAATCGACACTCAGGGTGACACGTGAGTGGGCGCAGAAGGTAGGACTCAGTATCAATGCGGACAAGACGGACCTCATTCTCTTTACCAAGAGATTCAAGGTGCCGCTATGGATCCCCCCAAAAATTAACACAACCAGGCTGACGCCGAAAACACAAGTAAGAAACCTAGGGATTGTACTGGACAGCAAGCTGACATGGAAGCCCAATGTACTAGAGAGGTTGAAAAAGGCCACCATAGCGCAATACGCATCCAAGAAGATGCTTAGCAGCACATGGGGTCTCTCGCCCGCCCTAATGCACTGGGTCTACATATCGGTGGTGCGCCCGACTCTTCTGTATGGAGTCTTAGTGTCGTGGCAAGCCATGGAAAAGAAGACGTACTACAAGCTTATGGAAAGAACCCAGAGGCAGGCACTGCTCTGCATAACAGGGGCGCTGAGGTCAACCCCATCAAAAGCACTCGAAACCATTATAGGAATTGACCCCCTAGATATCCAAGCGCAACTGACTGCAGGAAAGGCGGCACAACCCTGATTGCATCAGGAAACATGTCAATACAAGGATTCGGGCATAGTTTAATTGATCGAGACATGAGCAGTGCGTCTGACTACATGATACCCAAAATATGCCCGGATGTAAAAACAGCAACATTCACGGGACCTGACGACTTTAAAAATGGTCAGGATCATGTTCAACACCTCAATATCTACACCGACGGCTCCAAGATGGAAGAAGGAGTAGGAACGGGCATATACTGCACAGACCCTGTCGTATAAGCTACCAAGCCAATGCAGCATCTTCCAGGCGGAAATATTCGCTATCGGGAAAGCTGCCGAGGTTGCTCAGAACATAGACCGCCCACATTAGGCGTGTCAATTTGTCAAGCGGCGATAAGATCCGTGCAATCGTCAGCGGTCAGTTCCAAAACTGCACTGGCAAGCAGGAAGGCACTAGATAACCTAAGCACGACTAGATCAGTGCGAATCTACTGGGTTCCCAGCCACCAGGGCATAAATGGTAACGAGACCGCAGACGAACTTGCAAAGGAAGGCGTTGGACTGACCAGTGAAAGAACAGAAAATGTTCCTGTCTCGCTAAGAACGCTACGAAGCAAGCTGGAGAGACGAGCAGACGCGCAAGAAAAGAGCAGATGGAGGAGAAATTCCACAACCTGCAAGATATCAAAGATCATGTGCAAAGAGCGCAACAACAAACTCAGCCATTATGTGCTGCATCTTCCACGACAGGACTGCAGACTGATAGTGGGAATTCTCACAGGTCACTGCCTGGCTGCGGCGCATGCAGTCAAGCTAGGCATCACCGACAATGCCAAATGCCGGAAATGTGATGAATCCGAGGCTACCGAAACCTTGGAGCATCTCATTTGTAAATGCCCAGCCCTAGCTACGGCAAGGATAAGATACCTGGATGCTTCGATTCTGGCATCACTAGAGGATGCCTCCAAGAAGAGGCCGGATGAATTACTTGCCTTCGCGAAACACACCTTGATCCTCAAGGACTTTGAAAACCGCGTGAATATTCCCTTAATCTACTTAGGAATTTCCGGACAGCTGCGGGTCACATTGGCCTATGCGCGGCCCGTAAGGGCCATCCGTCTTAACCTAACCTAACCTATAGCATCTTCGAGAGTGTGGTCCCAATGAGTGTCATTCTATAGTAATCCCAAACGTTGACAGGCTTCCCTGTATGTGCCACACAATACACTATTAACAGTTCGCAGATGTTGGAATGATGTTGAACCATGAACATTGTCTAACCGTAAACGCAAATAAAGACACTCGTCTTGACTGTGATGGCCTACGTAAAGGCGTCATAGGTGGAAAATACTTATGGGTGACCTGGAACTGGCCGTCTGTTTCTGTCGTTGAAACTTTTTTTGAGGCCTGCCAAAAATGTTCCATTCGCCTCCGTTCTGTGTGCCGCTATATTCCTCGCCGTTTTTCACTCCCCGTTTTATGCGTGCATGCACTTGCCAGCAGTCACACATAATTTTTCCTGTATTCCTTAACTTATCGACGTTCCACTGTGCCAACACATGCACACATTTTTCCAACTTTGCATGCATGCCATGCCTATATTCGCATATTTTTTCAACACCGCTATAAATATTTTCTGCCTCCAAAAACATCAAATAAAATATTTCAATTTTCGAATTAAGAGCAGCACGAATAACTAACAAATCAAATCCCAGCGCTAGTCCAGCACACGAGTGCGACAGTGTTTTTTTTCCTCTACTCCGACGGCAGCAGCCGTGGTGCGTTCATTGTTCTTGTTTATTTTTCTCTTCTTGGCCGCTGCCTTCATATGCGCACTGCAGATCCCAGAGAGCTTTTCGTGTGAAACTAAAGCTAAAGGTTTTAATTTCACCTTTCCAACCACGCGTCAATTAATTTCTGAGATTAACAAAAATTATTAATTAATTTATTTAATTCTTTTTATTAATTGTTTATTATCTCTAATAAAAAAAAATAAAAAAAACTTTATTTATTATTTCTTTTTGTAGGAAAGAAACTTATAAGGAGTAAATGATGTGCCCCAACTCACATCAGGTGGGCAGAGGCAAGGATAGGTATCTCATTACAAATTGTGTATTGACATCTTAGGACAATTCAAAGTGTATCAAAAAATATAATTAATTGTAAGACGAGCATAAAAGGGTCATGCCTCTTTTGATTCGATTTTAATAAATGTTGTACAATCGGCCGAAAATAACGCGACGGTCTTGCAGGGACAGAAACTCAACTTACTTAACAGATAAGATGAAGAAATGAGTCCATTAATAAGTTTGTGAAGGAACATCACTCCGTGGCAGGTCCGACGATTCTTAAGCGAGGGCCGGCTCAGATTATGAAGCTTGTCGTTATAAGAGGGAAGGTGACGATGTGGATCTCAGTTTAGTACCCGTAGAGCAAACAAAAGAAATTGTTTCTGAACTGATTTAATAAGATCTTGAAATTTCGTATATTGAGGTGACGAACAGTAATTCAGAATTGGGCAAACAAGAGAGACATAAAGGAGTTTAGTGGTTGAATTAGAGGGGGGTGGCTAACACCTGGAAACATTCGATAAGTAAAACACAAAATAAACTATTCAGGGTATTGCGCGACGTGCGTCAGTCTTTATTGATAGAAGTAGGAATTAGAACTCAATACATGAAGACTTAAACTAGCATTTCAGAGCGGATTGGAAGCTCTATGGAACGAAAGTCCCCTAGGAAGAGGGAGAGAGAGCGAGGGTGTACGGGATCACACTGCCTCTGGGAAATAAACGCCTTTTTGGCGTGAACATTTTCCCCTTCCCCCTTTCGAGGATACGCAGCAAGAATATCAGGAAGCTCGAGCCAAGCAATTGACGCAGTACATCTTCTCGAGGACAGCCTGGAGCCGTTTCTCAGTGCTAAGACGAAGAAAACGGTGGCACTTCCGAAGAGAATGGTTCCCTTATCAGACTCGGAATGGTTAGGATAAAATGCCTTGGGAACGTCTGCATTTGTTCTCGCCAAATGGAACCCAATAATTGACGGAATTGGGAGAAGTGGTAACTCGTATGGTGAACGAGGAAATCCTTCGGATCGGTCCGGATAATTGTTTGGCAGTATCAGGCGGAATCGGAACACTGGAGGAACAGTTGCTTGGATGCAATAAAGTGTGATGCCGACCGTGACACGTAAAACATTTGTGGACACTTGTGCTTTTATGGAGTTGATGTACTGTACTGAAATATTTCCGTACTCGTGGTGAAACGTTGGAGGGTGTCGGTTTGGATGGATGGAGGCGCAACGGAGAAGACTGAATAGAGTCTATAGTCTCTAGAGTTCTATGGCGCTCAGTCAGGAAGGAATCAAGTTGTTGCCACCTAGGAATTTCGATTTTATTTGATTATGATTGCTCCCATAATGAGAGTGTCATCTTTGGAAGCTTCGTAGAACACAAATAAACTAGAATACAATCCCAATTATCGGAAGGAAGGAAGACCGGACAAATTTAGGAATGTTAGGCAATTTTGAAGTGTATTTTGCAGCTCCTTCAAGGCTGTCGAACATTCATGTGGAAAGGACTGCACGTTCAATAATTTTTTCAGTTGGCTATTCACCAACCTCAGAAAGGTTATCCCAGGCTGAGCGAAAACCATCGTTGGTGAGTGGCGAATTGGAAACTATGGAATTAGCTTCACCACTTGTCTTGGCCTTTAAATAGAACAACTTTTCAACAGGGGTCAGCGCAGGATTGTCAATATAGACCGCTGTGAAAAGGTCTCGGAAAGTCGGCCAGCGAATATAATCGCCTGAAAAAACTTCCGTATCGCAAGGAGGAAGGCGACAGCCAGACGGAAAGGAATTTTGGGGCGCAGGGGATTGGACTTGAGCTGCTTTGGAAGAGATCGCATCGATCTGTTCCATGAGCTGGGCGGCACACCTCTCGTAAATGAAATAGGCATACTCATATTTTGCCTTAAGAGTAGGAACGGTGTCCGCCGCGCCCTCTATGCCAACTGAAATTAGCTCGGAACAAGCTTCGTACTCTTTCTCGACCTTGTCCCATAGAGCCCGGACTTAGTCGAGGTGAATTTGGCAGGTATACTTGGATGGACTGGGTGCTGCTGGATTGCAGACTCTGGACTCGAAGTGACTCAGACGGTCACAGGTCATAGTAAATTTATTCAGAATTTATGGAGTCACATTGGAGAAATTTTCTTTGGAGCTGGACTGGATTTAACAATAAACGTTTGTCGAATTATTTTGAAGGTCGAAGCTAGATTTGGAATTTAGGAACCAAGAGGAATAATTTAAATAATTTATTTTTATTTTTATTTTTTTTTTTTATTGCGGAAATGTGGGATTTAACAAAATAATATTAACGGAGTCGGAAACATATACGATCACACTAATGCGGATTTGGAAACGCCCTTTTTAAAGGGTCGAAGCTGAATTTGGAACGTAGGAAATATATATCAATATTAAATTTTAGAATATTTTTTATATATATGGAAAGTTCGAATTTAAATCAATAATATTCACTATGCAGGAAAACAGATACGGGCACACTAATGTCACTATGCTGGCATACTGTTTTCGTAGATAAGGAGTGCGTTTGAATATGTTTTTTCATTAGTCGTATGCCAATAGCGGAATAGCGGAGACAACGAGAGACGAAAAATATTGACAAAAAGCGGAGCGTCGATCTCTGACTATTATGTATGTATGTAAGTGCAATGTGTATTTATGTATGTATGTTTATTTGGATGCTCAGGATAGAGCAAGGGAAGTAAACAAATAAATATACAAATTAAGTTGGCTTTGATGTGCCGTGAGCTTTATTGAATATTTTTTTATATTAGCTGTGGACTGTAATTGTAGAATATTTAAGATTGATGTATGGAATTATTTTTTTGTATATTTGTGATTTATATTTATTAAATTCGGCGGCCCGATTTGGTGACGGAGAGCACGAGGTGGGCATCGGCGTTGGCTGGGAGGACGGTCCCGATGGTGGGCGAGGCACTTTTCAGCTCGAAGGCGCTTTTCAGCGCTCAGCTTTTTGAACTACTTGCATTTCCGAAGAGGATGGATTCCCCGGCAGACTCGGCAACGGTAGGACTGAGTACCTCGGGAACGTCTGCTATCCAATGACTGCGCAGTGCGAGGACGCGGAGCCATTGTAGATAAAAGGTTTTCCTCTGATGGAAAAAAAAAAAAAAACAAAGGAAAAAAACTTAGCTTAGGTATATTGCACTGTGGACCTTTCGAGATCGAACGTTGCCCCGTGCAGACGTGTTTTCGATCACTCTGCCTAGAAAGCCCAAAAACCGAAGTTACAACAAAAAAAAAAATACAATGAAAAGACGCTGGCAGCAATGTCATATCGCAAGGGATATATTTCCTTGTGCCTGTGAGAAAGTAAAAATCCAAATAACTTAATTATAACTAATTGAAATGTCGAACATTAATAAAATATTAGCAAGTGCAATCGGCAAAGCCACGAACCAAAGTCGTGATCGGCAACAAAAACAACTAGACGAACGACGGTTGTCTTCAGTGCGAAATAATGCTTACATTTCAATTGATTCATCGGATGCAACAACAAAATCAACGTCATTGACCGCCCCAGAAAGAGCGCGCTCACTGTCACCAGCGACCCAATGCTCAAGCAACGCCGCTGTTACTCAGTCGTGGTGTTCACAGTGCCCGTGCCCCCTCCCTCCTACCAATGCACCGACCACACCGGCTTGTGCGTTCACTACTACGGTCCCTCCATTACTACAGTAACATCAACCACAACAACAACTTTAACGTCAGCGGCTACTCAGTGGCCTATCTCAACACCGCAAGTAAAAATCACCTCTACTGACTCTGATACGAACAATACGCTTGTACAGACCGGGATGGATCGGTATGTACAAATCAACAGAAAGCTCAGCCCACAAAAAAAATAGTAAACCCAAACTTGCCAAAAGTGCCGAAAACTATAGGAAACACAACCACAGGAAGATCCGAAAACAGATTTGCAATACTTGGCGAGGTCGACAAAGATCAGGCCCAAGCGCCAGAAGTCATCAAAGTTGTAAAGCCACCTCCAATCTACATTAGGAAACACAACTGTTCAGACCTTATCAACAAGGTTAAACAAGTAATTGGGTCAAATAACTTCTTTATTACCATTCTAAAGAGAGGAAATATATCAGAAACAAAACTGCAGACTTACAATGAAGAAAACTTCCGTTCTGTGACTCGTTACCTTGACAATGAACTCATAAATTATTACACTTACCAACTTAAAAGCAAAAAAGGGTTACAAGTTGTATTAAAAGGTATAGAATCGACAGTACCTATAGAGGAAATATCTGAAGGCCTTAAGGAAAAAGGCTTTGATGTGAAGTTCGTAATGAACATAGCAAACAGGAATAGAATCCCGCAGCCGCTCTTTAAGATTGAACTGGCGCCAGAAACTAAACCTCTAAAGAAAAATGTAGTACACCCTATTTACAATCTACAGTACCTTCTTCACCGAAGAATCACCGTAGATGAGCCGCACAAAAGAAATGGCCCAGTACAGTGCACAAATTGCCAGGAGTACGGACATACAAAAACTTACTGCACACTGCGACCAGTCTGTGTCGCTTGTGGAGATAAGCATTGCATAGAAGCATGCCTGGGAAATAAAGCAGACCCTAATCTAAGGAAATTTAGCAACTGTGGCGGAAACCACACCGCCAATTACAGGGGCTGTCTTGTCTACAAGGAACTCAAGAGCCGCCTGCATCAGAGACGCAGCAATCCGTACAATGTTCAACATTGTACTCAACCAAACATCTTCACGCCATCAACAACCACTCCTGGCGTCTCCTTTGCCAGCGCTCTCCGTTACCCTGGTATGTCTACCCCCCAGCCGGTAGCATTACGTCCCCAGTAATCTATAGCAAAACTAAATGATTTTCCGCAGTTACACCAAAATGCCCAACCAGCAACTCAACCATCCATGCAGCAAAATCAAACTCTTCCTTCACAAACACTTAGTGGCATTGAATCCACGCTTGCTACTCTTACCAACATTATGAAGTCCATCCAAAGTTCTATTCAAGAACTAATTCGAACCCAGAACCTACTAATGGAACTGCTAATCAAACAAAAATCTTTTTAAATAAACTCTTTAAGAATTGGCTTTTGGAACGCCATCGGCGTTTCCCGGCACAAAAATGAAATCCTGCAGTTCCTAAATAGCCATAATAATGCTACACTCTGAAGCCCATTTAACTAATAAAAACAACTTCCATATAACCGGCTACATATTCCATGCGACCAACCACCCAGATGGCAAAGTGCACGGAGGGACCGGAATACTTATAAAAAGACGTATAAAATACCATCCTTTGGAGACATTCGCTACTAACTACCTACAGGCCACATCCCTACGTATTAACCTAACTACCGGCCCACTGACCCTATCAGCCATGTACTTCCCTCCACGTTTTAGTATTGCAGAAAACGAGTTTATGAACTTCTATAACTCACTAGGAAGCTGCTTTATAGCTGCCGGTGATTATAACGCAAAGCATCCCCACTGGGGTTTTCGTCTTACCAATCCCAAAGAACGCCAGTTATAGAAAGCCATTATAACCCCTGGCAATATGCTAGACTTTGTTTCACCGGGAAGGCCTACATACTGGCCCACAGATCCTAATAAACAACTAGACATTATCGACTTCGCTGTAACTAGAAGAGTCCCGCACAGACTAATAAACGCAAAAACTCTCGATGAGCTTACATCCGATCACTCGCCTGTTCTCCTCTGTCTGTCTGAACAGCCGCACCTTTTGGAAATTCCCCAACATCTGACATCAAATAAAACCAACTGGCTGCAGTAAAAAAAATATGTAAGTGCACACATCGAACTTATTCCTGAAATTTCGTGAGAATCTGACATTGAAAAATCGCTCAAACACCTTACGGACGTAATGCCCCCCGCCGCTAAACATTCCATGCCGGAGCCCTCGGCCACGAATCCTACAAGAATTGGACGCTCAGGTGCTCAGATAGAAACTCTTGTACTTTCTTTTTTTTTTTTTTTAAACGTTTATAAATGTGAAAATTTATTCTTTTGATTAGCGCACTGCTACCGAACGGACAGCTTAATCTAATCGGATATAATAGAAAAAAGTACAAAAATTAGTCTAAGTGTAACTTAGGGCTAGAAGAATTTCATATAGTTTTTTTTTTTTGAAAGTAATAATGAAGGTGGTAGAAATGTCAAAATCCGGTCTGGTAGGTCTTGAGGGTGGTGTCGCTTCAGTCTTCTTTTCACTCGGTTTCTTGCATCAGCACTGTTTATAGCAGCCGTACCAAGCCTTTTGGCTAGACTATTGGGATGCTCATTTAGCCTTTCCATATATTTCCGAGCCAGTTCTTGCAGTTTATCTCCAATTTTTGGTACATTTATATCACGTTCTATGTCTCTGGTCCTCATATACCACGGAGCTCCACAGATCTTTCGGAGCGTTTTCGCTTGCAAGATCCGTATTTTATTGAGGTTCGATTTCGCAGCGATGCCATAAACCTGAAGTCCGTAAAAAAGGTTTGGCGCCAGAATGGACTTATAAATCTTAACCTTACAATCAAGTACAATCTTGTTGCGTGGTGTAAGAAGCCATGCCATCCAAGCAGCTTTGTTCTTGAAGGAGTGTTGGACACAAGTAATTTGCCTGCCAAAAGTGAGTCTTTTGTCCAAAGTGACTCCGAGGTACTTGTATGCAGGAAGGGCTCTGATCCGACTATTGTTGAGGCTGACTCCAGGGCAGCTACTTCGGCGATTGGTAAACGTAACATTTGCACATTTGTCTACGTTTACACGAATATTCCAGTTCATGGCCCATTGATGAAATGCGTCCAGATACTCTTGCAGTGCAAATGTGGCAGCCAAGATACTTTTCTTCTAGTTATGATAGCAGTGTCATCAGCGTAGGTCGCAATTAGAACGTCTTGTTCTTCAACTTCAGTGATTGGAGTTTGTGTAGGCATATCTGAAGTAAAGATAGAGTATAGAGTAGGACCGAGGACGCTACCTTGGGGAACTCCAGCAGAGATAGGCTTGGTGGACGACTTGAACCCATCAGAAGATACGTGGAATGTGCGTTCTTCTAGGAAGCTTTTCACGAGCTAAAACAGCTGAGGCGAAAAAAGGCTTTTAGCTTTGTATAGAAGACCAGGGTGCCACACTCTGACAAAAGCCTGCTGAATGTCAAGGAAGGCAGCAACAGCGTACTCCTTCTTCTCCAAGGCTTCTAAAGCAAAGTTGACAACTCTGTGCAGCTGCTCAGGAGTCCCGTGTTGAAGACGAAAGCCGAACTGAAATTCCGAAATCGCACTGGTAACATTCTCGTAAGAGAGTAACCTGTTGAGGATCAGCCTCTCCATGATTTTACCCAGGGATGGTAGAAGACTGATCGGCCTGTATGAGTCCACTTCAGTCGGCGATTTTCCTGGCTTAGGAATCATTATTATATTCGCCGATTTCCAAGTTTTCGGGAAGTATCCAATAGTTAATACGCTGTTGAATATGATCACCAGGAATTCCAAGGCTTGATCCGGTAAAAGACGAATTGTCCTGTTGTCCAGAAGATCTTCACCAGGAGATTTCTTCGGTGAAAGTTTACCTACAATGTCTTTCACCTCTGTCAGTGAGATAGGAGCGGCAGGCAGGCTCATTTGAAGAGGAGAATCCAGGAACTCTTCAACTTGTCGACGGATGCTTTCAGGCGAATAGTCGTAAGGCTTGAAACGTTGCTCGAGGTTATTAGCGAACGCTTCAGCTTTCTCTAGGCTCGTGCGGCACCAACCACCAGAGGGGCTTCTAATAGCTGATTTTGGGGTGGGCTGAGCCTTGTACCGTTTTGTAATACGCCACAGCGAGTAGTTAGAGCTAGCATCCGTGTGCAGATTTTCCAAAAAGCTGTCTAAAGATTCTTGTTTCCTTCGGGCGAGCGCCTTTCTTAAACAATTAGCCAACCGATTATGTATCCGATGGATTCGGACGTCTCCGGTTCTTTCATATTCTCTTCTTACGCTTCGCTTTAGATTACGGAGTGCACCAATTCTGGGTGGTAGTTGGGTATGTTTAGAGGTCTCTGTGTTTAGGCGATTCCTGGGTGTAGCTATCTCAGCAACCTGGTTTATCATGCTCATTAAAAGGCTGATGGCATTGTCAATGTCAGAAGGTTCCTGGATTTGAATGTTAACATCGCTCAGCTGTGTTAGGTGAGTTTTGAAAGAGCTTGAATTAGCACCTCTGGCAAGGAGTCGTGGACGCTGTGGTTTTTGCACAGGTGTGGCATGCAGTGTGGCCAGGATAGGTGTATGATCCAAGGAGAGTTCATGTAGTGTTCTTACTTGTAGTCTTAGTCCATTGCTTATGAAAAAATCAAGCGCTGACGGTGTTATCAGGGGGTTAGATGAGTAAAAACTGGGTTCACCCGTGGCAAGTACTTGGTAATGCCCATTTGCTATGACTTCTTGCAATTTCTTACCCCTGCTGCAGGCTCGTGAATTGCCCCACCATGCATGTTTGGCATTAAAGTCTCCACCAGCAAGAAATTTCCTTCAAAGACTGGCCAGTAAGGATTTAAATTCTGATTGAGTCCATCTTTCAGCTGGAGGTAGCTATATCGCCGCTAATGTGGCATTCCCTTCGGAAGTCTGTAATTGGACGCGCGCAATCTGTCTGTCGTTGTTAGATGTGGGTGGCAGGGGAATGTGACTTAGAGAATCCCTTATAACGACTGCAGAGCCACCTCTGCTGTTGCCACTAGGGTGATGAGCATGATATATAAGATAGCCTGAAAAGTAGATGCACTGTCCAGCGCGCATGTGAGTTTCTGTAGCAAGCAGTATATCTATGTTATAAGCGCTAAGGAATAATGGAAGGTCTTCAGATGCTCTGACTAATCCACGAGCGTTCCACAATCCGATTTTTAGTGCTGGCGGCATCATTTCGGCAATCGTGCAATGAGAACCTGTACTAGCTCTCTGAAAGCCTTATTGGACTCTGCATTTTCTTGCATCAGCTTAAATAGAGTGTCCAGTTTGGTATTGATGTCGCGGATGGCATTATCTATCGCTGTGAACTTGTGGTTGAGCCTAGGGTCAGAAGGAGAGCTTGCATTACTCTGCAGGGTTGAGTCAGTCCTTGCTTGTATATCCTTGGATTTCACTATATCAGCATACGATATATTCTTTCTTAATGCTTCAGCAGGTATGAAACCACGCGAAGCGAGTCGTGGATCGTTGATTGTCGGGAGACGAGGTCTCGACTTTTGTTTTTTAATTTTATCTAGTCTAACAGGGCAGCTAATGTCAGACGAGACATGGTTGCCACCGCAATTTATACATAGAGTTACGTCACTTGTACATAAAGCAGATCCAATCATATGAGGACCACTGCATTTACCACAAATAGGGTCCTGGACGCAATAGTTCTTTGAGTGTCCGAATAATTGGCATCTTTGACACTGCAGCAAAACTTTTCTACGAGCAGCACGCTCACCAGTAACTCTATAATTACCCAGTTTTGTAATTTTTAGAGACTCTGCCACATTCGGAACTTGCTTAAGATTCACAAAGAACAAATTTTGCCTTGTCTTGAAACTAGCTGTGGCCTCATTGTCATCCAAATTAACTTTAATGCTCTTCCAGTCAGGCTTTTTCGGGCAATAGATGTTAAGGACCTCAAAACCAATGTCACTAAAAGCTTGCTTTAACTGGGAACTAGGAACTCCAGCATGCATCTCTCTAAGTTGGTGATGCCAAAATTGACAGTTCCGAGTTGTAAGTTCCGTTACAACTTTACGGAAAGAGTCAGGATTAGTTGTGTAAATTCTAGAGACACTAAATCTAGAGGTGCGAATGTAATAGTTGGAGGAATCGATAACCAGATTATGGGTCCGTTCCAAGGTTAGCGGATCACTAACATTTGGTATACAGATAGTTGGGGGCTTACTGGACTTTGCAGACTGTCAAAATTCTCCGGAGTAGATGAGTCGTCAGTGTCAGAAGCAGCATCCAGCATGTCCTGTTCCATAATCTCTGCTTCAGCAGCCAATATCGCAAAACGATTGTTGCTCAATGAAACAGCAGCGGAGGAAGAGGCATCCTTATTTGCTGGCGCATTGGTTTGCCTTTTAGTTTTACGGTTCGGAGATGGGGTGAGAACCGGATAAGGGGACTGCGACACATCCTTGCGTTTTCTGTTGACCTTACGAACGTAGGTTTGAAATAAACACTTCTCTTTAACTGGCTTTAATGCCGGAGAAGGCAAAGTTGTCGATGTGGTTGAGCATTTGCTTGACATCATAGTTGTGGCACAGGAATATGTAGGAGTACAAGTCAGACTAGCCTTTACATTTGAAATGGTGCAGGTAACAGTGGTGCTGGTGTTACTACTGATTGTTACCATCGAGTTGGAGACCTTTGATGATGTTGGCAATCCTGCGAGAAAAGCAGATATATCTTTACCTCTCTCACTGAGTTGGGAGCGTATAACTCCTGGGTCTGCACCAGCTACTGTACGCATTTCCGCGTCCTTATCGCATCGAATGTTAGAATGCGATCAGAGGCCACAGGACCGCAGCCGGCAGGGAAAATTATTCACTACGCAATATAAAAACGCGTAGGTGAAAATAAAAAGTTGTCCAAAAAGAAGTCACAATATTTAGAAAAAAAAAAAATGTTGAAGAAAAATAAAAAAAACTTTTTTGTTTTTTTTGGAGCACAGAAAACGAAACACGTCCTTCCTCTTCTACTTGAGAAACGAAGACTTCGCAGAGACTGGCAGACTCATCGGTCCCCAGCCGCTAAGAAAAGACTAAACGAAGCATCTCGAAAATTGTCGAAAGCACTGTCTATCGAAAAGAACCAGGCTCAACGTGCATACATTGCAAAGTTATCTCCGACTAGCAATAAATTTCCACTATGGAGAGCTCATCCAAACATGCAATCACCAATAGAACCCGAATGGCAAACGTTCGCGATGTAAAACCTTCACTTCAACAACTCGTAAAATCGAAGCTGGAGTACCCCAAGGAAGTGTGCTTGGGCCAATCCTGTACATCCTATACACGGCAGACATCCCGACAAGCCGCAAAACATTCATATCAACCTTTGCTGATGACACCGCCATTGTCAGCCGCTCAAAATGCCCAAAAACAGCAACAGAAATTTTAAAACGGCACCTATTGGTCTTCGAAAATTGGTTAGCAGATTGGCGGATTAAAGTCAATGAGCAAAAATGTAACCACATTACATTCACCCTGAACTTGTCGAAATGCCCACCACTGGCCCTAAACAACAAGCAGCTTCCACAAGCTGACGAAGTCACCTATCTTGGCATACACTTAGATAGGAGGCTTACCTGGAGAAAGCACATCGAAGCAAAGAAGACACACCTAAAACTAAAGACCAGCAGCCTCCACTGGCTTATAAATCACCGCTCCCCTCTCCCACTCGAATATAAAGTCCTACTTTATAACTCATGCTTAAAGGCGATCTGAACCCATGGTTCGGAACTCTGGAGAAATACAAGCAGCAGCAACATAGAAATAATTCAACGGGTACAATCAAAAATCCTACGAACAATAACTGGCGCCCTCTGGTACATCCGTAACGCGAACATCCAGAGAGACCTGGATATAAATCCCGTAAAAGAAGAAATTGTTTGCAGAAAAATTAAATACGAAGCCAGACTCTCAAGTCACCCAAATCCACTAGCCAGACAACTTACCCGGCTAAGCTACCACTCCCGACTACAGAGAAACGATTTCCCATCCCTGTCTAACTAATATATCCCATCCCTGTACAATTAATATAAATTAACGTAACATAGATTAAGATTTGAAAACTTATTGTTAGTCTCTTAAGCCCTAGAGAAGATTCAATAAATAACAACAAACGTAAAAAAAAAAAAAAAAAATTGTACGTAAACATCCTGCTTGTAGTTTAGTGGAATATATATTTGTAGAAATTACATTTAAGTTGTCCAGTCCAGTTTCCACTTAAGAAAAATTTACTCGGATTCGGATTTCCCAGACCTGTTCTAGTTTTCACTTCCGAAAAATCCACTCTGATTCGTATTTCCCTCTGTTAAGTCTGTTAATTTCCGAGCGGAACCGCTTGGAAACTTTCCGACTGCTATTGGGACGGCGGATTCAGACCCGCAAAATCATAAATTAATTATTTTAAAATACAAGGCGATTATGAAAATTGCAAATGTAAATTGTATTTCGTTCTCTGATGTTTCAGAACATTACTGCATTTCTGAATTTTCTCAAGGTGGCACACTTGATTTATAAATTTTTTTTTTTTGGTTGCACCTCAAAATCAATTTGATTCTAACTTTCCGCAAAATTGCAAATCCGACCGGATTCCGACCGAAAAAGACGGAACTGAGTGGGACATTATGAGGGTTGTCAGAGTTCCAAAAAACAGATGGAATATGCCTCTTATTAATTTTTAGCAATTGTATTTTTATTTGTTCTTATATTCAAAGAACTATTATTAATGCACGTTAAAAAAATTGCGTTTGGTAAAAACACCAATTGAAAAACAAACCGTGCGTAATGTGAAGGGAAATTTTTCCTCAACCTCGGAAACTCTTTTTTGAGTTGAATTGTGCAACACTATCTGTGAGAAATTCCGCACCACTGCCACGAAAACAGCTGACCGGCACACGCATGTTAAATTTGAACAATATTATTAATATTTTAAATATATTATATTAAATATATTAACGTTTTTTATAAGGAGGAAGCATAAAAATGGCAAACAAGACGAGATCCTTATCTCCTTTATTGAGAAAAATGAAGAAATTGTCATAGGCTACACAAAGGGAGACAGAGTGGCGGTGGAGGCCAAGAGGTCAGCTCTCGCAGAAGAGTTGAACGTCGCAGGTCCACCAACTAAAGATGTTGGTGGATGGAAAAAGGTAGGATTCATTAGCGATTTCTTAAAATTTACTTTGAGTTTTACAATGCTTTTACTTTAAAAGCTTGGGTTGATTGGAAGACTTTGATAAAAAAAAAGTTTGATCACAACAAAACGGAGAGTGTTGCAACCGGTGGTGGTCCATTTAATCAAATGGCCGTATCATCCACCGAAACTAGGGTTGCCGAACTCTGCTGCTTGGTAAGGATGGTTGATGGGATTTACGGTGGTGTTCGGACTCTCCGAGCAGCCAAATGTGGATGAGGTGAAACCACCGAAGCATCCCGCCGACTCCTGTCCAGCAGCGGAATCCCCGGCAAAGCGAGTTCGCAAAGCGCACCCAATATGTTTGGAGGAGGCCTGTTCCACTCAAATGGAGCGCGTCGTAGAGTCCCTGGAAGAGCTCAATGCTTCAGTACGAGCGCAAAATCAAATGATGACAGAGCATAATTCTGCAATATTAAGCTTAGAGAGGGAGAAATTTGAAGCCTTAAAAAATCTATTCAATAGAAAATAATTAGATATAAGATATTAGTAAGTAAGTTCTTAAGAAATTCTTAAGCTCCTTAACGCAATGAAGCGAAACAATAAATTTATTTTAATAACAAAAGTTTATTCAATTAATACGGTAACACAGTGGTTTATAAAAGGCTGCGAGCAATATCGTCCCTAATTTCAGTGGCACTTTCTAAGTCCTCCTGAACACTCGGTTGGTCCTCTTCTTGATTGCGCGAATTGTAATTCTCCTCATCAATCTCAGGCATTCCTACATTTCGTCGACGGCAAAAGTTGTGTAACAGGTAACAAACATTTATAATTTTGCACACAAATTTTGGATCGTAATGTAGAGTGCCTTGAAGGCATCTGAATCTACTTTTTAGAAAGCCAATAGTCCTCTCTACAATATTTCTAGCTTCTGCATGCTTCAAGTTGAATAGATGTTGCATGCTTTCATTTTGTGGATTACGATAAGGAGTCAAAACAAAGGGTTCCAAAGCATATTCCGAATCTGCTAGTACAAATGAATTACTTGTCCTCGAAAAAAATTGTCTTATATTACTGTTGTTCCAAATAAAGGAATCATGGCAAGCTCCGGGATGTGTGGCGTCAATTGCAAGAATCTCCATTTAATAGTTGCATACCTTAAGTAAACAAACAGATATTGCTCGCGGCCGACCGAAAGGTTCCCGAGATAAATCTTGTTCTCTCGCTCTCGCGGTCAACCGAAAGGTTCCCGAGTTAAATCTTGTTCTCTCGCTCTCGCGGCCGACCGAAACGTTCCCGAGTTACATCTTGTTCTCTTGCTCTCGCGGCCGACCGAAAGGTTCCCGAGTTAAATCTTGTTCTCTTGCTCTCGCGGCCGACCGAAAGGTTCCCGAGTTAGATCTTGTTCTCTCACTCTCGCGGTCGACTGAAAGGTTCCCGAGATATCTTCTCTCACTCTCGCGGTTGACTGAAAGGTTCCCGAGATATCTTCTCTCCCTCTCGCGGTCGACTGAAAGGTTCCCGAGATATCTCCTGTCGCTCTCGCGGTCGACCGAAAGGTTCCGAGACGGCTTCTTATCGTTCCAGCCACAGACAGCGATCGGCTCGATTCAGGGCACCCGGCGGACACTCCGCAAACGGTTTCGTTGCCTTGAGAGGCGACAAGCATCATCCAGGACACCGGACCGGGAACCTAGCACACAGATCCTGACGGCAGGAGCCGAACGAGCGGACACGCTATCCAGTTTCCACCTAATTGTAAACCGAAACCTGAATAAACGTACACTTTAACTAATTACTAAGTAATTCCCTTGACTTATACTCTGGGCCCGGGTCGGAAATCTCTTCTAGCAGCTACACCTGACACAAATAAATACCTGCGACAGATCCTTGCTATCCCTGAGCCGCCCGACCAACGACGGATCGTCACAATTTTCTTGAAAAGTTTTCACTTCCGAATATTATTGCCTGCGTAGATGGTACGCACGTTAAAATAACAAAACCAGTTAGTGATCCTTCATTGTATTTGAATCGCAAGGGCTACTTCAGCATTAATGCAATGGTGGTAAGATAGTATTGTACAATTATTTAACTCGGGAACCTTTCGGTCGGCCGCGACAGCAAGAGAACAAGATGTAACTCGGGAACGTTTCGGTCGGCCGCGAGAGCGAGAGAACAAGATTTAACTCGGGAACCTTTCGGTCGAACGCGAGAGCGAAAGAACAAGATTTAGCTCGGGATCTTTTCAGTCGACCGCGAGAGCAAGAGAACAAGATGTAACTTGGGAACCTTTCGGTCGGCCGCGAGAGCGAGAGAACAATACTTAGCTCGGGAACTTTTCAGTCGACCGCGAGAGCGAGAGAACAATACTTAGCTCGGGAACCTTTCAGTCAACCACGAGGCGAGACTTAACCCGGGAACCTTTCGGTCGGCCACGGGATAGACGTATTGCGGATCGGTGAACCGAGCCGGGGGGAAGGCGGGTTAGGGGGAAACAAGGTAACTACTAGGAGAGCTAACTACAATGTATTAGCCAACCAGATCAGAAGACCCGGTTTAGCCGAAAAAAGTGACTTTGCTGCTGACTACTTGGGAGGCTTACCTCACCCGATCGCTGTCGCTGCTAAGTGACGATACAAGGGCTGTGGCTCGCCTTATATAGGGATCTGGCAGGTTTTAGTGTGCCTGTCCGCCTATCTGGCGTTAGCCCTTTTCTCTACTGTCTCTAACGCCTTCTCCCCGCAGTGTGACCGCTTGTGCGCGTGCTTAGGCGCGCGCGCCCTTCGTTTGAATTCAAAATTCGTTCTTTCTGCGCTTGTCTTCTCTGATTCTGTTTTCCCTGCTTTGTGTTCTCGGTTTCTTTTCTTGTTATTCTCTTTATTTCTGCTTCTTTGTTTACAGATTTATTTCTTATTTCTATTTCTTTTATTATTTTATTATTTCTTATATTTATCCGTCGTGTGCGCGGTCACGCGTCACAAAATATGCTTTTGATTGATTAATCTGAACGGACGTTTGTTGGGTGGATATTTTTTCTAAGCCCAAGTTTTCCAAAGACACTACCACTTTGTGTAATATTTTTGAGAATGTGCTTCTTCCTATATTAACATCATGGTCCTTTGCCACCCCCAATTGGTAAGACCCGGTGGCAAGGAAGCGAAGAACTGACGCAATCTGTGTTACATGCGGAATTAGCGGATGATCTAAGTAGGGTCCAATTCGATCAACGATAAAAATGAATATTTCCTTGTTTACCCGCTAAGGTCCTACAAATCTGCAATTTAAAGAAGTTTAAGCTTTCAGGTTTTTACAATTGTGATAAATGTTTACTGACTGTCGATCTGGTAAGTCCAAAATATTGGCGTTGTATCTCAAGTTCTGGTTTTTTCGTTGAACGCTTAACAGGGTCTGTCGTCTTCTTAATTCATTCACCGCTAATAAATGTAAAAACATTTTACTTAAAAAGTAACGCAACAAACTTTGAATGGGGACGGGCATCTGTATGAGTTTTCCAATACTTCATGCCGAAATCAGATGATTGTGATTTCAAATATTAAAAATTAACTTATTACCGCCAAGAATGCTTGTACCTTTGATTTTATGCAATGAATCAGTACCCTATTAACGTCCTTTGGTTGGAAACTATAGGGGGCCAAAATTTGATCAGCCCCTAATTCACAAAACTCTGGCAAAACAAACGCAGCGGCCAGCTGAATTTTTTTGGGAACAAAGGGGACCAAAGGAAAATTTAATAAAAAATCCTTCAAACAATAAGGGAAAACCGCTTATGTTAAAGGGAAATCCGAAAATGTTATCAAATTCACTTCCGAGTGAAAACTGGAACAGGCCTGATAGATTTATTATAACAAATCATTTCTATAAAAAAAGGTATTAATTTGGGCGGATAAGTTATATTTTGTGTTAAATATGTTGCAGTAGATTGGGAGTAAATTTGTATGTTTGTCGTGTGTGTTTGTATTTATATATATGTTGGTATATGTATATTTTAGAAAAATGTTGTGTCGCACTTTTTTTTGTATGTAATTAAAAAATTTGTGTTGTATATTTTGTATGTGTATATATTTTGTATGTATATTTTTAATTTATTTACATATAAATTATTTTTCTTGGAAGGCAAAGGGCAGTTTAGTGACGGACGTGATGTATGTATGTGAATGTGAACTTGGATGGTTGGATGTTATAATATATATATATGTATGTATATAAATGTATGTACGCCAGCGGATCACAGTGTAACGTATTAGGGTGCCGATATTGGCAAAGCACTTTTGAACTTAAAGAAAAAGAAGAAATTCACCGCGGCTGGATTTACTTAATGTATATGTACATACATATATTATATATAACGTTTCACTTTTCACTTTGGAATTGGAGGGAAAGAAAACGCCGTCGGAAAAGGAATATAACGACCACGGACGAATGGACTTTGGACGTAGTCGTACTTATCTTTGGAAAAATCCGCAAAGGGGGGCGCTGGTGGTTCCGAAAAAATTCGCATCGAAGGACCATGAATTGGAGTGGGCGGAGTACCAAAGAGGTGGTGGCTTCTGGGGGTGTCGTCGGCGGTCGTGGCGGGAGCAGCAGTTTAAAAAAACTCCCAAGTTCCGTGAAAAAGAAGAGGCAGAGTGGGGGCGGCGTAGGCTCGGAAACTTCACTTTATTTCTTTACTTCTTGCCTAATACTAAACTACATATAGAGAGCGCTGCATCGCGACGACCAATGGAGAGACCCTTTTGAGGCGGAGAGAGGGGGGGGAGAGCGAGAACGGCCGATGAGCGGGAGAGCGGGCACAAGCCCTAGCATCACTCAAACGGCGCGAGCACAAGCACCGCAAAATCGGCGCGAGCCCAAGCACCGCTAGAGCGAGCTTGCTCGCTCCCACACTGCCGCTCGAACTAAAGCACCCTTATGGCGCGAACAGATATTTTATATTTATTAATTTCATGCACTCTAGACCCAAACATGTACTTGCTATTATTTTCTTGTTGTCCTGTGAACAAACAGTTTTTGTTTTTGTTAATTGAGATATTTTCAACAGCTTCGCTTCACTCCTTTTTCTTTAAACATTTTTCCTTCCTTCCCTGCAGCTCATCTTTAAAGTATAATCGCTTCTTGTTACACCGCTGGAATTTGTATTGCCTAGCAATTGCATTTGGATATTCAGATGAATTATATTTTAGAGCAACATCATAATGAATGTCGCTATACAGAACTCGTGTTTTAATGGAATAGATGATGGCTTCCCATTCTGTAACTAATCGAATATCTTTGCGCTCTAAGCTATTTTCCATTGTCTTCCCGTAAACACTGTTATTTAAAATCTTAAAAACGTTTTTTCATAATTAATTATAGCCTATGTTAAGTATTTATATCGATTTATTTCTTTAGCCAAGAGTATTGTTTTAATTCAAGGATGCTATGCATTTTTTGAAGCTGCAATTCATTCATCATAGACTGTTGTAATGTATAATGTATTTATTTTTACCACAAAGATAAGCTATTTGCTTCGGAGCTTTCGATTTTTTTGAAGGGAGTCTGTTTGCCGGACAAAAAGGCAGATCATATCAATATTAGTGAGCAACTCGAGGGATATTTCTGTAGTTTTTAATATTGCATCCCATGAAAAGCCCGGAGTTGTATAATGCAGGATCAAGGATACTTAAACATATAGCCCTAAGATTCTGGAATGCGTCTATGTGCAACAAAACATCTGTTTTCAGATATAACTTAAAATAATCTTCAAGTGTTTGACAGCTTTAGAATCTAAGTATTCATAAGGAAATATTTTATTCTTATATTTGGAAATAGATTTCAAATAACTTTGAACTTTATTTAAATTTCCTGCAAGGGTGCTAAGCCAGAGGTCATGTAACAATTAGTATCTAATAATCTTACTTACAAGTTATTTTTTCCTATAGGCATATATTTTAAGGTTGAAATATATAATTCCTTATTTAACGGATTTATTTTAATTTCCGCCTTTTTATCCGAGGTCTTTCACAATTAAATGATAACTATATTTCCAAAAAGTTAGAGAGAAAACGGATATGAAATTATTTAGTTATTGTCGTTCGAATCAAACATACAACAAACCACATCAAACCTCTGTGCATACGCTTACACATTAACTCATATAAAAAAAAAAGCGCGCACATAAAACACACATAATACGTATTGTTAGTCTCTTAAGCCCTAGAGAACATTCAATAAATAATAACAAACGTTAAAAAAAAAATAAAAATAAATAAAACACACAAAACAACAACACTATGAATTCCGTGGCAAAGTGATCCAGGAATTAGACGCAGCTCAATCAGAACGGATCCCGCCACTCTGATGCCCAGCTGCTGCAGAAGCTCGACCTTAAGTTCGCAGACCTAAAGGAGAGTCTGACTGTCTTCCTGGAGAAGAAGTTCCAGCCGATGACCAAAAAATATGAGCACCTATGCCCACTGGTGGCCAAACTGGAGAACGAGGTGAGAGAGATGGGAGCGTTGAGGCAGTGGGTCACGGAACTGGAGAAGAAGCTTGAGAACAAACAGGCCGATAAGCGCGTCGAGGAATTCGAGGTCAGGCTAGTGGCAACTTTCAATGCGCAGGCTGAGGCAGAAATCGCATGGGACTTGCGCTGGCATGGAGTCCCACAAATAGAGGGCGAGAACCGGAGGGCACTTTTCCACGCACTCTGCTTCTCACTTGAGTTAACTCCTCCGGCTAAAATCCGTAACATTTTTCGAATGCGTCCAAAACTCCCTGCACAATCGATAGTTGATCCACTTATTATAATAAAACTGGATTACGTTAGCGATAAAGCCATGCTCTTACGTGCGTTGGCTGCATACCGGCGAAATAACAAAATGCAACTAAGCTTATAGCTCATAGGTCTAGACTCGCCGGTGTTTATCTACATCAACGAGTAGCTGTCGAAAAGTAAATATGAGATGTTCAAACGAGCAATGCAAAGGATCATTTGGAGATGGGCCTCGGTAACGAGTTCCTCACTTTAGAAGCTTCGACGGTTGGCGCTTTACAAAATAGTTATATTCGCGCCTAACCTAAATTTAAATTCAAATTAATATTATATATAATAAGTTTAGTAGTAATTAAAAAAAGTCGCTATATTAGGATTATTGTGAGAGATTTTAAATATCGTATAATAATTGTTAAAATGCGAGTCTAGCTAAAATTTAAAATTTTTTTTGATTGCATGGAGGACAGCATAAATCAAAATAGACTAAATAGCCGTGCGGTGCTGCGCATTCTCGGCAAGCACTACAACACCAATTCACTTGGCATGCACAATGTCAGCAGCCGATCTACAGATCACTAGCCGCAATTACCTTTTTGCTGTTTTTAAAGGCGCAAACAATAGCGGACATTATTGGGACTTACCACTGTTACCTTTACGTAATTAGATTAGAAATAGTGCGTCTGCACCGAGAACAGGAGAGAGAGAGAGCGGGTGAGCGATTGAGTGTGGGAGCAAAGCTTACAAACTTCGTACTCCTATATAACAATATGAAAGGTATAAGTGGTGAGGCTCTATCTAGAGCCTCCAATTAGAGACTCCTTTTTGATCCACACTCTCTTCTGTCCGGTCTTATTTAAATGAAAATCAGTACCAGCATTTGTTGCTAAGAAAATTAGGGAATGGTAAGACATTTAACTTTCCAATGTTTTCTAGTGACTAAAGGTGGTAGGCACCGAAGTGACCTCATCTGCTGTGGCTTAGAGCTGGACAGTAGCAGATCCGATGCTCTGGTGTCTTGCTCCGTAATCTCTTTACAGCTTCTCCAACTTGCATTTTATGAAAATCCTATCTTCATTGCGTGCGTTCCCATTGTCCGGTGGCGACTGCCGTGAGCCTGCTGATATCCCGCTCGCTGTTGGATACGAGCATTTTTAATTTTCTGTCGAAGTTCGGCTAACATAATCTTCATGTATTCGTTCTCGTTCTTGACCATTCATCGTTGTATAACCGAGTTTAAGAAGATCCCAGGTTATGTGTACGTCATTATTTACATAATGTTTTTTAATGGCCTCCTTGCATTCTGCCTCCAGCCATGAGTTAATTTTTACGGCAGCCAGTGATTTAATAGCCGTTTGGCTCTGGAAGTAGGTCAGTGTGGCTCTTGCCTAGAGCCTTCGGTGTAAAGAGATACATCATCCTGTACGGTTACACAATTTTTTCTCCAATCTTCCCATGATGGGTATGAGGTCGTGTAGCCCTTATCGAAGCTTATTTTCGTGGTCATGTAGGCTCTTTCTATGTATATGTGTATTGTTAAACAGTCAAGTATCTTGCACTTCTCTGCCATGTTATTGGATGCACTTTCAATGTGTAGGAAGACGGTGTATTGCTTGTAATGTAGTTGTTTCTCGGCGTGACCTACAACTTCATGTAGCACTCTCTTTGACGATAGACCTCTTTTATATGCATGCTGGTGTCTCTCTGACCTTTTCCAGGTCATAGAAGAAAAGCTTATCGGCCTATACTACTTCGCTATTATGTGTCCTATTCTGCCTGGTTTGGGTATAAAGATAACTTTCGTGTCCCTCCACAGAAGCGGTCAGTCTAATGCATGCCTCTTACATTATGACTAGTATGTTTCCGGAATGCGTAACTTGAACTGTCCACACTTTTGTTAAATATGTAGTACCATCCATAATTACTATGTAAGAGAGTGTTTGTTTTCAACAGCTGTTGAAAGTTGACCTCAATAGTGTTTTGTTATTTTTACAATGTGAAACACTATTGAACAAAGTATTTGTTGTGTCTAGTATTTCGTTCGTAATATGTTTCCAAGTTACAATTGTTATTATTGCCAGTCCCTACGTTTCATTACCATTTAATTGGTTGCTTAACGTAAAATAAAAGGGACACATAAGCTCATAAAAAAAAATTGTGTCTAGAGCCAAATTTCATGTACTGAATCGGTGCGATTGTTAAAAATTGCTTATGGTGAATGTATTCTATCGAAAACCCAAGTCTCCGAATAATATAAAGCTTTTAAGGATGCTCGAGAAACCACTGCCGATAATATAATAATATAATGTTGGAGCAGTAGATATTAGTATTATATTTTTGTTGAAATTTACTTGAAGAAAAAATAGAACTAAAACGTAAACAATGTAAAACAAAAAGCTTATCGTTTGCACGCTTGCACTCAGCCGAGCTGAATAGCCGAAACGCATAGCTTTCATAGCGAGGCAATTCGGACGCTGCTCGTGTAAGAGTAGTAGCCGATTAACATTTGGAACTGCTGGCTGCGCCAGCGCAATAAAACTTTTGTGCGACTGCAGTTCTCTTCGTCTTCTTTTTTGCCTTCGAGTGGAAATTCCCCAGCTAGGCCGCTAGTTGCTAGTCGCCTTTTTTTATTAGAATTTTTTATCCGGAAAACCCTCACGGATTTACATTTTGGCGCCCGAACAGGGACTACGACTAGCTTTTCGATTTCGCGTCAAAAAAAAAACGAACAAAAATAGTGCATTTTCGTCGTCTCGGCACTTGTTCCGTTTTTTTATATTGTGCGAAAAACGTAGCTGGCGGAACTCGGCAATTCTTTGATTCGGATTGGATCAAATTTTGGAAAAAGGAAAGTGCTGGAAATCATGCCCAACAATCAGGTATTCAGTGCCAAAAATTAAAACTTGGAAGCACTCCACGTTACGTGTGTTTGTGTGCAATTATCTGGCTGTAATTCTTGGCACTTTGTATATTGGAAAACCAATTAAAACCCACATATAAAACCTCCAAATAAACAAAATAAAAAGGGAACAACCTTTAATATAATTTTTTGGAATTAAATTGTGAGAAAATTGATGTGCGTGCGGTACAGTTAAATACATACATATCTACATACTTATATACCAGCGTTTTGCCGCCAAGTTCATTTTCCTTTTGTGCAGTGGCAGAGCAGTTATTTTTGAGCTATATACTCTGTTCAGTGGCTTTCAAACCGTACATTGTGGCATATCGGTTAATTTCACAGCATATACTCTGTCAGTGATTTTCAAACCGTATACAAAGTGAAATTCCTGCAAAACTCGGCAGTGAAATTAAACCCTGCACATTAATATATGTACATATGTATGTATTTACGTGCGACATTAATTGTGATACAGTTTCTGGCTTTGGCGGTGCTTGTGGGCATCTTTAACCCGTATGGGATCCACTTAAATATTTTCGGACAGTTTATTTGTCAAATAAAATTCAACTTGGCGTTTAATTTCGGCGTTGGTTTTTGGCATTATTAACCTTTATATAACCCAAATAAAATTTGGTGTGCTTGTGAATTTATATTAATAAAATTTAATATTGGGGTATCGGCGGAATTTTATTAAGTGAATAATAATTTACGGAAGCATTGCGAAAGTGATTTATTAAAACTTAGTGCTGAACATTTACATTTTTGAGAATTTTTATTAATTCCCAATCGATTTCAAAATGGCTGAAAGAGAGTTAGCTGCAAAGCCAAACGCAAAACTTATGATGGCTATGCAGAAACACGATATGGTTATGAGTGACATAGAGCGAATGAGGCATTTGAGGATAGAACTATTTCATTCGACAAATTTCAAATGGAATATCGGATGCAACTTCTCGAATCGTACTGTAAAAAACTAATGGATATCCAGGCAGACATTGATACACTATACCCAGAAAATGATTTGAGAGCGTCGGTTGAGGATGCGTGTATTATTACAAAGGCATTGTATCGCTCCGCAATGGCAGAAGTTGAACCTCAAAGAATTAGTCAAGGGGATTTCAGTGGTTATCGTCATTCATCGCAATTACCAAAAATGAATCTGCCGAAGTTTAGTGGAAAACATTCAGACTACAAAAATTTTATAAGTCTATTCGAGAGTTTAGTTCATGCATTAGGAACTGTAAAGGCGTTTCAAATTTCGGAGTTAAATTATGAGAAAGCATTGGCTAGCTTGAAAAACGTGTACGACAATAAATGTTTGATTTTCTTCGACACAATCTCTCAGTTGTTTGACCTTCCTCAGGTATCGAAACCCTCTGCATCAGGCTTGAGGTCTCTTGTTGATGAAATATCGGCTCTGTGTGCATCATTGCAGTCGTTGGGTAGTGAACAGGAGATCAATAATGAAATTTTTATTCACATAGCTATGTCCAAGGTAGATCACACGACAAAATCCCGATTTGAGGAGCAGCTAGATTACAATAAGTTGCCAACATGGTCTGATTGTGCGTTTCAGTTGAATCGGCGATACCAGCATTTAGCTGCTGAGGAATCAACGAAAAGTAAAGGGAAGCCTAGCCAAGGTTCGAATAAGGGATACTCAAAATCGTCATTCTCATGCACAAAAGCAGATCACAAACTAGAGTCAAAATGTCAATATTGCTCAGCGACGAATCATAATTTAGGTAATTGCCGAGCCTTTATGGCTCTGTCCGTGATTCAGCGTTTTGATTTTACGAAACATAATCGGCTGTGCATAAATTGTTTAAATCCTGGTCATCCAGTTAAAAAATGCAAAGCACCAAAGTGTCGCGTCTGCTCTAAGCCTTAGCTTCGGGATCAGGTTCTCAAGTACAGTCACAGTCGTTTCCTGTAGCATTTGATCATTCAAATCAAGCCCACTCATGTCATGTTGCAAGTAGCGACCAAGTGATTCTCGCCACTGCCGTCGTTAAGGTGCGGGATAGATTCGGACAGTTTCAATTAGCACGAGCTCTTTTAGATTCCGGGTCGCAAATAAACTTTATGGCCGAAGATTTGGCACAACGTTTGCGGCTACATAGGGAGGAGTCTTATTTGAATATTACTACTGTCGGGAAGAACGATTCGGTAGTGCGGCACAAGGTGCACACGTCAATTCACTCTCGCGTCAATGCTCATAGTTTCGCAACCGATTTTTGGGTGTTAAGGTCAATTTCATCATATCAACCTGACTATGAGGTCAATTATGCCCAATGGAAAATTTCAGCAAACATTGAATTGGCAGACCCTCGTTTTCACAAGCCCGCAAAAGTGGACTTGCTGATTGGCGCAGAATCCTTTTTTGAACTTCTAAGCGTAGGCCAAATAAAATTGGGTTCCGACCATCCTTCGCTTCAGAAAACATTATTAGGATGGATTGTGTCGGGAAAGTACACTCAACGCTTAGCGAGTCAAGCTCAAGTAGGCAGCGTCACTGTCAGTGAAAATATAAGTTCTCTCGACTCTCTGGTGGAACGATTTTGGGAGTTGGAACAAGTCCCTGAGAGATCGAAGGCTGTTTACACAGCTGAACAAGTTGCTTGTGAGAAGCATTTCGAGCACACAGTAAAAAGACTTTCTTTAGGTCGTTTTGAAGTGAAGCTGCCATTTAAGACAAATCCAAGTGTTCTAGGCTTATCCTTCGAAACGGCAAGACGCAGATTTCTTTCGTTGGAGCGCAGACTTGCGAATAACTGCGAGTTGCAAGACATGTATCACGAGTTTATGAGAGAGTATCTTAACCTTGGGCATATGTCACGGCTTCCAACGCCAACAACACTATTATATTCCACATCAATGTGTCCTGAGACCTGATAGTAGCACCACAAAGTTGTGAGTTGTTTTTGATGCGTCAAGTAAAACGTCAACCTCGATCTCATTAAATGAGACTCTAATGGTGGGTGCAACTATTCAGAGGGAGCTTTACGCTATTTTGGCAAGATTTCGATTGAACGAATATGCCTTGACAGCAGATATTTCAAAGATGTATAGGCAAGTTAACGTTGCCAACGAAGACCGAAATTTCCAACTCATTTTGTGAAGGGGAAAAATCGACTCAAGCTCTCCAAACCTTATGGGACCGCCTCAGCTCCATTCTTAGCCATTCGTTGTCTCTTTGAGCTATACAAAATTTACGCTAAATCACATCCGGTGGCAGCGGAGGTAATTTCGAGCGACTTTTACGTCGACGATATGCTCACAGGAGCGAAAAGTTTGGACGAGTTGGAAGTGATTCGCACGGAAGTCACTGAGGTTTTGGAGTTAGGGGGTTTCCATCTAGCCAAATGGGCAACAAATCATCCAAGTTTGATGACTAACCAGGGACCAGAAAAATCACTTATATTTAACACTTCTGAGTCCGTTAAGACGCTTGGAATGAGGTGGAACCCTCAGAATGATGCATTTCATTATAGTTTGGAGGATTCGTTTCAATCCTTACCTCCCACGAAACGCAACATTTTGTCCGTCACAGCTCGTTTGTTTGACCCCTTGGGGCTATTGTGTCCGTTGATCACAAGAGCAAAAATCTTGCTTCAGGAGCTTTGGCGACAAAAACTAGATTGGGAATAAGTCAGTTCCCATGAAATTGCATACAAGTTGGAACGAATTTAAGCAGAATTTATCAGAGATTGACAAGATATCCATTCCTCGATATATCTGTCTGTCGGCCTATGACGCTGTTCAAATCCACGGATTTGCTGACGCATCGAGCCACGCCTACGGCTGTTGCATTTATGTTCGCACGGTGGCTGGGACAAATAGGTTATCGAGACTGCTAACCGCTAAGTCACGAGTGTCCCCGCTAAAAACCAAATCAATTCCAAGGCTCGAATTATGTGCAGCGCATTTGCTGGCCAAGCTATGGACTCAAGTATCTCCTTTGCTACACAAGATAGAGTTGGAGCGTTAATTTTTGGTCGGACTCCCAAGTCACTCTATACTGGTTAAAGAGGGATCCGTCTACTTTAGCAACATTTGTCGCGAATAGAGAGAAATCCAAGAACTCTCAGAGAATATAGTCTGGCGTCATGTGCCTACAGAAGAGAATCCGGCTGACTTAGTGTCACGTGGAACAGACATAGAGGGTTTGAAGCGTACTCTATGGGAAAATGGACCTGAATTCTTACTGCGAAATCCAGACGAGTGGCCTAGTTCTCATCAGATTGAGGTATCACAGGAGTTACAGTTGTCTGAGAATAAAAAAAGCGTAGCAGTATATTCCGTCACACAAAACCAACAGAATGTCTTTATTGAACTTGTTGGACGATGTTCGTCATTTAATAAATTAATGCGGATCATGGTATACGTAAATCGATTTATTCAAGGGAAGAAGCGTCAACGCGATGTTGTTATTTCGGCCAACGAACTGAAGCTGTCGTTTCTTAGGATGGTCCAAGTCTTGCAAAAAGTTGAATTCGAGTCAGAATATGTTAAGATAGAGAAATCTGAAAGTTTGAGTCCACATCTACAACGTCTAAATCCTTTCATACACTGCAGCGAGATAGATGGTGTGAAGTTTCAACTAATTCGGGTTGGGGGAAGATTATTGAACGCGCCAATTCCGTATGATGCCAAATTTCCGTTGTTACTGCCATCAAAGTCAGAATTTGTTTTGTTGTTTCTTCGCAACTTACATCAGACTCATTACCATGCTGGTGTCAAGGTTTTGGTATCGCTCTTGAGACAGCAGATATGGCTTATCAATGCTCGAGGAGCATGCACTAAAATTGTCCGTAGTTGCGTACACTGTTTTAGGTACAAACCAGTGCTAATGGACCAGATAATGGGTAATTTACCCGCCGATAGGGTCAAAATGCCTCGCCCCTGTTTGGTTTGTGGGGTAGACTTCTGCGGTCCATTTTATGTATCATTGAAGATCCGCGGTAAGCCCACGATTAAGACTTATGTGGCCGTCTTCGTGTGTTTCTCGTCAAAGGCTGTTCACCTTGAGCTTGTGATAGACCTATCCACTGACAGTTTTTTATCTGCTTTTAAAAGGTTCATCGGGAGGAGAGGGCTGCCGAAGAAGGTGTTCGCAGGAGCGAGCAACGTGCTGCAGGAGCTGAACGCAGCGTTTCACCACAGCGAGGATCAGCTGAGAGGGTACGCGGCTCGGAGAGGCGTCGAGTGGTGTTTCATACCGCCGAGGTCACCACACTTCGGAGGACTGTGGGAGGCAGCCGTCAAGTCCGCCAAACATCGACTGCTGAGAGGGGTCGGCAACGCCAAGCTAACGGCCGACGAGTTGAGCACCCACCTGGTCGAGGTAGAGGCGCTGCTCAACTCTCGACCAATCGCATCGCCTGGCAACGATCCCAACGATGGAGAGGCGCTGACACCAGGACACCTGCTGATCGGTCAGGCTCTTCTTTCGCTGCCGCAAGAGTCCGACACAGGCGTAACCTCCAGCAAGGCCGGATGCGAGTACTTGAGGCGGTGGCGAATGCTGTCCGCTCTCAAGCAGCAGTTTTGGGACGGTTGGTCCAAGGACTACCTCGTCAGCCTGCAGCAGCGCAACAAGTGGAGCACCGGATGCAGCGATTTGGAGGTCGAACGCTTGGTGCTCGTACACGAGCCGAAACGCATAGCTTTCATAGCGAGGCAATTCGGACGCTGCTCGTGTAAGAGTAGTAGCCGATTAACATTTGGAACTGCTGGCTGCGCCAGCGCAATAAAATTTTCGTGCGACTGCAGTTCTCTTCGTCTTCTTTTTTGCCTTCGAGTGGAAATTCCCCAGCTAGGCCGCTAGTTGTTAGTCGCCTTTTTTTTTATTAGAATTTTTTTATCCGGAAAACCCTCACGGATTTACATATAATATAAATTAAAATATCGTCCCTGAAGCAGCTCGTTCGAGTTTGTGTTAAGAAAAACTCAAGTTAACACTCCGTGGAATCCGTTTCGACTCGATTGAGGCTGTACACAAAAATTCGCAGTGGGAACTGAAAACGATCCAAGGCAGCTCCTACAAATCATGTTTCAGTAAATTAATCACTTTAGAAGGAGCATATCTTCAAGGCAACACAACATTTTTGATTAAGTTAAAAAAATCATCCTTTTATTTAAAAATTCCGTAAACTGTTTGGTCACAATGTATATTGCTTGCAGTCATCTACTGATGCTGATCTTGATTGTTTGTTTCTCCCTGGAAAAAATGTCCTTCCTTGATGTGTCACTTTTTTTCCTCAGGTTTCGAGCTGCTTACTCCATTTTTTTTTTTCAGTCCTTGTAGCTGTACAGTCTGCACTTTTATTTAAGGTTGACCAGTAGCTCTTCCAGAATTGCCTCTTGGCTTCAAAAAAAATTCATAAGAATTTAGTAGAGCATAAGAAGAGGTACTCATCACAGCAGCCATGATCTCAACAACACAACGGAAAGACATGCAAATAAAGAAGTTCAAAACCAACCTGCAAATTGAACAGGTCGTTCTGGAAAAGATGCGTCTGCGACGGGCGTGGCAAGCCAGCAGATCGCCATGCTCAAAGCAACGTCTAAATGAAGCAACCCGCAAACTAAACCGGGCTGTGAAGCAAGATGCCCGAAACGCACAACTAAGATATATTGAGAAACTCTAACCAACTAGTACAAAGAATCCTTTGTGGAGGGCTCACCCAAATCTAAGCTCTTCGGTTGATAGCGTCTCCCCGATAAGAAATTCTTCAGGTTGCTGGGCACGCTGCGACATAGATAGATCCGAAACATTTGCCTCACATCTCAGAAGCGTCTTCCAGCCGAACCCTGCTGCAAATCCTTTTGTTCTACAGCAAATCCACCCTGAAAGTGAATACGCGATAACAGCGTTTCGACCGAACGAGATCACTAAAGTCATCTGGGAGCTAAAACCGAAAAGGGCTCTCGGCGGTGACCAAATAACTCCAAAAATGATCATTAAACTTCCGAACTGTGCTATTGAGGTCATCTGCAAGCTCTTAAATGGGATCATAAGTCTCGGCTACTACTAAAAAAAATGGAAAAAGTCTATTATCATAATGATACCGAAGCCCGGGAAAGATCACACGATACCGTCCTCTTACAGACCAATAAGCTTATTATCATGCCTGTCTAAATTGTTCGAAAAATGCCTTTTAATACGCATAATACCATATATCGGAGCTCACAACATTATTCCAGCCCATCAATTTGGCTTCAGAGAGAAACATGGAACTATCGAGTTAACAGAGTAACAGAGTTTAGCACAACCTTCGAACATAGAAAATACTGTAGCGCGATATTCGTCGACGTATCTCAAGCATTCGACAGTGTCTCATGCATAAAATTAAAACACATTTGCCCGGGTATACCCATAAACTACTTGAATCATATCTCTACAACAGTCTTCGCTGGGAGGTGCAACACAACAACATACGACAACTACAAAATCGAAGCTGGAGTCCCATAAGGAAGCGCACTTGGACCTACTCTATTCGTCCTCTACACAGCAGATATTCCCAAGTGCGACCGACTAATAACCTCCACTTTCGCCGACGATACTGTGATCCTCAGCCGCTCCAGATGCCCAGTCCGTGCAACATCCCAACTCTCCAACCACCTCACGGTAGTGGAGAAGTGATTATTCGAGTGGCGTATTAAAATAAACGAACAGAAGCGTAAACACATAATGTTTACTCTTAACAGACAAACATGCCCTCCGCTCTACTTGAATAGCACACAGATTCCCCAAGTTAACGAAGTAAAGTATCTCGGCGTCCACTTCGACAGAAGTCTAACATGGCGTAGACATATAGAATGCAAGAAACTACACCTAAAACTAAAAGCCAGCAGCCTCCACTGGATTATAAACGCCCGATCGCCCTTGTGTCTGGACTACAAGGTCCTGCTCTACAACTCCACTCTCAAGCCAATCTGAGAGTGTGGCTCCCAGCTTTGCGGGAACGCGAGCAAAACCAACATAGACATCATACAGCGCGCTCAATCAAAAATCCTGAGAACTATCACTGGGGCACCATTTTATATTCGAAACCAAAACACCCACAGGGATCTTGGCATTCTCGCAGTAAAAGATGAAATAGAGAAGCAAAAAGCGTCGTACAAGAAAAAAGTCGCAGTCCACCCAAATCTTCGCGCAAGGGACTTGAATCGGGTTTCCAGAAGAACCCGCCTACAACGTAACGACCTTCCAACCCAGCCATACATTGTCAGGGCCACTCTTACTGTTCCAGTCTACATGACTTAGGTTATAGTATAAGATCTGATACACTTATTGTTAGTCTCGTAAGGAGAAGATTCAATAAATAATAGCAAAGCAAAAAAAAATATAAATATATATTGTGTCAACGAATCCGTATAAAAGACGTGTTTAAAGGATTAGATAAGGAAGGAAGAATATTATGGTCAATCTTTTTTTCCTGGCGTGGGTCCCAGCGAGTCCCGTCTCCCGCCCAACCGACAGAAAGGAGAACAGTCTTAAGTTTGGAGAGACTATCACTACCAGTAATATAGTCATAGAGGCGGTAAATCGGCGCATAAAACCCTAAAGGGTTAATGCATTTCAAACTCCCTCATACAGTGTCCAATTACTAAGGGGATATAGGATCTGGATGTTAGTCGGGGACCATGGAAATTGAGCTAGCCTAACAGGTAGGGAATCTCCACGTCCCCGTGAATGAGCTTATGAAAAAAGACGACGCCAAGCATCGTTTTACGGCGGACTCCTAGATCATCGAAAAGAGTTATTCTTTCCAAAGGGAGAGACACGTGAAAATGTCATCTGTTTGCTCTGGAGCTGTTGAGAGAGCTTGAAAGTTATAAAGATCCGATTGTAAATTTGACTGGCATTATCTGTCCTTACACTAAACACATAGTTTAACGTCGTCAGCGTACATTAGTACTCTAGAGTTGGTTAAAACTAGCGGAAGGTCATTGATAAACAATGAACATAGCAGTGAGCCAAGGTGGATACCTTGTGAGACGCCTGATGTGAAACTGAGGATTTGGAGAGAGCATTTTTAAACAGAACCTTTTGAGTCCTGTCAGACAAATAACTCAAAATCCATTTAAGAAGATTATCAGGAAACCCAATTAAGTCGAGCTTCCTTACAAGAAGAGAATGATTAACCGAGTCAAAAGCTTTACTAAAGACCGTGTAAATCACATCGGTTTGAAGGTTGCGTTAGTACCCTCTAATAACAAATGAGGTAAGTTCCAAGAGATTTGTAGTGGTTGATCTTCGCCTCATAAATCCATGCTGACATGGAGAAATTACGGATTACGGAATAAAGGATTTCTTCCCAATAAGGAAAAATTCAGAAGTTTCTAAAGATAATCTAAACAATTTAAGAAGGGGATTACACAGAGCGTCCGCGCAATACCTGAGGACGCAGCCCGGTATATATACGTCGAAGATCCAGACTAAGGGAGCTTTCGTTTAAGGTAGGACTGAAAATTAGGTTTGAACAGGGCATAGAGTAAGAGTATGTCTGGCTTAAATTGGTCGAGTTTTAATAAGTTATTTTAAAAAACTCAGCAAAAAGATCACCGATACCCTGATCTGAGTTTGTTAATGTTTAGTGTTAACAAAGTTATAAAACTGTTTCAATCGGCTTTCGTGCTTCATCAAAGGGTTTTTCTGGGTGAGAGTCAGACACTTTCAGACTGTAATCCCAAAAAGTGCTTTCTCGTTCTTATAGTTAATTTAACCTTTCTTCATACTTAGAAATATTGAGCTCAATCCTGCGTGTTTTGGGGTTCCTCGCAAATGCTGTGCGCCAAAAGTATATTTTTGGGCTAAATGGAGTCGTTTAATTGATTTAAGGTAGTCAGCTTTCGAAACCTAATCAAAAAACTCTTTTAAACCACATTCGGTTGACCGCATAAAGACGCCATTTGGGCTTACGCTAGATTTGACCACATCATTAGAAAGCAGAAATTTCACAAATTGCATCCTTGTAGGATAATATTTTTCTTGTTTTAATGGTATTTCTTGGTCAACTATATGCTTGAGGGTTTTAAAATGAAAAAGGAAACTAGAAGTGGGTAAGAGCAGCATGACAAAAACTTTAATCTTGGTAAGATTTTTTTCATCTCACAACCTGTATTTATTTTATCATCCTCCATCCCCTATTTCATAGAAAACTCTTACATTAATTCTAAACATATTGTAGATAAGATAACAAATTTCAAAAAATACAAAATGAAATGTCTTAAATAAACTTTATGCTTATTTATTTCCCTAAAGATATCAGAACAACTCACATTTTTGGAACAAGCTCATTAGCTCAGCGACTGGAATGTTTTCTACCCAAGGTGGTTACGAAATGGTTAAATCTTTTTACAACCAACATATTGGAGAGTTTGGTACTGCTCAACACATAATTGAGAAATCAATTCGAAACATTAAAGTGGAAGTTGTTTGGAGCGAGGAGAATTTGCCAATTATAGAAAAGTGGATTGATACATTTTTATCTAGGCAGAGACAATAGTTCTCATATAAGCTTGCAATTTGGTTAAATTAGATAAACTCAAATATATCATATATATTATATATTTAAAAAGTCAAATTTCCCTGATGGGGTATTAAACATTTTAGCCGAACCCCATAATTATTTGTTTCACTTCAAAGCGGTGGAAGTTGTAATGGAACTTACCTCTATAACCTCTCTTATGTGCCGTTCTAGAGTAATCGGTCGACGTAGGTTTTCCAAGACAAATTAGTCCGTAAATTTCCAAATTTTTGGGGGCAACGCGCATGCTCACATCATGTTCAGTTTGCTGCTTGTCCCAATGTGCGGGAGAGCGGCGGTCAGCCGATCGCTCGCTCGTCTCTGGTCAGCCGACAACCCGCTCGTTTCTGGACAGTGCATACGACGGGGAGATGGAGAACGGAGGAGAGGCAAAAATTAGTCTGAATTTGCACACGTCGCTGAACGCCCGCCGCCGGTCTAACAATCTATTTTTTCTTGTACATACACACGCATACAAATAACCCAATTTAAAGTAAAGCAGTGAATATTTATAACGATTAAATCTATTCAACTCTTTTATTTACTCTTGCCGGGGAACCCTTCTTACAATGACCTCTTGTGAGCAACATACAAGGGGACACAACTAAACATGGTGGCCCATGAGGGGAACCTGCAAGTGTAAAGTTTAAATTCGAAAAGTTTTTGTGTGTAAATACATAGATTGTGTTAGATCGCGGCCGCGTCAGGTTTGCAATTCGGCTCGGCAAATTGCCTGAAATTTTGGCTGCGGTATATAAACGCAGCAACGACTGTTTTTGAAGTCAGCGACTCTTCTTCTTCTTCGCCGATTCCCGGCTTGGCGAAAGACGGGAAAGGAAGACGGCGATACATAGGCGCCGCAGCTGCAGGTCGAGAAACTTTGTGCCGTTCGCTTCTACTTTTTGGGGCTGCTTCTTCTTCGCCTATTCCCGGCTTGGCGGAACACGGAGAAGGAAGACGGCGATACATAGGCGCCGCAGCTGCACTTCGCGGGACTTTGCGACGCTTCTATTTTTTGGCGGCTGCTTCTTCTTCACCGATTCCCGGCTTGGCGGAACACGGAGAAGGAAGACGGCGATATATAGGCGCCGCAGCTGCATTTTTCGAGGGACTTTGCGACGCTTGCTTTTGCTTTTGGCGGCTTCTTGTGAGTAGATCTGGTGCACAAACGGAGTAAGTGGCCAAGTGGTGTGCGGGACAAGAATTTAACGAATTTTTCTTATTACATGATTTTTTGGGGTGGTGAGTTGCGCTAAGTTCGGTTGGTTTTTTTTGTTTTGTACACTCGTCATCATGAAATCGGATTCAGAGGCTCCGACGTTGGAGCAATTGGTAAATGTGCAGGCAAATCGGTACCAGTCCCTCAAATCGACGTTGCAGAATTTTAAAAAGGATTCGCAGTCCAGGAAAACGAGGATTTATTTAAAGAAGCGTCTAGAGCAAGTGGAAGAGCTGCGGAACGCGTTTCGGGACACGGATTCCGTGATCATCAACCTAGAAGGGTTCGCTGGATCGAACTATGCCGCGAAGAATTTCCAGTCGGAATTCGAGGAGCGCTATATGGATGCCTATTGCGCCATCGCAGAGGAGTTGGAGAAACTGCCACCCGAGAATCCTCCGCCGCCGCCACAAGCGGGCGGGGGCGCCGATCCGGAAGTGCGGCTGAACATGCCACAGATGTCAGTGCCCAAATTTTCGGGTGAATGTGTGGACTGGCCAGGCTACTTTGACGCCTTCACAAGCCTTATACACAATAACATGAATCTGAGCAATGTGCAATGGTTGCACTTTCTCAAAGAGTCGTTGCCAGGAGGGCGCGATAATGACATCCGGCAGATGCAGCTCACGGAGGCAAACTACGCCGTGGCTTGGGGACTGATGATTAAACGGTACAACAATCCTCGTCTCGTTTATTCGCACCACATGAACGCTATCTACGCGTTGCCAAGGCTGCAAAAGGAAAACACGGATTCAATACGGTCGATGTTAAGCACGGTTAATGTTTGCCTGGCTGCATTCCGCCGCGTTCAAGCCTTGGACGGGGAATCGCAGCACTGGTTGGCGCATTACATTGCATCGAGGTTGCCCAAGGAGACTCACAACGCTTGGGAACACCATCAAGGAAGCGGTTCCACCGTTCCAACCTATAAGGATTTGGAAAGCTTTTTGAATGATCGGCTGGTCATAATGGATGCGATCGAAAACCGAAGTTCATCGTACGACTCCAATTATGGACCAGGATCTACCGACCTGAGCAAACGAGTGCGAGTGCATAATGCACAGGAGCGCTCAAGACGCCCGGATAGCGCCTGTTACCACTGCGGCGGCGACCATATCCTGCGTCGTTGCGCAACCTTTCTGGCCTTGGACTGTTACAGGAGAAAGGATATAGTGAGCAGAGCAAAATTATGCATTAATTGCCTGAGCAAATCGCATGCGCTGTCACGATGCACCAGCAATAAGAGCTGCCAAGTTTGTGGGCAGCGCCATCACACGCTGTTGCATTTCCCAGTATTGGCTAATAATCCATCGTCAAATCGCGCACAGCCGCATCTGATGCGGCCTTCTGCGCCGCCCTTTAGTGCACCTGCAGCCAGGGAGAACGAATCTCAGCACAGCCTGCAGGCGACAGAGGACCCAAATCCGAGCGCATCTTACAGATGCCATTCAGCAACTTCATCGAATGTCCTTTCGAGGAATGTGCTTCTCGCCACTGCTCGTATCGCCGTACGGAATCCGGCCAACGGCCTGCAAGCAGTCATAAATGCTCTCATCGATCAAGGATCTGAGGCAACCATCGTTTCGGAACACGTCGTTCAGTCTCTGCATCTGAAGCGGTCAGCCACCCGAGCGTCCATTTTTGGGGTGGGTCCCGGGGGCGGTCGTCGTTGCAAGTACACAGTAAATTTCGAAATCTGTAGTATTATTAACCCAAATTTCTCTTTAGGGGTTGATTCAGCATATGTCCTCAATTCTGTTACTTCCTGCCTGCCAAGTCTGAGCTTCACGCCACAAAATTGGGATCATATTCGAGGCCTCTCATTGGCGGATCCCAATTACGCGCGGTCGAAGCGAGTCGATCTCATTTTAGGAGTGGACATGTTGGCGCAAATTATGTTGCCCGATACCAGGATCGGTTTGCCAGGCGAGCCCATGGCTCAGAATACGCACTTCGGATGGATCCTCTCTGGACGTGCTGAAGGAGTGAGGGAATCAACCCAGTTGCGATGTCATCGAGTGCTCTTGGACACTGAGGCACTACTGAAGCGCTTCTGTGATGTCGAGTCGGTTCCAGATCGCCCTACAGCAACAGACGAGGACCTCTGGTGCGAGTCCTTCTTTCAGAAGACCCTCGTGCGTCGTTCGGATGGACGCTACGTAGTGCGGTTGCCCTTTAAAACCTATCGAGATCCAGCCATGGTCCTGGGAAGATCGCATCAAATGGCACTGAATCGGTTCCTGCAGTTGGAAAGACGTCTGTCTAGCAGCCCAGAACGGTGGAGCAAGTATGTGGAGGAGATCGAGGAATACTTCGCGCTTGAGCAGATAGCGCCGGCGGTGGGCAGTGAAAGCAGTTTGGTACGGGATACTTCCACGAATAGGCACGTAGCATCCTGTGTGCTTCCGCATCACGCTGTCTTTAAGAAGGATCCTCAATCGATCAAACAACGAATCGTCTTCGATGCCTCCTCAAGGACTAGCAACGGGCGATCTCTAAATGACATTCTTTGTACTGGACCGACCCTTCAGAACGACATGTCGGCTGTAATACTGAACTGGCGGAAATATCGTTTCGTTTTCACGGCGGATATACAGAAAATGTATCGCTGTATCGATGTACACCCGGAAGACGCCCAATATCAGCGGATTTTATGGCGGGCGGCGGTTGGATCGATCAAGGTCTATGCTTTGTCAACACTAACTTTCGGAACGGCTTCTGCACCCTTCACGGCCATCAGGGTCATTCAACAGTTAGCGAAGGATGAGCGGCGTTCATTTCCTAAGGCGGAAGAAGTGTTGATGGACGAGATCTATGTGGACGACATTCTGTCCGGAGGGCATACGATTAAAGAGACGCAGGATAAACGGGCACAGGTAGAGGGTGCAATAAAATCCGCTTGCATGGAGTTGCGAAAATGGTCCAGCAACGAGGCGAGTATTGTCCGCTCGATTCCGATAGAGCATCAGTGCAGTCGGACACCTTTAAACTGGGACACTACGGATCCTATCAAGGCGCTAGGATTGTATTGGCTCCCAAATAAGGACTGCTTCAAGTTTCAGGTCAATTTTGAGATACCAGCCAGTTACACCAAAAGGACGATCCTGTCAGCTATAGCGAGGCTGTTCGACCCGCTGGGTCTCATCGCGCCAGTCATCATCTCAGGAAAGTTAATTTTGAAGGAGGTAACCATGGCCAAGAAAACGAATGTCGACGGCACTCGGACGGCCCTGGATTGGGACGATGAGGTTCCTAATGCTCTTGCGGAACGGTGGCAAGCATTTCGGGACAGCTTGCTAAGGATCGACGATATCAGCATACAGCGGTGGATTCATTATTCTCCGGGGTCCATAGTTTCAGCTCAGCTTCACGCGTTCTGTGACGGGTCTTCACATCATATGCAGCTACGACCTATCTAAGGCTCGAGCATGAGGGCGGAACGTGCTACACCTCGCTGTTGACCGCCAAATCAAAGGTTACTCCTACGAAACCCTTAACCATACCTCGGACGGAGCTGAGTGGTGCGGTACTGGCGGTCAAATTGGTCAAATGGCTGTCCACGGCTAAGTGGCTAAAGGACCTTCCAATCCAGACCTTTTATTGGACGGATGCTACAATCCTTCTGCACTGGCTGCACGGTGACGTCAACAGATGGAAGACTTTCGTCGCTAACAGGGTTGCCTTCATTCTAGATCACTCCTCACCATCTCAGTGGAGGCATGTCGGAACTAGCGAGAATCCAGCGGACTGTGCGACAAGAGGGATGGCTCCGAGTGACCTAAAGGACTTCGACTTGTGGTGGCGAGGCCCGGAGTGGCTTGCACGCAGTCAAAGTGATTGGCCTCTGACGGAGATTGGGCAGGTCGACATGAATGATGCGGCGCTAGAGGCAAAGGAGGATAAAGTTCGCGTCCACCACGCTGTCCCAATGTCATCACTTCTGGAACGATTTTCCAGTTTTAGCCAGGCGGTACGAGTTATAGCATATATATTTCGGTTTAAAACCAATGCTATCCGGAAAACAGAGAGGTGCACTGGTCCTCTAAGCATCCAGGAGATGGACTACGCTCTTTTCGCGATCGTGCGCATCGTTCAAAGGGAGTCTTTCTCGTCCGAGCTGACCGCGGTAAGGAATAGCAAAAGACTGCCTCCCAGAAGTAAGCTCTTGAGCTTATCACCGATCTTGGTAGAAGGCATCTTGCGAGTAAGGGGACGATTGCGCCATTCAGGGTTGTCACACGAGCGTCGGCATCCAATGATTCTCCCAAGTTCTCATCATTTTACGCAGCTAGTACACGTTGTGACTCTGCACGGAGGTGCGCAGCTGACTTTGGCACACACTCGCCAGCGGTTTTGGATTCTTACAGGAAGACGAGCCGTTCAAGCAGTTGTACGGAAATGTGTGAGGTGTTTTCGGACCAGACCAATCGCTTCGACACAGCTCATGGGAGACTTGCCGCTTCATCGAGTGAACCCACCAAGCAGACCGTTCCTGGCGACTGGAGTGGACTACACAGGCGCTATAGAGCTGAAGGCGGCACGCTTGCGAGGGACGAGCTTTTATAAAGGATACATTGCCGTTTTCATTTGTCTTGCAACAAAGGCAGTGCACTTAGAAGCGGTGACAGGCCTCACCACAGAGCATTTTCTCTTAGCTTTGGACAGATTTACCGGTCGGCGAGGAATGGTTCAACATCTCTACAGCGACAACGGAACCAACTTTGTGGGCGCGGACAATTTAATGAAGGCGTTCTACGGCAGGCTCAAGGAGGATTACGAGAAGCTCATAGCTCCCAAGCTCGCTTCGCAACGGACCACATGGCACTTCAATCCCCCTCAGTCGCCCAATTTTGGCGGTCTGTGGGAGGCTAATGTGAAGTCGGTGAAACATCACCTCAAGAGAGTCATTGCAGATCGGCGTCTCACCTATGAGGAGCTGTCAACGGTGCTCATAAGCATAGAAGCATGCCTCAACTCACGGCCGCTTTGCCCTCTCACAGCTGATGCAGACGACCTAGAGGTGCTCACGCCGGCTCATTTTTTGGTTGGGGACTCCTTGTTGGCGCCTCCGGAATATCGACCACAGTCCCGGTCCTTCGTGGAGCAATTTCTCATTCATCAGTCAATGATACGGCATTTCTGGAAGGCCTGGAGTCGAGATTGGCTAGCCCATCTGCAGCAAAGACCCAAGTGGTGCCAGGAGGCAGAAGGTTTTCGTCTCAACGACCTTGTCATCATCAAGGATGACCGATTTCCGCCGTCACAATGGTTGCTAGGACGTGTCGTCGAGTTGCACCCAGGGACAGATGCGTTAGTCCGAGTAGTAACGCTTAAAACCAAACAGGGTCATTTAAAACGGTCAGTGTCGAAACTGTGTCCGCTTCCAATCCGTTCTTAAGCGCTCTCACTTACACACCTCAATCATAACAAATTATTTCTTGCGCACACTTCTTGCATCATTTCTCCAAGCCAGATTCTACCCCACCTGCCAGGATGGACCGGACAAGCGAAGTTTTCATGCTACGTTTAGCATTGGCGGGCGGCATGTTCAGTTTGCTGCTTGTCCCAATGTGCGGGAGAGCGGCGGTCAGCCGATCGCTCGCTCGTCTCTGGTCAGCCGACAGCCCGCTCGTTTCTGGACAGTGCATACGACGGGGAGATGGAGAACGGAGGAGAGGCAAAAATTAGTCTGAATTTGCACACGTCGCTGAACGCCCGCCGCCGGTCTAACAATCTATTTTTTCTTGTACATACACACGCATACAAATAACCCAATTTAAAGTAAAGCAGTGAATATTTATAACGATTAAATCTATTCAACTCTTTTATTTACTCTTGCCGGGGAACCCTTCTTACAATGACCTCTTGTGAGCAACATACAAGGGGACACAACTAAACACATCACGAACAGGATTTCTACAATTCGATGCGGTATGTGAGACCGTTTCTGGAGAAGGTGGGTGCTGGAATACCTGCCTACGCTTGTGCGCCGCGAGAAGTGGTGCCGGAGTACGGAGCCCATCCGCCAGGGCGATATCGCCTTCGTCTGCGATCCTGTCTTGCCCCGACGAGGGTGGCGTGAAGGCGATAGTTAGTATTTTTAGAAAACTAGAATGAACTAGTAGATTATTTTGTTTTTTTCTGAAGGGGCACACGGTTTTAGGCATCTTGTTTTGCAGGTGCAAGTTAACAACCAGCTCCCACCATAGTTTAGGCGTGCTAATTTATTTTAAATTAATATTCATTTAATTTTATTTATTTATAATATCCCAGTGCGAAAAGGTTACCTTATTTATTTATTGAACTAGTCAAAATGAATATTAAAGAACTATTACTTAATCTAACAAATTTCAATCTTATTATCTAAATGTAAGCAATTCTATAATATATAAAATAATATAATATAATTTTATAATTACTTTACTCATTTCACGCAATGAGCTCTTTTTATACCTTTGCAGGGTATTAAAATTTTAGTCAGAAATTTGTAACGCAGTGAAGGAGACATTTTCGACCCTATAAAGTATATATATTCTTGATTCGTGTAAAGTATATATATTCCGAGTCAATCCAGCAATGTCAGTCTGTCCGTCCATCTGTCCGAGTATACGCAAACTGGTCCCTCAGTTTTTAAGCTATCTGAATAAAACTTTGCAGATAATCTTCTATATGCTCCCACTACTATATTAATCGGAAGGCTATAGCATATGGCTGCCAATTTTTAACATATTTTCATTTAATTTGAGAAGTGGCCATTTTGTATTATTTTAGAATTTCGGTTTAAATTTTATGAAAATCTGACTACTATATCATATTGCTGCCATATGAATGCTCGCGAAATATTACGTATATTGTTACGGAACTGCTGGTTTGGGCAATGCCGGGCTAGCTCAGTGTCCCAGGGCGGGATCTTGACTCGATGCCCACAGTCCGCACAATAAACAAAAACATCGATAAATATCGGACGTCTCAACACTACAAACTCCCATCACTACGAAAAAAAAAAAAAAAAACAAAAATAAGACGCAATTTGGACGACACTCGCTGGACGGAATTGGTGGTTTTGATGACCTATCACGACGCACCCACCCAACCAAGTGATGCCTCCTGAGGATCTTGGGGCATCACCCATCTCCGGCGGAACGGAGCCTATTCCAGGCGGTCAGGCGACCGGCTCATCTCCCCCAGGTAAATACTTCTATTCACGGCTCATATTGCGTTTTTAATTCCTTATAAATTTTCAGATTGGACTTAATCCTAACATGTCTGGATTAACCCTAGGTGACTACCGATCCCGTTCCCGGCGAGACCATCACCCTAGTCCGGGATGCGCTCGCGCCAAGGCTGCGGCTCGGGAGACTTGGCGGAGGAGAAGCGGCGCTTCGCAAATAAAGGAATTTCCGCTAGGGAATTTGGCCGCAAGTCGGCTCAAGGTGAGTTCCCAATTCCTACCTAATATCCCTGCTGGAGCTCCAAGAGAAATAGAAGGGGGGGTTTGTTTAAATTTCAATTTTAAATCGCTGCGTCTTCTTAACCATTCATTACTATTTTTTTTTGTTTTTTTGCAGCACTTGTGTTGCACAAATCCCTGACACGAGTTCCAGGGACGCGGGGGACAAGGACGGAGAAATCACGGTAAGTTGGACACGAGGTATGTATGATTACAAAACAATAATAACTTATTTTCTACTTTATGAAACGGCGGAGTGGCCACGGCCGCGCCTCGCATAGGTCGGGAAGACCCCGGATGGACAGCGAGGGGTCACGGAAGAACTGCGCCAAAGGCGTGCGGTCTTACTGGGCTCGATTTGGCCGAGGAGGACCCAGAAAAGCAAATAGCCACCGCAGGTCGCTTAGGCAGGGGCGCATCCAAACTTCTCCGTCGGTTTAAGGCAGCGCTCTTACGGAACGGACTCACCGGCTTATTTCCTCCAAATCCGGAGTGGCTCCGGCCTGATGGTGACTGCCTGAAGAAACTAGGAGGCGGCTACTTGGCTCTCGCTCGCGCTGGCTGCCTGCGGCGCTTATTTTCCGGCAGCTACTCGGCGCTCCCTCGTGGTCAGTTCCGTAAGTTATAACTGCACCAAAACCAGATTAAATCCGGCAATTAAAAATTAAGGTGCCGTGGCCAGTGATTCCACTGCCACGCTGAAACATAAAAAAAAACACCTTCCTTTATTTTTGCCTTAACCTTTTCGGCCACTTTAACTCACGTTTTCTTTAAATTTTCAGATGCAAAAGTCTGTTGTATTGCTGCCTGCGTGTTTCCGCTCCTATCATCTACTGCCTTTTCCCTGCCTGCCTACTCCTACCTATATGGGCTCGTTCCGTTGCCCAAAATTCCGCCTCCGATACCCCGTTCGTTTTGGCGCTCAGGGCAACGATCGAGTTCAAGGGCAAAAACCCTGTCTCTTAAAAAAGGAAGCTGGCCGAGATCTAGGGGACGCCACTGTTTCCCTTTTCCCGGTTCGCTCTTGAATTCCCTCACCACTAACCCTATCACTCCTATCCTATCGATATATCGATGTCCCTTCAGCCCATTCCGACTGGAAATGCAACACCACCCAAGGATTTAGAGAGGCGCTACCGGGTCGCGGCTCGACGAAATCATTGGGAGCATTTAGAATACCTGGTAACTTCGGCAGACTTTGGCGGCATTGACCTCCACGCAGTTTTGGAACGGTGCCCAACGCGGGGCCCACGCCTTACAGGAAGTATTGCCGCTCCTCATATGTTGTACCTGGATACTTTGTGTCTATATATTTACCAGGTCAGATGCGGATGTCCTTGGCATGGTAGACGCCCAAACTTCGGCCATGCATGTCCTCCAGCTCGTATGCATTGCTGCCCACCGCTTTTACCACTCGGGCCTTCAGGAACTTCTTAGCGAATTTGGCGTTGAATTGCTTCCCGAAGTCACTGAGCACAAAGTTCCGGCGATACACCTCTTGCCCTGGCTTCGCGGTGAACACTCTGGCCCTCTGGTCGTATCTCTGGCGACTCCGATCGTGAGCAGTCTCCAGACTCTTGCGGACCTTCTCCAGCACTACCCGCAGTTTGTCGGCTGTGGCCATTCCGGCCATCTCGTGATCGCACAACGACTGCAGCTTCCTCGCCAGCTTATAACTGGAACCGTGCAGGAACATGTGATGTCCGAACAGCGTGAAGAATTGGGTTTCGCCCGTTGCTGAATGTACGGCGTTCCGGATGGCCACCTGGATGATCGCCCTCCAGGAACCCACGGATGGCTGCCAGGACGCTGCGGTTCACCCGTTCAGCTGCGTTGCTTTGCGGGGAATAGATCGGCGTCTTCAGATGTTGGACTCCGAAGCTCTCCATCGCTTCCTCGAAAATTTTCGACGTGAACTGCCGTCCATTGTCCGAGTGCACGACTTCGGGCACTCCAAATTTGTAGAATAACTCGTTGATGAGGAAATCTACGACATTCGAGGCGGTTGCTTCCCTCATGGCCTTCAAGAACGTGTATTTGGAGAAGTGGTCCACCACGATGAAAATCCACGCGTGCCCTTTCTTCGACCTGGGATACTTGCCAAGGAAGTCGATGTACAGTTTCTGGAAGGGTCGCTCCGTCTGTACACGTTCGCCGATCCCGACCATCATCCTGTGATTTGGCGCTTTCGACTCCTTGCACACTTGGCATCCGCGAACGTACTCGCGTACCTCTGAGGTATCCACAGCTTCCACGCAGATCCTTCCACCTCGTCATCCAACGTTGCCGGGGAGACTCGCTTGAAGATGAGACCTTCCTCTATCCTGAGATCCGGTAAGTTATCCACATTCTCCTGCACTTCCTGGACTAACTCCTGGTATTCATCTCCAGCAAACTCGGTGGTCTCGAAACCCAGCAACTCCGTTGGATCCATGGCGATCTCCTCCACGCATCGCAAAAGCGTGTCTGCCACCACGTTCTCGCTTCCTTTCCGGTGCTCGATGCTGAAGTTAAAGCCTTGGAGCTGCAGCGACCATCTAGCCAGACGTCCCGAGAGGTCCTTCATGGACATTAGCCATTTCAGGCTGGCGTGGTCCGTGATGCACGTGAACGGCATGCCTTCTACATAGGGACGGAACTTCCGGATCGCCAGGAGGGCTGCCAGGCACTCCTTCTCGGTGACGGTGTAATTCACCTGGTTCCTGTTCATCTTCGCCGAGAAGAAGGCAATCGGCTGCTCTTGGTTGTCCTCGTCCTTCTGGAACAACACCGCTCCAACGCCAATGTGAGACGCGTCGCACTGGATGTAAAAGTGCCGCTTGAAGTCGGCGTGGACCAGGACCGGTGCCGTCGTCAGGGCCATCTTCAACGCCTCGACAGCTAGCTGCGCCTCCGGACTCAAAGAAAACTTCGTGTTCCCGTGTTCTTCTATCCTACCATTGTACTCCACAGGTACACTTATCCGACCGATGATCGACCGATCCTCGCCAGCGGCAGTACGCACCACCGAGAAGTACTTCTGGACCGGCACCCCCAACGCATCCACCAGTTCCCTGTCACCCTTTCCAAGCAAACTGACGCTCGCTCCCGTGTCCAATAATCCTGTCAGGTGTTGGCTCAGGATTTTGATTTTTGCGAAGGGTCTGGGATCATGGTGGCCGCCCCGTTTCACTGCTGCGACGACTTCTCTCCGCCTTTCCCGACGCCTTTGAAATCGGTCTCGAGCTTTTTGGACCGTTCGAGAGACCTTGCGCATCCCGCTCAGCTGGTGTTGGTCGAAAATCCGGCTCCGAACTTCCAGATATTTCCGCATCCGCTCTTCATAGGGTAAGTATCTTAAATTCGAACTTATATCAACCTTACTCTCTATTTGCTCTATCTCTAGCTCCTTCATATCGCGGGATTCCTCTCTGGGCGAGATCCTCCCGCTCTCGGATCGCCCAGCCGTCCATTTCCCGTGCAGTTGGGACATTTCGGAGCGACGGTGTCAGCTTTCCCGCATCGAAAGCAAAATACTTTCTTCAGCTCCAGTTCGCAGTCGCGGAACCCGTGCCCTATGGCTCCGCAGTTCCAACACCCAGCCCGGAACGGATTCCGCGGCCCTGCTCGCACTTCCTCCACTTCACGAGGCGGGTCTTCCTCCTCTGGCTCCGGTGCAAAAACCTCGCTAACCCTGTTCCTCTCCCTGCTCGGGTGGCGCATTGGTGGGGAAAATGCTGCGCGACTCCTGCGTCCGAAGCTGCGCTCCACTTCCACGCTCTCCTGCCGCAACTCATCCACGGTGAGTGTTTCCATCGCATACACGTATCTGGCGATCCCCTCTCTCAAACCCTTCTTCATCACCTTCACCAAATGTCGCTCTGGCATTGGTTTTTTTAGGCGAGAAGCAAGAGTCTGCATCGCGTGAAGAAAGTCATCCACGCTCTCGCCCGGCTGCTGCTCCCTCTGCAGAAGGTGGTGCATCCGCTGGTGATCCGTTTCGTGGCTCTGGAACCTCTCCAACAGAGCTCGGCGTAGCTGGTTTCAGTGTTCTACTCGGTGCTGCTGCACGTGGATCCAGTACCACTCCAGCGCCCTTCCCGAAAGGAGAGTGTGGAAATTCCTCAGGACTTCTGACCACGGGCAGCGTGTCTGCCTCTGGAGGTACTCCAACCGGAACAGGAAGCCCTCGACGTGATTGCGCTCGTCTTCGCCGTTGAACGCGATGTTCCACCGATCCACTCTCGAGTAGTGGGAACTGCCTCCGGCGTCCCCGTTGACGTACACCCGCTCGTCCCGGAATTCGCCAGCTCTGTGGTCCTCTACACGCCAGTTTCGCCCGCCGCCGTCCCTTCGAAGCCTCTCCTCGGCCTCTGTGGAATCTCCTGGACTGCTGCTGCAACTACCCACGGGATCCTGTGCCCTCCTGGGCGGCTTCGGCGGGACCCGTGGTGGTCCACTTGCTGCTTGGTCCGTCTGGGAATGGCGGGGTACCGCTCCGCGAGCTATATGGGAAGCTTCCCTTGGTCGTTCCTCTGGAAATGGCTGCTGCTGACGTTCTGCTGGAAATAGCTGCTGTCGGTGACCTGAGTTCCCTCCTGGAACTTGCTGCTGTGTGGAGTTCGGCCTAAGCACCTCGTTCATCAGCTGCATCATCTCCAGGAAGCCTGCTCGAAGTTCATCCCGCAATGCTTGTCCGACGCCTTCCTCCTGGGACTTGCGATACGTCTCGGCTGCCTGGGCCAGGGCGAGGTTCTCCGCCGACTGGACCTTAGAATCCACAGGCGGCTCATGGAAGTGCACCGACCTTCATCTACTCCTAGGAGATTGTCGGCTGCGGCCCCGATAGCCTCGAAATTGGGCTGTTCCGGCTGCCTCCGCTCTTCTGGCTGTTGTTCCAGCCGTCGCAACGGCGGCGTCCTCAGTAATCCCGTTGAAATTCGGGGCGGCGCGAACCCAGTCGCACCCTCCAAATCTGTGGCCCACTCTTCCTCATCCTGGGCTAAGGGAACCCTCGGCCTGAGCTCATACTGATGCCCTGTCTTCTTTTCGGTCATATTTATTGTTTCTAAATTTTCTAAACACCTAACAAATGTATATAACGCAAAAACAATTAACAAACATAAATAAATGGACCCCTACTAAACAAATAAATAATCCAACGCTGAATAAATAATTATATATTACGAAATTAAATGAATTAATACACTACGCTCCAATAAATATATATATATATGTATAGCAATTAAATAATTAAATATGTAATAAATAAATAAATATGTTATAAATAAATAAATATGCTATAAATAAATAAATTCGCAATGAACAAATAAATTTAAAGGTTTTATTATTTTCTTTTCTATCCACTTTTTTTAGGGGAGATGGAGCCGATCAACCGCCGGTGGACTCCGCGCCAGATTTCTGCGTCTGCAATTCGCCCAGTGCCGTCCCTACTCCAGCCGTTCGTCAACCGGACTAACTTTCAGCTTAGCTGAAAGTCGCCAGTTAAGGACATCGGCCTTCCGTAGATCCTGTTGGATTTTCCTTGATGAATGCGACCTGCGGTTCAAATTGTGGTGATCGTGCAGCGCGCAGTTCATACTACGGGTCCCGAAGTCACCTCCAAGATGATCCCGAAGGCTACATCCACCAGGAAAACCCAAGGATCTACCCACAAATAACATTAATCCCTAGCTACTATATCACAGTTTTTTTTTTTTTTTATATCGCGGTGTTCTCGTGCCTCTCGCCCGGATCTGTAAGCCTAGGGGTGCAGATCCGTCGACTTTACGGACGGATGCCACCACCTGGCCACAGCAGAACCACCGCGAACTGTGCCCCGGAGCAATTGTCCGTCCTACTGCGGAATTTCCGCTAGGAAATTTGGCCGCAAGTCGGCTCAAGGTGAGTTCCCAATTCCTACCTAATATCCCTGCTGGAGCTCCAAGAGAAATAGAAGGGGGGGTTTGTTTAAATTTCAATTTTAAATCGCTGCGTCTTCTTAACCATTCATTACTATTTTTTTTTGTTTTTTTGCAGCACTTGTGTTGCAGAAATCCCTGACACGAGTTCCAGGGACGCGGGGGACAAGGACGGAGAAATCACGGTAAGTTGGACACGAGGTATGTATGATTACAAAACAATAATAACTTATTTTCTACTTTATGAAACGGCGGAGTGGCCACGGCCGCGCCTCGCATAGGTCGGGAAGACCCCGGATGGACAGCGAGGGGTCACGGAAGAACTGCGCCAAAGGCGTGCGGTCTTACTGGGCTCGATTTGGCCGAGGAGGACCCAGAAAAGCAAATAGCCACCGCAGGTCGCTTAGGCAGGGGCGCATCCAAACTTCTCCGTCGGTTTAAGGCAGCGCTCTTACGGAACGGACTCACCGGCTTATTTCCTCCAAATCCGGAGTGGCTCCGGCCTGATGGTGACTGCCTGAAGAAACTAGGAGGCGGCTACTTGGCTCTCGCTCGCGCTGGCTGCCTGCGGCGCTTATTTTCCGGCAGCTACTCGGCGCTCCCTCGTGGTCAGTTCCGTAAGTTATAACTGCACCAAAACCAGATTAAATCCGGCAATTAAAAATTAAGGTGCCGTGGCCAGTGATTCCACTGCCACGCTGAAACATAAAAAAAAACACCTTCCTTTATTTTTGACTTAACCTTTTCGGCCACTTTAACTCACGTTTTCTTTAAATTTTCAGATGCAAAAGTCTGTTGTATTGCTGCCTGCGTGTTTCCGCTCCTATCATCTACTGCCTTTTCCCTGCCTGCCTACTCCTACCTATATGGGCTCGTTCCGTTGCCCAAAATTCCGCCTTCGATACCCCGTTCGTTTTGGCGCTCAGGGCAACGATCGAGTTCAAGGGCAAAAACCCTTTCTCTTAAAAAAGGAAGCTGGCCGAGATCTAGGGGACGCCACTGTTTCCCTTTTCCCGGTTCGCTCTTGAATTCCCTCACCACTAGCCCTATCACTCCTATCCTATCGATATATCGATGTCCCTTCAGCCCATTCCGACTGGAAATGCAACAATATGTAAATGTTTAATTATAATATATATAACCGAATTATATATATAATTTTATTAATCCATAATGATTTAACTGTGAGCCGAAGTTAGCTTACTTATATATATATATATTTATATGACGACGCTCGGCCTATCACGGGGTTGATGCCTTTAAATGCCCAAGAAAACACCTCGTGTTCGATAACAAACAGAGTATTTGGGACTTATATTTTATTCTGTGGGAAATACAATTGTTAACTTAACCTGCAATACAATCTTTATCTTACATACCGCAGTTTCCCTTCCCACTCACTGTGATAGCTCAAAACGTAGTAAATTTGGCCGCCGAAATTAAGCTTGGCTTTTCCTAAGTTAGTGTGCCCGAATAACAATATCACGAAATCCTCACACAAGTATTTCTAAGTTCTGGCGGCTCTAAAATGCAACTTGACTAACTATCGATAGCCCTAACCGTTCCGCGACATCCCCACCCCCGTGAAGCACTCGCCTTCACCACGTCCAGGACAGCTAGCCTCGAAGCGGGACGCATCATCGTCTTGGCTCGATCGTTAGTCCACACCGCTGCTCGACGAGGGATTCCATCTCTTCCGGTGAACACCTCTTCCACGACGCCTCGTTTCCACTCTCTTCGTGGTATGGCTGGATCACATATGAACACCAGATCTCCTTGACGAATAGGCTCGACGCGCTTGCACCATTTTTCCCTGCGCACAAGCGTTGGCAGGTACTCATGCACCCATCTCTTCCAGAATCGATCCCGCATCATTCTCGCTATTCGCCACTGCTTCCTGGTAGCGCATCTGTTGGACTCCTGTCCATCGTCTTTGGGAAGATCCGGAACATCGGGTACTCCTTTCAGTAAATCGTTGGGTGTCAGTGGAGCCTCCTGGTCCACCGTCACTGGTAGATGAGTGAGCGGACGAGAGTTCACTATGCTCTCCGCCTCAATCAACAGGTTCTCCAGTGCGTGCTCCTTGGGCGCGAGCTCCTTCATTGTGTGCGCCAACACCTTCTTCACGCACTGCACCACCCTTTCCCAGGCGCCTCCCTCCGCTGGGTTCGCCGGGCAATTGAAGATCCATTCGATTCCTTTGGACGACAGCTCGCCCTGGATCTTTGCAGACTCAAAAACTTCGCTGAACTTCCTGCCCTCTCTGTCGGCTCCAACGAAGTTCTTCCCGTTGTCGCTCCTTATTCTGACCACCGGTCCACGGCGGCTCATGAAGTTCCTCATGGCGATTATACAGGAATCTGTGGACAAATCGTGGGCCATCTCCAAGTGGATAGCCCTTGTGGTGAGACACGTAAACAATGCCACCCACCTTTTCTCTGTGTGACGTCCAACAGTCACAAATAGCGGTCCAAAATAGTCCAGGCCGGTATACTTAAATGGCCATCCGTTGGCTTCCAGCCGGTCCTCTGGCAGGGGACCCATCTCTGGCTGCGTATGCCGCGCCTTCCGTAGCTTGCATACATTGCAGTTGCTCATCACCTTCCGTAGCAGCCTCCGTAAGTTCGTAATCCAGAACTTCTGCCGGATCGCTCCAATAGTTGCCTCCACGTTTTGGTGGCACATCCTCTCGTGGTGATGCTGCACGATCATCTCCGCCAGTGCCTCTTCGTGAGACAGTATGATCGGTCGTCGCGCGCTGTATGGCACACACGCAGCGTCGTCGATCCTTCCGCTGGCTCTCATCACTCCGTCCTCGTCGAAGTACGGTGACAACCCATACAGTCGGCTGCCCTTGGCGGCCTTTCCATAGCTGTCCACGGCAAACGCTTCTCGCTGTGATTGCCTTACCATCGACGTCAGTCCGTGGTCCTCTCGAGCGCTACGTAGTCCACGACATCGTCGGATAAATCTGAGCACCCATGCGATGCTCCTCACCAATCGGTTATAGCTCGAAAATCTCTGTAACGATATAAAGTTCGCCATGACCAGGGCAAACTCACATTTCATCTCCTCTTCATCTGGCGTCGGGGGATCCCAGTCCTCGCGCGATCTCGGCCAGCTTTCTTCTGGTCCTCGTAGGAATGGAGGACCACTTAGCCACCGCGATCCAATGCTCAGGTCCACGCACTCGCGTGGCCTTGTCGCGTCATCTGCCACGTTTTCGGCAGACGGAATCCATCTCCATTGGGACGCCTCCGTGGATTCTAAGATCTCCGCCACCCGGTTTCCGACGAATTGCTTGTATCTCCGGTGGGTGCTGCTTATCCAGTGCAGCACAGTCTTAGAATCCGTCCATAGTATGCAGCTGCTGATCGCCACACCGTGCTCTTGCTTGACGGTGTCCATCAGTCTCGTTCCCAATACTGCTGCTTGAAGTTCCAGTCGCGGGATTGACATAGTCCTCATCGGAGCGCACTTCGTCTTTGAACATATGAAATGCGCCTGCACATCTCCGCTTGCGTATGTGGCCCGCCAATAGGCCGCTGCTGCGAACGCCGACTGGCTTGAATCCACGAAGACATGCAGCTGTAGTGTCCGCACTCGTCCATCGCCGAAATAGTAACGTGGACATCGGAATTCTTCGATCTTGTTCATTCCTTGCCGCCAGCTCTCAAAGGCTGCGGCCAACGTGTCCGGTAGCGGCTCGTCCCAGCCGACTCCTCTCCGCCAAATCTCTCGCATTAATACTTTAGCGGTCACCATGTAGCAGCTCAAAAACCCAATCGGGTCGAACGTGGACATGACCAGGCTCAGGAACTCCCTTTTCGTGGGGACGCGTTCTCCTGTCATCACGCTTTTTGGGACTCGATGGTATTTGACGCCGAACTTGAAGTCATCTGTAGCTGGATGCCAGTACATTCCTAGTACCTTCTCCTCAGCTTCGGTCCATCTAACGCTAGCGATGGATTCAAGTGGGTTCAACGCTCTGACCACACTTGCCGAACTGGAAGTAAATCGACACAAATTAAAACCAGCTTCTGCATGTATATCTCTCACCCGTGACGAAACGGCGATAGCTTCTTCTTCACTAGGGAAACTGTCGACGTAGTCATCCACGTAGTGATACTCGTTGATCGCCAGGACTGCTCGCGGATCCGTGCTGCTATACCGCGAAGCGTTCACGGTCTTCACATAATCCGCTGAGCATGGTGAGCAGGCCGCTCCAAACGTCATCACCTGCATCTCGTATATGTCGGGCTCCCGACGGTCGTCTCCGTTCCTCCATAGGAACCTCTGGGCACATCTGTCCTGTGGCTGCATCAATACCTGATGAAACATCTCCTTGATGTCTGCACAAACCCCAACTGCTCCTTCCCGGAAATGGAAGGGCACTGCTGGGAGGGGCTTGTGGCGCTGTGGACCTTTCATCAGCGCTGAGTTCAGGGACACTCCGTTTACCTTGGCAGCCGCGTCGAAGACCAGCCGGATTTTTCCAGGCTTGTTCGGGTTCTCTACTCCGAAGTGCGGCAGGTACCATACCTTGCCTTCCTGGGACCTCTGGACTTTCTGGGGCTCCAGTCGTCGTGCGTAACCCTTCTTGACGTAATCGTCCATAATTCCATTGTAGGCCCGCGCGAAGTCCACATCGCGCTTCATTTTCCGCTCAATGTTGACAAGTCTTTTGAGTGCCATACTGTAGCTCTCTGGCAGTCTCACCTCGTCTTCTCTCCATAGCAGCCCAGTCTCATATCGTCGGCATACTCGCTTAGTCGTCTTCTCCAGGATACTCAGGGCCCGTGCGTTGCCGTCATCTGCGACTGACGGCGCCAGCTCCACTCCGCCAGCTGCGACTGGCTGTGCCGGCTTCACTCCGAAACTCTCGATCTCGAAATAATCGCTGACCATCTTCTCCAGAAGATTATCCTGTGGCATGGCAGGAGGCACGATCTCTGAAGCGGTGAACTTGCCTTTCCTTTCACCGGTCCATATACCACCCATCCAAGTGGCGTGGCTGCTGCGTATGGCCCTCCAGATCCATAGCTCCTGGTTCTGAGGGGTATTCCTAGATGCGCGTGATCCAATCCAATTAGGATCCTTGGCGCTGCATTGCTGTACGGCTTTACAGGCAGACGCACACTCGCGCCCGCTGCCTTCACATCCTCCCGACGCAAGCTCTGCATCGGGAGATTCAGGTTTGCCACTCCGTACACATTCTTCAGCGCATGGCGCTTCGGCTTGCCCGCTGCGCTGATCTGCAGGCTAACCATCCTTGTGTGCTGTTTGACGCCAAACCATTGCACATTCAGTTGTCGACTCTCACCTTTCAGGTTCAGGCTGCGGATGAGCTCGTCGTCGATGAGCGTGACGGACGAACCTTCATTCAGCAGTGCGTAGGTGTCGACCTGCGTGTTCTCCCCGTACAACGTCACGGGCAAAATGCGGAACAGCAGGTGACCTCCATCCGAATCGACACAACTCAAGTTCCGATGCGATAATTCCTGGCGGTCGCATGTTGATCGCCTCTCATCCTCCTCACGTCCCGCGTCTATAACTGCAGCTGACGTAGGCAGGCTCTTCTCGTTGGAATCCACTGACTGTGGCATTCGTATGCTGTCTCCGTACAGCTGCCGATCTTGACTGCTCCTCTGATCCCTCCTGCGGCCTCCATCTGCGACTGGCGGCCGTCTGGGATGTCCAGCTGGGTCATGGAGTAGGTAATGATGCCTCATCCGGCATCCGTAGACGTTGCATCCTCGATCCTTCTTGCAGAACCGGGCCATATGTCCATACTCCAGACACGAAAAACATAACCTCAACCTCTTCGCGGACTCGATCCGCCTCGTTGTAGAAGCTCGGTTGAATTCCTTGCAGTCCTTGATGCTGTGTTGTCCCTCACACATGGGGCAACATCTGGGGCGGTCTGCATACCGCTCCTCCTCGCGAACACTATTTGCGTGCAATACCCTTCGTCTCGGGTGCTCCTTGATTCCGACGTCCGTGACAGTGCACACCAATTTAGCGAATTCATGAAGCCACTCGCTTAGATGCGCCACTGTCGGATACGGCTGTATCGTAGCCGCGTGCTTTGCCCAGTCCAACCTCTTGCTCACCGGCAACTTGGCAATCAGCTCCTCCATTAGGGTTGGATTCCCTAAGTGCTGGCTGCCGGTCGTGGTTGACTGCAGGAACGCTGCTAGGTTGCTCACCCTTGTGACGAACGGCACGATCCTTGCGATGTTGGCCTCCTGTATTGGTTGCACATCGCGCACGCTCTCCAGTTGGCTACGGATCAAAAGCTCCGGACGTCCATATCGGAATCGTAGCTGCTCCATAACAGCTTGCACATTGCTGGGGTGGATGAGCAGCGACTTCACAGCTGCTCGGGCTTCACCCTTCAGGGCTTTCACTAGCCTCTGGTTGTTTTCCAAATCTGTACACTGGTAAGCTGCCGTTGTCTCCGTGAACGCGCACAGGAATATTGGCCATTCCTCTGGCTGACCCTCAAACTCTGGAAGATCAGGCAGTCTGCGTGGCGTCCACCCAGGTATGCTCGTCGCCGCCACTCCATATGATAGGGGCGATGGCGTTGATACCCCAAATTGTGTGTTGGCTCCCGTGGCGGGTGAACATAACCTCGTTCAGGTTGCGCCGTGGGGGTAACACAAAATGGCGGAGAATAGCTCACTGTTGTTGTTGTACAACTCTGTGTGACAGGTTGCTCATTTGCCCAATGGCCGCCAAGCGTCGGCGCCAAATTTCCACTCAATTGTGGCGGCAAACTTGCACTTAATTGTGCCGGCAACTGCGCATCTAAAGATGGCGTCACTCCAAGCTTTGGTTGCAGATTGGCACTCATAATCTGCCTGGGCAGGCTCTCACTCAATGCCTGCCGTGGTGCTGCTCTCAGGCATGGCACCATTCCACTCAAACATGGCGGTGTATTCGCCGCACCGCTCACTCCAACGCCGCGTGCCCCGATTCCAACGGGATCCCTGGCGGCCTCTGCTTGTCCTTCACTCGCCCTTGCCTTCACCAGCTCCGACTCTAGATGTGCGATCCTTTCCATTAGGGCCGCCACTTGTACAGTCGTGGAGTCCGTAAGCTGCCCCGTAGCTGCGGGCTGCAGGTTACTTGCCGCTTCTCTGGCGGCTATTCCACTTTCCTTCGGAGTCTGTGGCCGCTGTCGATCACCAGCCACACTCGCAGAGCTGGCCGGGTTGCCAGTTGCTGTGGCCGTGGTGGTCGCAGTTGCGGGAGCACCCCCGACATTCAGTCTGGGGCTCCGCCGGGGCGAATGCTTCGTAGGCATCTTCTCGCAGAGTGCGAATAAAAGAAAATGACGACGCTCGGCCTATCACGGGGTTGATGCCTTTAAATGCCCAAGAAAACACCTCGTGTTCGGTAACAAACAGAGTATTTGGGACTTATATTTTATTCTGTGGGAAATACAATTGTTAACTTAACCTGCAATACAATCTTTATCTCACATACCGCAGTTTCCCTTCCCACTCACTGTGATAGCTCAAAACGTAGTAAATTTGGCCGCCGAAATTAAGCTTGGCTTTTCCTAAGTTAGTGTGCCCGAATAACAATATCACGAAATCCTCACACAAGTATTTCTAAGTTCTGGCGGCTCTAAAATGCAACTTGACTAACTATCGATAGCCCTAACCGTTCCGCGACATTATATATATATATATATATATATATATATATATATATATATATATATATATATATATATATATATCGGAATAATACATAGATTTAAGTTTATTTAAAATCAAGAAAGTAAGCTAACTTCGGCTCACAATTAAATCATTATGGATTAATAAAATTTTATTAATCATTATGGATTAACAGTGTATATATATATATAATAAAATATATATATATAGTGACATATCCATAGTCCCATGGACTCTGTCTACGCCTACTTTCTTTACCCATAATACAAACACACTTTATCATAATACCCTTTGCTACCTTAGCTATATCCGGTACACACCAGATAGCAACCAGACGGTTCCCAGGCTCCACACAAAGGATGCAAACTGAAACCCCAGACAGTCCCTCTTGTAGACTAAATATGACTTAAGCTATCACCCAATTGTTACGTTCCCACGTTCAAATTTGCTATCACCCAATTGTTACGTTCCCACGTTCAAATTTCGGACTCGCCAAGTCAAAAACAAAAAACACGACCGTTCGCTGTGAATGAAGCCGTCACCTTGCCCTATTTATGGGCTCGGTTCCCACCGAATCCCTTTTCCACTTGTGTGGATGCACTCCATCCGTGTTCGCCTCTCCTCACCTACCATCCACATTTCCCCTCTTTATGGGTGTGAAATGTAGGTGACGCTCTTAACATCCACTCTCCCCCTTCGGCCCTGCCAACTTACTTTCGGTGCGCATTCCAGGCGATATTTGTTTCGACTGCGGCTATCGATCACCGTCAGAATACAACAAGTATAATGGCTTTTAATCTAGTGCCAAGCCTTAAAATGGCGCATTTTGCTGATTTTCTGTTCGAAACAGCCAAAATAGTTGAAAATCTATTCATTTTAGTTCCGCAGTATGCATTTCAGCCATCATTGCTTACGTTTTGCATGTCCAACAGCTTTTCGGTCAGCTGTTATCCGACGGTAGATGGAGGTGTAGCTCTGTGGGAATCAATGTTTCACATCTGGCTAGAAATCCCAATTGTTTCAAACGGATGGACTGTGTGGGAAGACAGTTTGATAGTTTTCGAAAATTGTTATAGATGTAAACTAATACTGGCTTCCCACAGAGTCCATCAGTGTGAAACAGTTGGGATTTATAGCCAGATGTGAAACTCGTGTTCCCATATAGCACATCTGCATCAACCGTCGGATAACAGCTGATCGGAACAGCTTTGTATCCTTCAAAACGTAAACAAAGGTTGGCAAATAAGTAAATATGGAAGATTTACCAACTATTTTGACTGTTGTAGAGCAAAAAAACCTCAAACTCAATTAAAGGTTTATATTATTTATTTATTTTATTTATATAAGAACTGCGATTGCCCAATATTGCCTCATTTATAACCCATAAAAATATTAGAATAAAGTATGTTAATCCTGAGAATTGTATTTTGATTTTATTTCTTCTTTTCTTGTGGAGGTTCTTAAAATAGAGAGGAGTTCTGATATCCGAATCTCCAGGATCGGTAATGGACAGCGTGCACACACGGAAGTATTTACCGCAGGCAGTGCCAAGCTCGATGTTGGTGCCGCTGTAGTGCTGGACCTCAGTCTTGGCCAGCATGGCGTAGGACTCAATCTCAGACTTCCTCAAAGCGGGCGTGTTGTTGGCGATGAGCACCAGTTTGGCCTTGCCCTGGCGCAGGGTCTTCAGGGTCTGCTTGTAGCCCAGGCAGTATTTCCCGGACTTCATCACCAGCGCGAGACGGGCGTTGGTGATCTCCAGAGCCTTCTTCTGCTTCTTGGGGGCAACCATGATGATAGGTTAAGGTAGAAACTTCGTCGGCTGAAACTGGCGTTCTCCTATTTCAATTGTTCCGGGCCGTTTTTGTTTACATTTTCGTGGTGAATGATGCCGAGAAGAAGAAGAATTCAGATTTGCATCGAAAAACTATTGTATAACTATCGGCAAAAAACGTACATTAAATTCTGATGGACAACTGATGGAGAACAAAATGAGAAATTTTGGAACGGGTAAACCTTATGGACCGTCAGTTCAACTGATGGAAAATAGCCAGATGTACTCCTGTGGGAAGACCCTATAAGTCGTACGTCCTGTGTTAATGCGTTAACTTTGATATCGATAGGTAACGTACGTTGGTGTAAACAAACTTTAAGTGTGCAATGGTACACAATCGTAGAATTCGATAACGATAAGAGGAAATTGACTTTCTAAGTCATAGCATTTGTAAAACTCAAAATTTAAGTTTGGAAATCTTGTCAAAATGGCTTCTGCAGGTTAGGCATACTCATAATTTATTTAATTTCGTTGTTAACTTGCTTTAAGTATATTGTATTGGACTATTGAATGGATTTAGTGTACACATAAATTGCACCAATCCGCGTGGTTTAGCTGTGACACGTAACATTCGCATAATGTATGTACGTTGTACATGTGCACACAAAATAAATTATTTTAAATGTTCATGTGTATGTAAATATTTTTATTTCTTAAGTCGCGTGAATAAGATTTTTTTATCGCAATAATGTTCCTATATACACATTACGATATGAATGTCCAAATTATTGTACAACATATACAACACAAATTGTAATATATATATAAAACTACATCTTTTCCAGGCAAAAAAGGTAAAAAAAACAAAGGAACAGTTATTTCTTTACAATCGTTCCTGTCTAACGCCGACACACCTGTTGGAACTACACAAGTCTCAAAGAAATTACGAAATTTTGATGGCGAAGACAGCGATGACGGAAGTAATTCATTGCCATTAGTTTATCAGCTTCCTACAGCGCCTCGGGCAAATCGGATATTCGATGATAACTCTATTCCCCATAAGCCCCCGTTTATTGCGTATATTAATAATTTGCCTTTCGATGCAAACGAAGACGACTTATATGAATTTTTTGGAAGTATTAATTTGATTTCCCTGAGACTACCACGTGAAGATGGTGAAAACGGTAGATCAAGAGGATTTGGCTATGTTGAGCTGGACAATAGAGATGATTTAATTTATGTACTTAGCTTACCAGATCCATCTATTAAAGGCCGTCGCATTCGCATTGAACTATCTAACGAAAACGATCAGCAAAATCGGCAAAAAAACAATCGAAGATTTGATGGCTTCGGAAATAGTGGAGAAAACAGAGACTCTGGAAATTGGAGGCGAGATAGTCAAAATAATGGTAGTAGTTTTGGCTATTCTAATTATGAACGAAGCTTTAATAGAGAAAGAAAGGTTTTGCCGGAAAGAGATGAAACTAACACACCAGGCTCTTGGCGTACAACTGGAAGACCACAATCAATTGATTCCTCTCCAACCCGCAGAGAAGACCTACTATCTGAAAAATATCGCGAAAATCGCGGAAAAAATTTAGAAAGGCATTCACGAGAAGACAATTCAAAACTCGAAGAACGACCAAAATTAAATTTAAAACCACGAACCTTGCCACTACCAACAGAACTTGAAAAATCTGTTGAGAACACAAAAAATATATCGCTTAATGTGTTTGGATCCGCTAAGCCGGTAGATACAGCGGCAAGAGAATTGGAGATTGAAGAACGTTTGGCTCTTGCTCGAAAACAGGATAAAAGCAGCTTAGAAGATGAGCTATGTGAAAAACTTACAGAAATCGAAATGGATAAGAATGATAACGAAAGTTTGAACGCATCAGTCAGCTGGCGTCGAAATCAAGTCAGCAGGGAGGAAGTCACAACCCATATAACTAATGGTAATTATTGTATTACTTCTATGATTAGTCACGTTAAATTGTATTAATAATCCAAAGGTGTCTGTCAACGTTAAGTTATTTCTTAACTGTTGAACATTTATTCTTATTTTGAAAAAAAAAAAAAAAAAAAAAACGTGAGTATTAAAACTATCCTTGCATGCATTCCAGGCCTCAAATAAGGCATAACCAAAAATTGGTTAATAGAAAATTTGCTATATGATATAGTAGTCCGATCCGACTCATTCCGACTTATATAGCAGCGAGAGCTCTGACCTCACCATGTAACAAATGAGAAATACTCAGTCGAGTGGTTGGCCACAGCAGCCAATGCTCCTGTTTAATAAGTTAGCTCTTAGTTACAACCATATGCTAACTTTATATAAGAAAAATAAAATAGATTGAATACCTTAATCCTTTTTTTTGCTTTAACATTTTTGTCTTTTTAATTTCAAATGAGAATTATATTTTTGATCGTATAAAGTTTTTAAGTGTTCTAAATATCCTCCTTACCTCTGGTAAAACTTACTTGCTTTCTTACTTACTAAAAACTTACAATTAACTTTCCATTAAAGAAAGCTTAAATAAATTAAGGTACGCCAAAGTTTGCATACCTTTGCAGCTTACAAATGTATTTTTATGAATTAATCCAATGTGATCAACTGAAAGGGAAAAGTAACAGTCGTTATATAAAAAATTTATTCATATAGAAATTTATTTATAACATTTTCTAACACATACAATTTAAACAGTTTTGCATTTTCTTCTACATTTAACGAAAGTTTTTTTGGCAGTTTTGTTTTAATAATTAAGTTTGCATAAAATTAAAACCAATATTCTAAAATAACAAGCTCATTTCGGAACGCCGATGTTTATCCCCGCACAATTGGATCACTATGAATTAATTAAATTAGATCAAATAAAAACAAAAACTTACGGAAATTTTATAAAACATGTACACATACCAAAAAATTCGGTTTTAACGTTCACCTATCATAATATTTTTTAGTTACAGTTTTACAGTCACATATTTGCATTTTCCTCTACATTTTACATTTGGTTCTATGGCAGCTTTATGATATAATATTCCGATTTGCATAAAACTAAAAATACTGAAATATAAAATGACTACAAAAATTTAAAAAAACCAAAATATTTTTTTTTTTTCAATAAATTTCTTGAACGTTCCTTTGGCAGCTATATGATATAGTAGTTGATATAATTTAAATTCGAAATTCTAGAATAATACAAAATGACTGTCTCAAATTATATTAACATATGTTGAAAGCTGGCTAAGTTATATTTTTTTTTTCTAAAAATTTTCCGATCGTTCCTATGGCAGTATATCGCCCTATGAGATAATATACAAGACTATCTGCAAAGTTTCAATCAGTTTACTATGTATATATTTACAGTTTTTTAGTTGCAGTTTAAAGTTTTGCATATCAATCTAAATTTAACGATCGTTTCTATGGCCGCTATGTATACGATATAATCATCCGATTTGCATAAAATTTAAGCCGAAGTTCTGAAATAATATAAAATTCTATATCTCTGAGCCGATAAAATTATGTTAAAAAACAGCGAAATTTAATAATTTTTTCAATAAATTTCTTGAACGTTCCGTTATTAGAAAGATGACTATGCTCGGTGCATTGCATCGATAAAATCATTTCCTTGGGACAATTAAATGATGTATGAAACTGTGGTGACAAAGTCCAAGACCTTGTTTTTGCGTCGGAGTTTGCCAATGCCCACGTTTCTAGAATTGACCCTCTCTCTAGCCCCGAAGCCGCTTATCATCCCACTCTGGAGATAATCCTTGAAGTATCGACTCCATTACTGCCTTGTCCTTTAGCTGAGCCAGCAACTTTTCGCTGCTTTCGTAAAGCTAATTTCTCTGAATTGACCACATATTTATCTTTGGTCGATTCGACTTTTTATGGACTCTTCTACTGACGATCCCTTAAACATGGTTGACCGTTTCTATGACTTAATATACTCTGGTTTTGACATGTATGTTCCATCGTTTTCTCCTCCTGACGTTTCGCATAAGCCTCCCTGGTTGTCTCATCGACTTTCCAACTTAAAAAATGTCATGTCAAGACTTTTTAAAAAGTTAAGTAGAACCCACGCTATAAATTCTTGATACAATTTCGATTGCTACAATTATTACCTGAATCGGTGTAGAAACGAGTTTCAGGCGAATCCTAAGCAATTTTACGCGTTTGTCTATTCTAAACGAAAATCTCAAATCTTTCCATTCTATTTTCATCTCAACACCGAGTCCGCTTCTAACGAGCCTGACATCACGAACCTTTTTGCTAAATTTTTCCAATCTACGTATTCAGCTATTAGTGTCGATACAACCTCTTCGTATCCATATCCTCATCCGCACTCCAATTTTTTATGCCCTCGATCAGTGAGGACGATGTTCTTCAAAGTCTCAAAACACTCAAGCCTTCCTTCTCTGTTAAAAGAACGTATTTTTGGGCTTCCCTGCTTTGTTGATCAATTGGATCGCTCGCTACTTACTTACCGAACTCCGAAAGTTGCTTTTCAGGTGTCAGGTGTCCCGCAAAGGAGCCACCTTGGTCTACATTTGTTTGGAATCTTTATTAACGATTTGCCCGATTTGGTTCTTTATTCCTATGTGATGATGTACGATGATGACGTAAAATTATGTTTGCCACTGACCAATTCAATCTCACACGCTTTTGCAAATTGACTTAAACAACATGCAGTCTTGGTGCAACAACAACTTGCTATTCCTCAACAACTCTAAATGCAATTTTGTCTTTTTTCAGAAAAGTTGTTTCTTTGCAAATTAGTCCATAGGGACAAGTAATCTTGAGCGCATGTATTCAGTAACTGACCTTGGATTTGTGTTTAAATATAATTTAAACTTCACCGACCATATTAGCTAAATTGCCGGTAAAGCCAAAGGATTTTTTGCCTTCGTTAAGTGCTGGTCAAAGGAGTTTCATGATCCCTACACCACCAAAATTCTTTACGTCTCTCTCATCCACCCAATTCAGAAATACTGTTCGAGCATATGGTCTCCTCAATACGCGAAGTTTCAAGACCTTATTGAATCAGTTCAGACCAATTTCTTTTGTTTGCTCTACGGGGACTAAATTGGGATCCTCATCGTCACCTCCCCTCTTATAACGACGGGCTGCGTCTTCTAAGCTTGCCCTCGCTTAAGGATCGTCGGAACTGCCTTCACAAACTTATAAATGGACACATTTCTTCGTCTTATTTGTTAAGACAGTTGAGTTTCTCAGTCCCTGCAAGACCGTCGCGCTATTTTCGGCCGATTGCACTAAGTATATGTGAATCTAGTTTCGAGTTGCATGACCCTTTCCGCGTTTTATGTTTGTTTTACAATGAATTCTATTTTTGGTTACACGTTGAATTGTCCTTAGATGTCAATACACAATTTATAATGAGATACCTATCCTTGCCTCTACTTACCTGATTTGAGTTGGAGCATATTATTAAAAAATACTCCTTATCCGGTCAGTGGTAAGGATATGGCTTACAATGGCAGAAATTGCTATTTTTCTAAATAAATAATATTTTCTGGGAATGCCGCTCTTTAAAAAATAATAAGGATCTACAAAATATCTTGTCGCATTTTTGGAAAAAAGAATTTGTATGAAAAAGTCAAAAGTAACCCTATGCCAACTTATTAGAAAGATTTTAGACTTAGTATTCTTTTCCATTTATGATTGGTACTAGCTACTATTTTTGCCAAAAGCTCCCAATACGCCGAAAACTTTATAAGAGAGGATGCCCCAAAAATCCTCAATCTGATTTAAGTTTAGACTTATAGCAGTTCACTTCATCAAGGGATCTTGATTCCAGAAACGCCTTCGTATACGTTTATAGGAGCGCTATCCTGTTGAAACACAAAATTCTCGGCATGGAACTCTTCAGAAAATGGTACAAACTTACTTTCCAAGAGATCCCTGTATATTTTTCGCATTAACCCGACCAGCCACAAGGCGATTTACCACAGAAGGTAAAAGCAACCCAAACCGGGAACCACTACCGTGGTTGCGTCTGTGGCAAGTTAGTCAGGGATGCCTGGGGTCTCGCCAATACTATCGATTTCCATCTGGTTCGTCTCAATTGATTTATTTTTTCATCACTAAAGTTGACATTACAGAATTCGCAGCCACAAAATTATATTTTTCATAATAGTTTAGTGGAGTCATTTTATGGTGTCGGTTTTTTATGGTTCTTAGCACGTTTGCTTTAAATCTGAGGGTCAAATCCATCCGGCAAAATTGCTGTACTAGTAATCGATTATTGCTGTACTAGTAATCGATTCATCGATTCTTCTTTAATTTGGGCGCGCGGCTCATACTTTTTCCAGTTGCGAAAGCTCCAATGTGGTGCTTAGTTCGGTTATCAATGTTAAGAACTGCACTCTCGCGTTTGTTCTGACTATATTTTTTCGGAGACTTCAGGTTGTTGTTGTATCCCGATGCCTTTTTATTGTTGTAGCAATAACACCCACTTAGGACCAAATTCAGTCATAGTTTTACTTGAAGCAACTCTCCTTGCGTTAATTCTGTTTCCCGTGGGATTTTAATTATAGAGTACCGTCTATTTAACCCAACTCCTTTCAAAATTACTGGATATAATTGATAATTTAAAGTTTGTAAATGATAACATAAAAAAATTATTTTGTGTTGCATTAAAACAAAACATGCGACCAAACATAAATAAAGCATATTTCTTCAAACTTTCATACTTTCTATTAAAAGCAGTTCTTCGTGTTCTTCTCTAGCGGCATTACAAATTGGGAGCTGATAAGAAACCAATGCATGACGAAATATATGTATTTATAAGAGAAAAACCAAACTATCGCTATTAAAACTACAGTAATACAAAAAACATATTTTGCACATACATGTATCAATTTTACTGAGGTATATTTTTTTTTTATTATAGAAGCCTTTTTCTGGTTTGTGACGCTACATCGCGAACGCTAAAATAGTTCCATTAAGTTTTTTTTATTCCAAATTTGTGAGTAAAATTATTTTAAAGAAATAAAAAACATAATTTCAATACTTAACAAGAAAGAAAGCTAACTTCGGCAGGCCGAAGTTTGTATACGCCTGCAGCTTACAAATGGATATTTATGAATTAATAAAATGTTATCAAATGGGAAGTAAAACTAACAGGAATTGTATACAACATTTATACATATAAAAATTCGGTTTCACATTACGTATACGTAATATTTCCCGAACATTCCTATGGCAGCTATATGATATAGTTGTCTGATTTTTATCAAATTAAAATCGAAATTCTATAATAATATAAAATGGCCATGACTTAAATTATATGAAAATATGTTGAAAATTGGACAAGTAATAATTTTTTTTCTGAAAATTTACCGATCGTTCCTATGGCACCTATATGATATAGTCGCCCGATCCGGCGCGTTCCGACTTATATAGCAGTGAGAGCATATAGAAGACTATCTGCAAAGTTTCATTCAGATAGCTTTAAAACTGAGGGACTAGTTTGCGTATAATCGGACAGACGGACAGACGCACAGTGGTCCGGCTTGTATGGAGTGAGCTGCCAAAAATACTTCCAGTTAAGGTAGGGACTTGAAACTTGGTACAAATTATTTTTATTTTTATTCTAAAATAATGTGTTAAAATCAGCCAGATCGGACAACTATATTATATAGCTGCCATATAACTGATTGATCGGAAATGTTATACCTTTGGTGTTTTTAAAGTTAGAAAGTTCAAATTTTACATGAGAGACATTTTTGGCAAAATAAAACGACCTACCAAATTTCATATGGATCGGCAGACTATATCTTATAGCTGCCATATAACTTGCCATACAAGTACAATGCATATCGCGCGACTATTTCCTGCAGCAACCATACAAAATATCGGAAGAAGGCGCCCAAAAATATAAATCGCCCACATATACTAATCCCTTAGTTTTAATTATTACAATTAAATTACAGCAAAATAAAACAAAAACAATAATAATAAGAAACTAAAATACAAATTATAGCCAAAGAAAATCAAAGTTTCAAAATTAAATAATAGCAAGATATATTCAGTTGAAGTCATCGAGTAGTTTAAATGCTGCTGCTGATAAGTCGGATTTTTTAGAATGTGGGAGCGTTCTTTGGCCAGTAATATAAGGATCCGAACTCAGAAGTTCTCTGTGCATCAAATCTATATTTGTATCAATCCGACAAGTCTTTCGGGTGTGCTGCCTTCTAAACATTTTGATGTCTTTATTTTTAGACTCTGCAGCTTCTTCAGATAATTCACTAATCGGCACAAGTGCATAATTAATCACATCTGGAGCATGAACCAAAATTTTGTGTACGGAGTGTGGAAGATAGTACCATGGATACAATTTAATAAGATTTCTGGCAGTATCAAGTGCATATTCTCCAAATTTTGGCGCATTGATTTTGTAACCTGATACCAAACACTGCAGCAATATTGAACACCGGATTATAACGTCTTCATCAATACCCGTTATTTCAGCTGCTATTTTCGGATTTTTTAAAAACGCTCTTGCCGTATTTCCATCGTTTGACGTGCCACTTCCCCCACTCCTAGGCTTGTCTACAATCAGTCCCATTCGTTTGGAAAAATCATTCTGCATATTGGATTTCCTTGTCAAAAGTACTTGTTTTTCTTCTGGAGTATTAAGTCTCCAGCTCTTCAGATCGAGTCTGTACGATACGTGCAAAAAATATTCAAAAAAACGAATGGAGATAAACCAAACTCATAGCGTGATTCATGAACCTTCTTTTTTAAACAATTTTCTAAATCGTTCATCTCTGTCGGCTTCGCCTCACATATGTAGCACTTAGAAGATGACGTGTGACTTAGGGCACTACAAATTTTCATTACATGGAGTGGTATCCAACGCTTTAATCTTAGCTTTGAAATACTTTTCTTCGTCTTCAGATAATTGAGCTGTTTCTTTTGCAAATTGGAATCTTAATGGTCTGCAGGCCAAATTATTTTTTCATTTTTATTTTAATCATTTTCCATTGTTTTAAGTTGCACTGGCACGTATGATGTCACAAAAAGACTGGAATCGCTCAAATCCTTATTGCAGACTTTCTGTTTGTATTCTGAATTTCCAGTGCTGCCGTCAAATCCCCATTTTCCATTAAAAATAAGGTTATCAGAGCAATCACTTCCAACGCTTTTAAGAAGATCATGCTGATGTTTTACAATCTGCTTTGCAGTGTGGTCAACTAAGCTCTGTAGATCGACTTCAGCTTTTGATTCACTTGCAGTGATTTTGTCTGGATAGGTTAATTTCTTAGCTTTTAACAGTTGTTTGTAGCTTGGAAAAAGGTCGAAGGACTTCATCGATGTTAGCTTTACTACACATTGCATCTGATTGAATGTTGCACGATCGTAAATCACAAGCTGCAGATTCATTAGTTATCGAAAGCTCAGCAATTCTTCGTCTTTTAGTTCTTTTTGATGCATCACTGAAGTCCACTTTCGGACGTCCACGTTTAGTAGTTTTGATCATTTCTTGAGGCTTACTAGGAGACCGATTCATTAAAATTGTTTCCTTTTCGTTAAGCCAATTAGATTGGAACTTAAGAACTGATGCCTTTTTGCGGTTATATTGTTTCCAAAAAAAATCAATTTTTTTGCAAATGTATCCAATACATGTCCATCCAATGTCTTCAATACTGCTGTTTACATGATCGATGACCTTCCGTAATTTTTCTGCATTGGTGCCGATTGCTGTACACCAATAATTGAATATGTACATTTGAGTGAAGACACATTGAGAAGAGTCAGCTACCAAAATTAAATTAATAAAAAAAAAAAAAACGCTATTAAAATTAAAATTTAAAGCTAATAAAAACATAAAACGCCAAAGACGAACACAAAGACAGCACAACTACAATGCAAAACAGCTGCATCGACCTTAAAGAAAAAGAGAGATGATGTTAGAATATTGTTGATTACGCACACATCCGCAAATATCGGCAGCTAGCTTTACCTTTTTTTATATCTTAATATATTACAAATACACTGAATAAAAAATGAATCGGGGGATTTCGGGGGATCACAATTAAAACTTTACGTAAACATAAAAAATATGAATACAAAAGATACTAAAAATATAACAAAGTGAATAATTATTTTTTTAATAACGACAACACAAGTTAGTGTTTATTAATATTGAAACTTAAAAATATTGCCTTTAACTTCAAAATCCATTTTATAAAATATAAATTGAGCAGCGTAATTAGTTGACTGAACACTTTGAAGTTCACTTTTGTTGTGATATATTCGTGATGCGTGCAGCTGTGCTTTGCAAAAGAACACGTGTTCACAGCTTCAATTCTATTTTTAGAAAGAACCGTTAGATTTCCAGAAAAATCTAGTATACAATGAAGAAGCTTGGACATTTTAGTAACGATTTTTTTACTTTTCGTAAATTTTTGTTGCTATGACTTTTTTATTTTTGGCCTATGGGCGGAACCACTGTGCCATGGCTCCTTTGTTTTTATACCGTTGCAGGGTACTATAATTTCAGTCAGAAGTTTGCAACGCAGTGAAAGGGTCATCTCCGACCCTATAAAGTAATTATATTCTTGATTCGGATTCGGATTTAATTTTATAAAAATCAAAAATAAATATCATATAGCTGCCATAGGAACGGTCGGAAATTTTTAGAAAACAAATTATAACTTTGTCAGTTTTCAACACAACTTCTTATAATTTTAGATACAAGCATTCTATATTATTTCAGAATTTTGTTTAAAATTAAAATAAAATTATAAATAATCGGACGACTATATCATATAGCTGCCATACAAACGATCGGTAAATGTGGATGTAAATTACATTTGAATTTACATGTAAAAATGTAAAAAATGTAAAACTGTAAAAATAAAATTGAATTGAAAGTAATTCATTTTAAAATAGATAGGCTTAGATTATAATTAATGCAATTGAAATCTGCAAGGCTATACAAACTTCGGCGTGCCGAAGTTAGCTTCCTTTCTTGTTGTAATTGGCTCTGAAGCATATGCGAGCAAATGCCTATATGTACACGGCTATCGACATGCAAAAACAATTTTTCACTTTCGTTTTCTTATCTCTTTTCTTCATCTGCATTTGAGCAAGGTAACTGCACTTGCATGTGGTTGTTGGGTCATGAAATAAAACAAATTTTATCTTTACTAGTGTTGGTGTTTTCATTTGAATGTATTGAAATTTGCTCCGTCGTAAGCAGCGTTTGGGCGGTCTGGCGTATAGCATGCAGCGCTCTCGCATACCCATACACGCAGAGTCTATCTATGTAAAATCTCATCTGTCGCGAAAACGGCAGAAAATCCTCACCCAAAAAGTGCACAACGCGCCATAAGTTTTCACTTCAAAAAAAAAACGCGCCTTTCGGTATATGCGGTTAAAATTGGGCTTCAAACAAAAAATTATTCTATTAGACTTTTCCCAATTAACATAATTACCTTAGCCAACCAAAGAATTATGATAAGTATTAGCATTATCTATAACACAGGGACTGTAAATTATGATTATGTGGACATTTTTTATATGAAAAAAACCATCGCTTAGAACAAAAAGGATAATATCTTGCGAATCTTTGTTAGATAGTGTATCCATTTCCGGCATGATTTTTATGTCTATAAGCTAGCCAACGTGGTGAATGTTGAACCAGCCTTACAAGTTTTTTTTTTGCGCTTAAATCGTGTTTGCTAATTGACCTAGATGAATAATAATAATACTAAATTAAAACTAAACTGAGTGGTGATGGTGAAAAAATCGTAACGATCGATTAACGCGTTAAGCGTTTAGGCTTTTGCCACTGGAAAAAACAGTTTAGAGTTATTAGAATTGAATGATAAACAATTTTAATAAGATCATTTAAGTGGATTCGGCTGTGCGTTGATTCTTAGTTTGCCCGAATAGTCCTAAAATGTACACAATTTTAATTGTTATTTATTATACAAAAAAACCTTTATCACGTTAATTTAAATAAAAAAGCATTAAGATTTGGTTAATTTAGGGGAACCAAATTGTTATATATATGTATATGTTTATATATTTTTGTTTTGGGATCGATAATCTTAAAGCAACACTTTTGAGGATGTTCAACTATTACGAAGAAGCGCAAAATAACACTACCCAGCAAACAAAAACTTCGTTTAAAATATTATAAACGATAGTTTTGCGGATTTCAGGCGGACAAAACGTCCGTTTCCAGACTCAAAAACGATAATATAGTTAATCACCTGTCAGGGGTTTTGTGGCAGCAAAAGCTATCATTTACGGAACCCTAAAAAAAGATTGAGTTTACGGACCTTATACGATACTATTACCTTTTAGGCATTTTTACGTGGGACCCTAAAGGTTCGCTTTTTGTCCGTTTTTGAGCATTCATCGAACGTAATGCGGAAACTCCGATTCTTTGTCCGTATTTAAAATCTTTAGCGGACATTTTTCGGATCCATCCGCACTACGTCCGCTTTTGGTCTGCTGGGTAAAAATATTTTATTAACGATTTTTAATGCAGGGGATTATAAATGAATGCAACCTTGTATGGGGAGCACGACAGTTAACAAATTTGAGTCGCGTGATCCATAATTAATAACATCGAATGAAATATCTCCCCAAATTTTAATATGAAATAACCAACAATCCTAAAATAGTGACAAAAGATAACACGAATTAAGTCCCCAAATTTTGTAAGGAATACAACAACTATTTTTTTGTGGAGAAAACAATAAAATAAGTCACCAAACCAAATTTTGTGGGAAATTATTTCTGTTTTTATTGACATTCAATATTTTGAGAGGAAGTACTTCATGGCACATACATGTTGCCAAAAGAAAACATTTCTGATGAAAAAGATGGTAATAGCCCTGACGAAAATTCAGATGAAAACAAAAAAGAAAGCTAACTTCGGCACGCCGAAATTTGTATACTCTTCCAGCTTACAATTGGATCATTATTAATTAATACAATTTGATCAAAGCAAATAAGAATTATACATTATATAGTTGTCCGATTTTCATAAAATTTAAAACGAAATTCTAAAAAAAAAAGTACAAAATGGCCATGTCAAGTTACATGAAAATATGTTGAAAGTTGGCCAAGTTATAATATTTTTGTCTGAAAATTTAGCAATAATTTCCATGGCAGCTATATGATATAGTCGTCGGATCCGGCCCGTTCCGACTCTTATATCAGTGAGAGCATATATAACACTATCTTCGAAGATGCATTCAGATAGCATCAAAACTGAAGGACTAGATTGCGTAGAAACGGACAGACGAACATGGCTAGATCGACTCTGCTATTGATGCTGATAACGAATATATGTATGTATATACTTTATAGCAGGGGTGCCCAGTGGCAGAGCAACTCACCAATATATGTGTATAGTGAATGAAAACACAAATACATTTACGCAAACGTTTTCTTTACTTCCAATTTCTACACTGAAAAAAATGAAAGTAAATTCAAATTTGAAAATTAAACTTCCTTTTATTTATTAACACGTTAAAGCAAACAATACATTGGGGCTCACAAAAGCAATTTTCAGAAAAAAAGAAATTTGTTTCTTCAATAGCAAACATCTTGCCTGCAACGCAAAATAAGACTGATTTTTCGCGATGTACATTTTTCGACGATCCAACAACAATTTACATTCGTGCAAGCGAGATAACGGCGAAGCCTATTAAAGTGTTGTTGCCGAGAACAACGAAGACGCGGAGAATGAAGAGAATTCGCAAAAGTGTTAGTGTAGTTTGCTTTGCTTATGGAGTGAGTTGTGCGTGTATACGGCGATTGCTCTGCCTATGCCTAGGAGCAGAAACAAAAACAATGCGAGCGGCAAGAGCAATGGGCTGAGCATGACTGCTTTATAGGGTCGGAAATGTCTCCTTCACTGCGTTGCAAACTTTTGACTGAAATCATAATACCCTACAAGGGTATAAAAAGATTGATAGAAATCCGATACCAAATAAGAAAGGAACCTAACTTCGGCACGCCGAAGTTTGTATACCCTTTCAGCTTATAGTTATGAATTAATCAAATTTGATTAAATTAAATAACTAACAGGAATTAACATTTAAGCATACAAAAAAATTAGGTTTTAACGTTTACATAGCGTACTATATTTACATTTTTGAATTTTCCTCTACATTTAACGATCGTTTCTATAGCACATAATCATCCGATTTACATCTCTAAACAGATAAAAATATGTTGAAAAAGAGCGAAATTACATTTTTTTCAATAAATTTCTTAAACGTTACAAGGCAGCCATATATTATAAAAAAAAAACAACAGAAATGCTAGGAGAGTGACTACGCAGCTGCTACGAGAGCAACAACAAGAAATGTTATTATTTTCGTTCGCTCTGCTCTCATCTCGCTGTCGCTGCTTGTGCTCTTGCTACAACTGCAAATAGTATAATGCCCATTTTTTGCTATTGCCATTGATCTGTACTCCGACGTTGTATGCTACAGAGCAGAGCAGAAGAGCAACCGTTTTATTTTTGTGCTCTCTCTGATCGAAATCCGATTTTGATCAAATTAAAACCGACATTCTAGAATAATAAAAAAACTATGTCTTAAATTATATGAAAATATGTTAAAAATTGGCCGAGTTATCATTTGTATACCCTTGCAGGGTTTTATAATTTTAGTCAGAAGTTTGCAACGCAGTGACATTTCGGACACTATGAAGTATATATATATTCTTGTTCAGCATCAACAGCCGAGTTGATCTAACATGTCCGACTGTACAGATGACTATTTGCAACGCTTTATTCAGATAGCTTTAAAACTGAGGGACTAGTTTGCGTAGAAACTGACAGACGGACATGGCTAGATTGACTGAACAATATAGGGTCGGTAATGACTTCTTGACTGCGTTGCAAACTTCTGTCTAAAATTATAATACCCTGCTAATATATAAAAACAAACATATTTACATCATTTGATTACATTTGAGGTCAAATGTAAAATTTTGTAATAGGTTCTTAATTTATTTATTTATATATCTTTTTAAAGGGTATTTTTTAAAACGTACGGCCATTCCAGTGATATATATATATATTTTTTTTTTTTCAGATCATCGTGAAAAACGAGTTACTATTAGTAAATGTAAGGAGTCTCATAACCGTAGCGACAGGTAAATTATTGCTTAGTGGCTCTATAACTGACTTTCTTAATTTTTTTTAATTTAGCGATAATTTAATAATCTATCTCCGACTATCTATCAATTTATCAGTAACTAACTTGATTTTATATCGAACTTCCCCAAAACATTCATCGCCCATTTATCACTGTTTCACATCCTTTTTAATAACCTTTTATTAATAATATAATTATACATCATACAAAATTCTAAATTCAGTCAGTTCTGTTCGCACTCGATTCTCTTTTTCCTCAGTAGCGTGTCCAGGCTCAGCGCATCTATGGCACTTTGACAAAATCTTGTCCGATGATTCCGTCGAAACTGACCGATTTTTGTTTTTGTATAAATATAAATATATTATGTATATAGAGTAGTTTAATAATATTTTCTCATCCAAAACATCTGTTGAAATACTCGTGTTCCGCTTCGCCCCCATGGTTTGATCCATAGAAGACTTATTTTTCTTAAATACGGGATACAATATATATATATTTTTTAATTATGGATTAATAGATGTTTAAAATTTATTTGTGGAAACGGGCAGATAAAAAATGGATAAATCGACTCCTCTACTGATAGTGGTCATATGTAGCTTTGGAAACTTCTGAATTAAATTATAATACCCATTCAAATTGATGTTTTTGAGTTTTTTCCAATGAGCTTTTAGTCGATTTTAACGATAAAAGGTTATTCCCTCCCCTCGTGCTTTGCCTTAACTTTTTTTTCAGTGCCGGAAGGCGATCCTACTGAGGACGCTGGTGGGATAATACTATCATTTACGTTGAAGTAACTTTTTACTTTTAAGAACATTTTTATTTTTAAATATTTTGCATGTAAAGTATTCATATGAGAGGGTTGACTTATGTGGAAGGTATTATAAATTTAGTTGGAAGTTTGCTTAGTTTGGCCGAGTCAACAATGGAAATTTTACTTACCACCAAAGGCAGCATAATCCAGGTGTTACTCCGGAAAACTTTAATGCACCACAATACTCGCAAACAACGTCTGTTTGCCCAATGAAAGGGCTAGGATGAAATTTGTAATCATTGCTGCAATCGTATAAAAACTCTGCTCGATATAAATCAGCACTTCATAATTCTCTTGTTCTGCGTCGCAAGTTATCTATTTGTTGACCTCCGTTTTTCGCTTTACGATTTTCGATTGTTAACCGAGCCGTTTTCCGGTCTGCCTCACTTTGCTCTTTTGATTGAGAAGCACGAAGTCGAGCCATACTAACGCGGCACTGTCTCGTGCAATTTTTTGTCCTTTCGGCTTTGTAGGCGAAAATTTCATCGTTTTGGTCGAATATTGTTAAATTAAACTTAATTTTACTTCGATTCACCTAAAATGTATTCTAAAACTTAAATGTTTAACTATTAATGCATACTTAAAATAACTTGGCTGGTGCGCGTTTTCTTATCCCAAGTCTAATGAGTAAATATATAGTTTTGAATTTTACTGAATTGCAGTACTCAACTTTAAAATTCTACTTAAATTAAACATACACTATATTACTACAGGATGAATAACATCTCTTCGCACCTTATTGGACAAATATAAATATAAACAAACACGTAAAAAAGTCTCTATGGACAGCGATCGAACGGGATAGAACGGAATATCCTATGTTTGTCGCTCCGCTTTAAGTTACCTACCAGGGAATTTTCAGCCATATCGGTACAGCCGGCTTTTAGTTATAAATGGTACAACTAACATGTAAATTCAAATGTAATTTACATCCACATTTACCGATCGTTTGTATGGCAGCTATATGATATAGTCGTCCGATTTTTATGAAATTTTAAACAAAATTGTGAAATAATATAGAATGCTTGTTTCTAAAATAATAAGAAGTTGTGTTGAAAACTTGTTAAAACTCAGTTATAATATTTTTTTTTTTTAATTTTCGACCGTTCCTATGGCAGCTATATGATATTTATTTATTCTACAATTTCTCATGTCGCGAGCGCACCTAAAAATGCTCACCAAAAAAAGTGCCCAACGCACCATAAGTTCAAGTTTTCACTTCTGCCTGCACTCCCGGAGTGCAACCCCTTTGTTTTTTATATATACAGTGAAATATTGTTTTCTGTTACTGTTAAGCTATAGGCAAATATATAAGTTTTCGTTTTGCCATTTCTTGTTTTAGAATTTATATTTAGAAAAAAAAAACTCTCATAACTCTGCAGATTGCAAAAATTGTGAAATAGCTACTGGGAACAAAAGTTTGCTTACAGCCCCAAAGATGTCTCAAGGCACGTATCACTATTTCACTGCTACAACGTATGCCTATTACATATTTGCATATCTGTAACTTTGTTCTAATAATAAATAAACTTACCTTTCACAAAAAAAATAATGGTTTGGCTTACTTGTATATTTTAACTTTTATAATGAAAAGAAATCAGACTTCGCAGCTAATAAAATTGTACACACAAAAAGTACCATTATAACTTTCGGAGACCTTTCAAAGCTTTTATACATAATTAAGCACCGATTCCAAACTGCTAAAAAATATTTAAACATAGAAAAGGCTTTTGTTATTTTTGGAATTGTAAATAATGTAACACGTGCTCAAGGCAGCCTTAGGGCTTAGAGGGTGAAAATTGGGTGGTTAGTTAGTAATTTTGCAACAAGCTTTGATCGTTTAAAATATTATATGATTTGTCAAAAATTTCAATCATAATTTTAATCATTTTATTAGCTGACCTAAAAGCGTCTGATTTGCTCTTTTAAGGGGCACAACTAGTGTGATGGCCTAAAAAAAAGGTGATTTTTGGGAATTTTTATTAAAAAAACTACCTTATCAATTATTTAAAAATTTTAAGAATATATTTATACATGTTTCAAGAATATACAGTGAAATTTTTGAAGATAAAATTAAATATTTTTTAATTTATAGTCGATCTCCAGCGGCTCGAAAAAAAGGTCCTTCACTGCTGCAGGGATTCTAGCAATCTCCGTGGATGAAATCTAAAAAAAAATCAAAACTTTCCAATAAGGCGGCGTTTTAAAAAAAATAGTCGAACTTGGCCAAAAATGTTGAAATATCGATGAAATTTTAATATGTTATTTTTAAAAGTGTAATCAATCTACCGAAATATGAAATAAACAAAAATTGATTTTTTTGAAATTTCACACTAGTTGTGCCCCTTAAACTATAGACCTCTCCAAGCTCTGAATCGTTTTTTGAGTCCTTTGCTTTCGAATCTTTTGTCGGGTCAAATACAAGACTTTCATTGACTAGTGCAACTGTATTGTATTAATTTATTTCGAAAACAATGCACAGCTTAAATTATTTCAGCTGGTTTTACCCGATTCCTTTAGTTCCCAAATAATCCAAACTTTGTTTGGCACCACAAATTTGATCGCTACTTATTTAGCTCAAATTCATTACAAATAACAAATCTTAAGTTTTAAATTATATAAAAATAGCTTAAAGTGTCAATAAAAAGCGCTATAGATGAAAAATTTCTTTTTTTATATTTTGAGACAATGGAGGTACACTCTTATTTATTTTACGCCGAACCCAAACCGTATAAGTCGAGTAATTTTTCCAAATATGTGTGTTAAGCTTGATTATAATACCAGGATGGCGGATTCCAATGATTGGCACTCCCTCTGTTGAGTCTATTATAATTATATTTTGTTTGAGAGTCGTAATAGTGATCCGTCAAAGACAATATATGCAAACATCTTTCTCTGTACCATATTTATTAAAATATGTTAACATGTAGGCTTTCAGTTATATTTTAAAATCAATAATATTGTATTAATGCTCGATTCTTTTAAGGCCCGAATCTTTAAAGGAAAAAGTTGCTACAAACGGTCAGAGCAGACTTGAAGAAGACTACAAACATAAGCGTGATGACCAACAACTGCCGAAAAATAAACTGAATTATGAACCAGTAAGTAAATTATTCATTCCATTGAAACGGAATTTATAATTCATAAATGTTTTTTTTTTATTAATAAAACATATTTTGTAACAAAATGTTTCTTTTATTTAAGGTTTTGCAATCGTCTAACAAATATTCTGGGCTTGACGATGACGGAAGTGAATAAAATTTATGTATTTTTCTTATAAATGAATAATAATAAAAAAAGCAGAAACAATTTATTTTGTTTGTTTTTGTTTGGGTTGCTTATTTGTAGTTGTCAGTTTTCCCAGTTTTTTGTTTTCTTTTAATGATGACACTATAAAGCTCACTAGAGCTTTTTAAAAGCTTTCAAATGGCTGTTGTGATCAATTGTGAGCTTTCAAAATAATTTATAGAAAAAAACACAAATTGCCAATTTTTTTTAAGTAACCATTGTTTTCGTTAAACTAAGGTATGTACTAAATGTATGTGAAACTTAAAAATATATTGTTATTAATATGCTTCTCAATTAAAGACTTTTAAACGTTTTAATGTCTTCGTTGAACTATAATTAATGTGATTCAAGTCTTATGTGTCAAATTATGAAAAATGAGAGCCAACTATGAATATGTGTTGGTGCAATTTTCAAAGAGCAGCAGTAGCTGAAGGACAAGAAATTATCAAATTTTCTAAGCCGTCAACTATTGATATTGGTAGACCAAGGAAGAATTTTGGTGATCTGTACCCGAAAGCACAAGTCAAAAAAGTAGCTTGTAGTAAATTTACAGGTTGGATTTTCATGTTTTTTTTTTTTTTTTTTTTTTTTTTTTTTTTTTTTTTTTTTACTTGTCGCCAATTTGTAATGTCCGGAGGGAAACGCAGTGATCGGACTTCTCTTAATGACTAACTTTATTTCTCTATTAGGTTTCGGGTCTAGGGTATATGTTGTGAAGTAGTTCTCAGGCTGGGGTGAAGCTCAGTCAAGCCAGGATCTCTACAGAAAATTTATAAAGATAGGATACTGATACTGGGTCTGACCAAAGAGTGTATAAGGAGTAAGAGGCCGCACGCCATACGATTTTTTTGCACACGATTTTTTCGGGCTGGCTTTAGAACTGGCTCCAGGCTCTCTCTGGCTTCAGGCTCTCCCTGGCTTCAGGCTCTCTCTCGCTGGCTCTATAAAGCCAGCCGCTCTCTTTTACGCATACAGCGAAAGTTGCCGACTGTTTGTGTGCACACGTATTCTCATGGTTGTTCTTGTGTTTACTCATACAATCAATCTCAATCTATTTTTTAGAATTTTGCGCTCTCAACTTTGTGAGAGCGAAGAGAGAGTGATTGTCGTTGCCATCGAAAAAGCAGCTTCATATTGCAAAACGAATGTATGGCCGTTACTTATCTTAATGTTATATGGTCTTTGGTCTGACTCAGGGGCACTGGCCGCGAGGAGACCGAGAGGGATTTGTAATTGGGGACGTTCCTCTAAGTTAGAGGCTATGCAAGATCGCAACCGGCACTCGCCGAGAAGGTCGCATGTTCTGCCGCCAGCACTCGCTGTCGGCCCAAGCTATGCGGCCGGCTGAGCCTGGACCCGGACAAGTATCGGGATTTAACAATTTATTTATAGATAATAGAATTTTTATACCCTTGCAGGGTATTATAATTTCAGTCAGAAGTTTGCGACGCAGTGAAGGAGACATTTCCGACCCTATAAAGTATATATATATATATATAACTTGATCAGCATCGACAGCCGAGTCGATCTAGCCATGTCCGTTTGTCCGTCTGTCCGTCTGTCCGATTATACGCAAACTAGTCCCTCAGTGTTGAAGCTTTCTAAATGAAACTTTGCAGGTAGTCTTCTATATGCTCTCACTACTATATAAGTCGGAACGGGCCGGATCGGACGACTATATCATATAGCTGCCATAGGAACGATCGGTAAATTTTCAGAAAAAAATTATTACTTGTCCAATTTTCAACATATTTTCATATAATTTAAGACATGGCCATTTTATATTATTCTAAAATTTCGGTTTTTATTTGATAAAAATCAGACAACTATATCATATAGCTGCCATAGGAATGTTCGGGAAATATTACGTATACGTAATGTGAAACCGAATTTTTAGATGTATTAATGTTGTATACAATTCCTGTTAGTTTTACTTTCCATTTGATAACATTTAATTTATTTATAATGATCCAATTGTAAGCTGCAAGGGTATACAAACTTCGGCGTGCCGAAGTTAGCTTTCTTTCTTGTTATTTATTGAATCTTCTCCTTACGAGACTAACAATACGTGTATCAAATCATATACTATAGCCTAACTATAAGTCATGTAGACTGGAACAGTAAAAGTGGCCCTGACAACTTATGGCTGGGTTGGAAGATCGTTACGTTTTAGGCGGGTTCTTCTGGAAACCCGAGTTAAGTCCCTTGCGAGAGGATTTGGGTGGGCTAAGAGTTTTTCCTTGTACGACGCTTTTTGTTTCTCTATTTCATCTTTTACTGCGGGAATGTCAAGATCCCTGTGGATGTTTTGGTTTCGAATATACCATGGTGCCCCAGTGATAGTTCTAAGGATTTTTGATTGAGCGCGCTGTATGATGATGATATATTTTTTTTTTTCAGATCATCGTGAAAAACGGGTTACTATTAGTAAATGTAAGGAGTCTCATAACCGTAGCGACAGGTAAATTATTGCTTAGTGGCTCTATAGCTGACTTTCTTAATTTTTTTTAATTTAGCGATAATTTAATAATCTATCTCCGACTATCTATCAATTTATCAGTAACTAACTTGATTTTATATCGAACTTCCCCAAAACATTCATCGCCCATTTATCACTGTTTCACATCCTTTTTAATAACCTTTTATTAATAATATAATTATACATCATACAAAATTCTAAATTCAGTCAGTTCTGTTCGCACTCGATTCTCTTTTTCTTCAGTAGCGTGTCCAGGCTCAGCGATCTATGGCACTTTGACAGAATCTTGTCCGATGATTCCGTCGAAACTGACCGATTTTTGTTTTTGTATAAATATAAACATATTATGTATATAGAGTAGTTTAATAGTATTTTCTCATCCAAAACATCTGTTGAAATACTCGTGTTCCGCTTCGCCCCCATGGTTTGATCCATAGAAGACTTATTTTTCTTAAATACGGGATACAATATATATATATTTTTTAATTATGGATTAATAGATGTTTAAAATTTATTTGTGGAAACGGGCAGATAAAAAATGGATAAATCGACTCCTCTACTGATAGTGGTCATATGTAGCTTTGGAAACTTCTGAATTAAATTATAATACCCATTCAAATTGATGTTTTTGAGTTTTTTCCAATGAGCTTTTAGTCGATTTTAACGATAAAAGGTTATTCCCTCCCCTCGTGCTTTGCCTTAACTTTTTTTTCAGTGCCGGAAGGCGATCCTACTGAGGACGCTGGTGGGATAATACTATCATTTACGTTGAAGTAACTTTTTACTTTTAAGAACATTTTTATTTTTAAATATTTTGCATGTAAAGTATTCATATGAGAGGGTTGACTTATGTGGAAGGTATTATAAATTTAGTTGGAAGTTTGCTTAGTTTGGCCGAGTCAACAATGGAAATTTTACTTACCACCAAAGGCAGCATAATCCAGGTGTTACTCCGGAAAACTTTAATGCACCACAAAACTCGCAAACAACGTCTGTTTGCCCAATGAAAGGGCTAGGATGAAATTTGTAATCATTGCTGCAATCGTATAAAAACTCTGCTCGATATAAATCAGCACTTCATAATTCTCTTGTTCTGCGTCGCAAGTTATCTATTTGTTGACCTCCGTTTTTCGCTTTACGATTTTCGATTGTTAACCGAGCCGTTTTCCGGTCTGCCTCACTTTGCTCTTTTGATTGAGAAGCACGAAGTCGAGCCATACTAACGCGGCACTGTTCACGTGCAATTTTTTGTCCTTTCGGCTTTGTAGGCGAAAATTTCATCGTTTTGGTCGAATATTGTTAAATTAAACTTAATTTTACTTCGATTCACCTAAAATGTATTCTAAAACTTAAATGTTTAACTATTAATGCATACTTAAAATAACTTGGCTGGTGCGCGTTTTCTTATCCCAAGTCTAATGAGTAAATATATAGTTTTGAATTTTACTGAATTGCAGTACTCAACTTTAAAATTGTACTTAAATTAAACATACACTATATTACTACAGGATGAATAACATCTCTTCGCACCTTATTGGACAAATATAAATATAAACAAACACGGAAAAAAGTCTCTATGGACAGCGACCGAACGGGATAGAACGGAATATCCTATGTTTGTCGCTCCGCTTTAAGTTACCTACCAGGGAATTTTCAGCCATATCGGTACAGCCGGCTTTTAGTTATAAATGGTACAACTAACATGTAAATTCAAATGTAATTTACATCCACATTTACCGATCGTTTGTATGGCAGCTATATGATATAGTCGTCCGATTTTTATGAAATTTTAAACAAAATTGTGAAATAATATAGAATGCTTGTTTCTAAAATAATAAGAAGTTGTGTTGAAAACTTGTTAAAACTCAGTTATAATATTTTTTTTTTTTAATTTTCGACCGTTCCTATGGCAGCTATATGATATTTATTTATTCTACAATTTCTCATGTCGCGAGCGCACCTAAAAATGCTCACCAAAAAAAGTGCCCAACGCACCATAAGTTCAAGTTTTCACTTCTGCCTGCACTCCCGGAGTGCAACTCCTTTGTTTTTTATATATACAGTGAAATATTGTTTTCTGTTACTGTTAAGCTATAGGCAAATATATAAGTTTTCGTTTTGCCATTTCTTGTTTTAGAATTTATATTTAGAAAAAAAAAACTCTCATAACTCTGCAGATTGCAAAAATTGTGAAATAGCTACTGGGAACAAAAGTTTGCTTACAGCCCCAAAGATGTCTCAAGGCACGTATCACTATTTCACTGCTACAACGTATGCCTATTACATATTTGCATATCTGTAACTTTGTTCTAATAATAAATTAACTTACCTTTCACAAAAAAAATAATGGTTTGGCTTACTTGTATATTTTAACTTTTATAATGAAAAGAAATCAGACTTCGCAGCTAATAAAATTTTACACACAAAAAGTACCTCTCTTTCGGAGACCTTTCAAAGCTTTTATACATAATTAAGCACCGATTCCAAACTGCTAAAAAATATTTAAACATAGAAAAGGCTTTTATTATTTTTGGAATTGTAAATAATGTAACACGTGCTCAAGGCAGCCTTAGGGCTTAGAGGGTGAAAATTGGGTGGTTAGTTAGTAATTTTGCAACAAGCTTTGATCGTTTAAAATATTATATGATTTGTCAAAAATTTCAATCATAATTTTAATCATTTTATTAGCTGACCTAAAAGCGTCTGATTTGCTCTTTTAAGGGGCACAACTAGTGTGATGGCCTAAAAAAAAGGTGATTTTTGGGAATTTTTATTAAAAAAACTACCTTATCAATTATTTAAAAATTTTAAGAATATATTTATACATGTTTCAAGAATATACAGTGAAATTTTTGAAGATAAAATTAAATATTTTTTAATTTATAGTCGATCTCCAGCGGCTCGAAAAAAAGGTCCTTCACTGCTGCAGGGATTCTAGCAATCTCCGTGGATGAAATCTAAAAAAAATCAAAACTTTCCAATAAGGCGGCGTTTTAAAAAAAATAGTCGAACTTGGCCAAAAATGTTGAAATATCGATGAAATTTTAATATGTTATTTTTAAAAGTGTAATCTACCGAAATATGAAATAAACAAAAATTGATTTTTTTGAAATTTCACACTAGTTGTGCCCCTTAAACTATAGACCTCTCCAAGCTCTGAATCGTTTTTTGAGTCCTTTGCTTTCGAATCTTTTGTCGGGTCAAATACAAGACTTTCATTGACTAGTGCAACTGTATTGTATTAATTTATTTCGAAAACAATGCACAGCTTAAATTATTTCAGCTGGTTTTACCCGATTCCTTTAGTTCCCAAATAATCCAAACTTTGTTTGGCACCACAAATTTTATCGCTACTTATTTAGCTCAAATTCATTACAAATAACAAATCTTAAGTTTTAAATTATATAAAAATAGCTTAAAGTGTCAATAAAAAGCGCTATAGATGAAAAATTTCTTTTTTTATATTTTGAGACAATGGAGGTACACTCTTATTTATTTTACGCCGAACCCAAACCGTATAAGTCGAGTAATTTTTCCAAATATGTGTGTTAAGCTTGATTATAATAATACCAGGATGGCGGATTCCAATGATTGGCACTCCCTCTGTTGAGTCTATTATAATTATATTTTGTTTGAGAGTCGTAATAGTGATCCGTCAAAGACAATATATGCAAACATCTTTCTCTGTACCATACTTATTAAAATATGTTAACATGTAGGCTTTCAGTTATATTTTAAAATCAATAATATTGTATTAATGCTCGATTCTTTTAAGGCCCGAATCTTTAAAGGAAAAAGTTGCTACAAACGGTCAGAGCAGACTTGAAGAAGACTACAAACATAAGCGTGATGACCAACAACTGCCGAAAAATAAACTGAATTATGAACCAGTAAGTAAATTATTCATTCCATTGAAACGGAATTTATAATTCATAAATGTTTTTTTTTTTATTAATAAAACATATTTTGTAACAAAATGTTTCTTTTATTTAAGGTTTTGCAATCGTCTAACAAATATTCTGGGCTTGACGATGACGGAAGTGAATAAAATTTATGTATTTTTCTTATAAATGAATAATAATAAAAAAAAGCAGAAACAATTTATTTTGTTTGTTTTTGTTTGGGTTGCTTATTTGTAGTTGTCAGTTTTCCCAGTTTTTTGTTTTCTTTTAATGATGACACTATAAAGCTCACTAGAGCTTTTTAAAAGCTTTCAAATGGCTGTTGTGATCAATTGTGAGCTTTCAAAATAATCTTATAGAAAAAAACACAAATTGCCAATTTTTTTTAAGTAACCATTGTTTTCGTTAAACTAAGGTATGTACTAAATGTATGTGAAACTTAAAAATATATTGTTATTAATATGCTTCTCAATTAAAGATTTTTAAACGTTTTAATGTCTTCGTTGAACTATAATTAATGTGATTCAAGTCTTATGTGTCAAATTATGAAAAATGAGAGCCAACTATGAATATGTGTTGGTGCAATTTTCAAAGAGCAGCAGTAGCTGAAGGACAAGAAATTATCAAATTTTCTAAGCCGTCAACTATTGATATTGGTAGACCAAGGAAGAATTTTGGTGATCTGTACCCGAAAGCACAAGTCAAAAAAGTAGCTTGTAGTAAATTTACAGGTTGGATTTTCATGTTTTTTTTTTTTTTTTTTTTTTTTTTTTTTTTTACTTGTCGCCAATTTGTAATGTCCGGAGGGAAACGCAGTGATCGGACTTCTCTTAATGACTAACTTTATTTCTCTATTAGGTTTCGGGTCTAGGGTATATGTTGTGAAGTAGTTCTCAGGCTGGGGTGAAGCTCAGTCAAGCCAGGATCTCTACAGAAAATTTATAAAGATAGGATACTGATACTGGGTCTGACTCAGGGGCACTGGCCGCGAGGAGACCGAGAGGGATTTGTAATTGGGGACGTTCCTCTAAGTTAGAGGCTATGCAAGATCGCAACCGGCACTCGCCGAGAAGGTCGCATGTTCTGCCGCCAGCACTCGCTGTCGGCCCAAGCTATGCGGCCGGCTGAGCCTGGACCCGGACAAGTATCGGGATTTAACAATTTATTTATAGATAATAGAATTTTTATACCCTTGCAGGGTATTATAATTTCAGTCAGAAGTTTGCGACGCAGTGAAGGAGACATTTCCGACCCTATAAAGTATATATATATATATATATATACTTGATCAGCATCGACAGCCGAGTCGATCTAGCCATGTCCGTTTGTCCGTCTGTCCGTCTGTCCGATTATACGCAAACTAGTCCCTCAGTGTTGAAGCTTTCTAAATGAAACTTTGCAGGTAGTCTTCTATATGCTCTCACTACTATATAAGTCGGAACGGGCCGGATCGGACGACTATATCATATAGCTGCCATAGGAACGATCGGTAAATTTTCAGAAAAAAAATTATTACTTGTCCAATTTTCAACATATTTTCATATAATTTAAGACATGGCCATTTTATATTATTCTAAAATTTCGGTTTTTATTTGATAAAAATCAGACAACTATATCATATAGCTGCCATAGGAATGTTCGGGAAATATTACGTATACGTAATGTGAAACCGAATTTTTAGATGTATTAATGTTGTATACAATTCCTGTTAGTTTTACTTTCCATTTGATAACATTTAATTTATTTATAATGATCCAATTGTAAGCTGCAAGGGTATACAAACTTCGGCGTGCCGAAATTAGCTTTCTTTCTTGTTATTTATTGAATCTTCTCCTTACGAGACTAACAATACGTGTATCAAATCATATACTATAGCCTAACTATAAGTCATGTAGACTGGAACAGTAAAAGTGGCCCTGACAACTTATGGCTGGGTTGGAAGATCGTTACGTTTTAGGCGGGTTCTTCTGGAAACCCGAGTTAAGTCCCTTGCGAGAGGATTTGGGTGGGCTAAGAGTTTTTCCTTGTACGACGCTTTTTGTTTCTCTATTTCATCTTTTACTGCGGGAATGTCAAGATCCCTGTGGATGTTTTGGTTTCGAATATACCATGGTGCCCCAGTGATAGTTCTAAGGATTTTTGATTGAGCGCGCTGTATGATGCCTATGTTGGTTTTGCTCGCGTTCCCCCAAAGCTGGGAGCCATACGTCCAGATTGGCTTGAGTGTGGCGTTGTAGAGCAGGACCTTGTAGTCCAGACACAAGGGCGATCGGGCGTTTATAATCCAGTGGAGGCTGCTGGCTTTTAGTTTTAGGTGTAGTTTCTTGCATTCTATATGTCTACGCCATGTTAGACGTCTGTCGAGGTGGACGCCGAGATACGTTACTTCGTTGACTTCGGGGATCTGTGTGCTATTCTATTGTTTACACTTCTGTTCGTTTATTTTAATACGCCAGTCGGATAACCACTTCTCCACTACCGTGAGGTGGTTAGCGAGTTGGGATGTTGCACGGACTGGGCATCTGGAGCGGCTGAGGATCGCAGTATCGTCGTGGAGGTTATTAATCGCCAAGCTTACGGTTTTCCCTCCCTTTCAGTTGGTGATGGAGCACCGATTCCGCAATATTGGTCGTTGTTTTTGTTGTTGCCATTTCTTTTGCTGAGGTAGCAGAAATTGCCGTACTGCTTGTTGTTGGTGCGTCTTCCGTAGAAGCCGGGGGTGGTGGGTCTGGCATTATTAGCTCCAAGATGTAGGAGTTGGAATTAGTAGGGCTGGTGATAGAGAGCGGCTCTCGTGTTTTCGACAACCAGTAAGGCCGGGTTGCTCTTTGTAGACGTTTTTTCTACTTCGGTATCGCGTATTGAGAAGTACGAAAAACAACCGTTTAAATAAAAATAAAATATTTATTTACATATCGCGTTCGATTTATATATGTATATTGGAGAAAGAACTCAACTCGGACGGAACACGTCCATCCCCGTCGAAGACTAAAGAAAGTAAAGATAATAGCATAAGTAAGCATCTGTGTTCCCGTTGAGTGTAAAATATAATTATTTAAAACTCTTCATTTTGGTTTATTTATTTTCTACAGGGTACTTTTCTTCAGTGTAATTTCTTTCTAGGCTTTCTCTCATACACTTTTCTCAGAGACATTTTCATGGGTTAGGGTTTGCGGATTTAGTTTGGGGTTATGTTTGGTGTCACATTTTAATTCGGGTCTGGCAAAGTTTGGGATTAAATCTACTCTATAGCGATGCCGCATCAAGGCCCGCCGAGATTTGATGCGCACTTGGCCATTCTGGTCGGCTTTTTTCGCTGGCCACTCATTGCGGTTTCACTTGTGCCACTCAACCGTCTCACTCCGCGCACACACACAGGCACGCGAGTTATGTAGTCGAAGTTCTTCCTCTCTCTTTCTCTCTCTTCGCCTACATTTAACATAAAGAGATTATAAGCTCGATCTAGGCATAAAAGATCTAAAATTAAAACTTAAAAAACCCTCTCTCAACTACTAAAAAAGCTTTCGAACTCACTATCAAGTAAGACGTGAACAAGACTAGAACAAATAAAATACAATATATTAAGCAAAGGGAACAAACTTTATATTTTATTGAAATTAAATACATCCATCCATAAAACAAAACTGGCGGAGTAACCAATAACATCAAAATACTCACTTATGTGCAGTATTAAGCGAATTTGTGCTTGTATGTAATTCCATACATACCTACCTTGTGCAAAAGACACATAACCTGAAAAAGCACGTTTTGTCAGAACATACCGGCTTTAAAAAAGAAATTCGCAAAAGTGTACAGAAGAATAAAAAACCAAGTGTTTTCGTGCATCGGAAATTTGCTGCATCCCGTACAACTTCGTGTCCAACCTAGAAACATTTTGTGCATTTTTTATGCAGCGTGGCGGCAGATCAGAAGAACATTTGGCATCCGATTAACGACGAGAAATAACAGAACTAATTCTGTTAGCATATTGTAAGTTCTAAAGAACTCAACGGCTATTTTTTCTTTAATAGCGATGGCAAACGAATTTACCCTATCGTTCGGGGACATTCTTAAGGATGCCCACCAAATTCACGAGTACAGAGGAGATAACTCAAGGGCTCTATCATAATTTATTCGTGAAGTGGAGATGATATTTTCATTATTACCTCCCACATCTACTGCAGGAGTCTACATCCTTCGCCGTGTCATCCTTAACAAAACCCAAGGCGCAGCTCTACATGTTGTAAGAACCATCAAAAATTCCGAACCGTCGTGGGATGGCATCAAGACAATCCTTATTCGGAATTTTGGCGTAAAGGAATCTTATAATCAACTTAACCAAGAAGCGTTTATGCTAAGTAACAAAACGATATCACAGAATATTTTAAATCTTTAAGAAGTATAATGTGTAAAATTAACGAAAAATTTGAATATGATAACGTAAGCATTCTGAGTTTAGTCCCAAAAACGTTGAAGACGCAATGCTAAGAACATTCTTTAAAAATATTGATGGAAATTTAGCTTCAGTCGTAATTAATAGAAATAGAAAAGAGAAGCTTTCGATTTATTAGAAACCGAAGGCCTTGTTAGAACTCAAAATCTTAAAACAAAATTTTCACAAAGCAATAAAAAATCGAACAAAACGGAAAATCAAAACTATCAATATCACAATAATAATGCAAATAATCAAAGAGACCGATATTACAAATAAAATTTTAATAATCAAGATCAGAATGCAAAACACAATAACAATTTCCAAAATGTAAAAGCTAATTCAGGAAACTTTCGTTCAGAAACACAACATTTAAATTCAAATCAGAACTGTACAAATCAACAAAGACATACTTCAAAAATGGAAATCGATCATGTCGAAGTAGATAAAACTAATTGTAGCCAATTTCAAAATGATAATCAAGATCAAAGCTTCACCTCTGAGTCAATGTCCGAGCCAGGGAACTGTGCTTGCCATGCAAATTTTCATATACTTGTAGTTGCCTCGAAAAATCACTTCCCTTGATTAAGTTAACTTTAAACAATGAAATAATCACAGCCTTGATTGATACTGGTTCAACAACTTCCATGTTAGATAGAAATAAATTGTTACAATATCTTCGAAGAACTTTGTGTCATCCAATATCATTTTCATCTCTAAATTCAAAATCGCTAATAACGCAAGAAATTATAACTGATTTGCCTCTTGAATTTAAAGAAGATGCCACAATGGCATTTGTCAACATTTAATAACAAATGGCATTTGACAACATTTAATAACAAATCGTTTGATGCTATTATAGGGAAAAACATTCTTAAGCCATTAAATGCTGTTATTGATTTTTATCAGAATACAATTACAATTAATAATAATACTATTCAATTTCAAAATAGTTCACCATACTCTGATGAGGTACATCAACTCGAACCAATCAAAATAGACGATAAAATACAGAAAATTCTCTTCAATGACTTAAATCAAGAGAAAAACAATGCTTAACTAAAATTTTAAGTCGATTTAAAACGTTAATATTTCTTGAAGGTCAGTGTCTTAGTAATACAAACATTATCGAGCATCAGATAAAAACAGTAGTGGATAAACCCATATATTGTAAGATCTATAGATATCCTCAAATACATGAGCAAGAAATTTATAAGCAAATCGAAGACATGCTACAACAGGGAATAATACGTCAAAGCAATTCTCCATATAATGCACCTTTATGGCTTGTACCTAAAAAAACTGATAATAGTGGAATACGAAAATGGCGTATAGTTATTGATTACCGAAAATTGAATGAAAACACAGTAGATGATAAATTTCCTATCCCAAATATAGAAGGTATATTGGATAAGTTAGGAAGTTCGCAATATTCTTCTACTATAGATCTCGCGAAAGGCTTTCACCAAATTCTTATTCAGGAACAAGATAGGGAAAAGACAGCGTTTTCTTCCCCTCATGGGCATTACGAGTTTAATCGGATGCCATTCGGGCTCAAAAACGCTCCTGCCACATTCCAACGTCTTATAAACACAGTCCTAAAAGAAGAAATAAATAGAATTTGTGTCGTCTATCTTGATGACGTCCTCATTTTTTCCACTAGTTTTTCAGAACATGTTGGCCATATTCATACAATTTTTAAAAAGCTTTCTGAAGCAAATCTTAAAATTCAAATCAACAAATGTAATTTCTTTTCAAAAGAAACTCAGTTTCTGGGTCATGTTTTAACCCCCGAAGGAGTTAAGCCTAACCCAACAAAAATTAACAGCATTCTTCAGATTAAAACTCCGAGAACTATTAAACAAATTAGAGCTTTTCTGGGAACCACTGGGTATTATAGAAAGTTCATAAAGGATTTGTCCCAAGTAGCTTATCCATTGATTAAATGCCTTAAAAAGTATGCTAAGATTGATGTTAATAAACTAAACTTTATGATTGCATTTGACAAATTAAAAAGAATCATAACTGAGGCACCGGTACTTAAGTATCCAGATTTCAAAAAGAAATTTCAGCTTATTACTGATGCTAGTAATATAGCTTTAGGTGCTGTTTTGCAACAAGATGGTCACCCTGTTTGCTATGCAAGCCGTACACTGAATGACCATGAGAAAAACTATTCTTCTATACAAAAGGAATTACTAGCTATACAACAGTTTATTTCCGCCCATATCTCTATGGAGTTAAATTTGACATTTTGTCCGATCACCAACCACTTAAGTGGCTGCTAATTAAATATAACGGAAAAGAACTCAATGAAATGCTTTATAGATGGCTTGTCAAGCTCAGCGAATTTAATATAAACGTATCATCATATAACTGATTTTTTAATTCGAATAAGTAACGCCGACATTTGTGCCGTAAACACAGCTGAATCTTTTAGCTCTTTTGAAAACAATGTTTATGACATTAGTACACAACATACACAGGCCGAAGACTTAGTGGACACATCTATCTTAGGTATTCTAGAAACAGTTCTTAATAGATTTTAAATACAAATCATTCTAACAGATAAAAAAACTACGGAGTTTGAATATAAGAATGGAAATAAGAAAATTTATTTAAATTTAAGCGATCTCGAAAATAGAATGGAAGAAATTTTGAAGAATCATATCATAAAAGGCAAAGTAGGAATATTCAGTGAATATAACGATCACCAATACAATAAATTTCAAAACCAAATAATCCAAATTTTTGAGGGCAATAAAAATGTAAAATTTGTAAAATGCACATTTCACGCAATAGACATCGAAAACGAAGAAGATCTGTATAAAGAAATTGAACGATTTCATAAATATGATACCGGTCATCCAGGTATAAATGAATATTACCAAAGCTTAAAAAAGATTATTTACTTTCCAAAACTTCAACATTACATCAAAAAGTATATTAACAATTGTGACATTTGTAATCGGTGTAAATATGACAAGAACCCTGTCAAAGAAAAATTCAAATATACGGAAACACCAAACGATTTACGAAAAATTGTTCATATGGATATCTATACAAACTCAAAATGTAATTTTCTAACTTTTATTGACCGATTTTCAAAATTTGCTACTGCCTTCTATCTTGAGGACCGCAATAATCAAACTATAATTGAAAAAATGCGCTCGTACAAATCCCAAAGAGGAAGTTTTGAAAAATTAATAACTGATAATGAGTTAAATAGTGTAAATATAAAAGAATATTTAAGAAATGAGAATATTGAAGTTCATTTTGTGAAACCGAACAGTCACACTGGCAATGCAGGCGTCGAAAGATTCCATAACACTCTTAAGGAAAAGATAAGAATTATATACCTTGAAAACAAAAAAGTTATGTAGTCAAAGTTCTTCCTCTCTCTCTCTTCGCCTACATTTAAAATTAAGAGATTATAAGCTCAATCTAGGCATAAAAGCTCTAAAATTAAAACTTTAAAAACTCTCTCAACTATTAAAAAAGCTTTCGAGCTCACTATCGAGTAAGACGTGAATAAGACTAGAACAAATAAAATACAATATATTAAGTAAAGGGAACAAACTTTATATTTTATTAAAATTAAATACATCCATCCATAAAACAAAACTCGCGCCTGTCTGTGTCAGAGTTTGTTTACTCACAGTAGCAAGACGCGATTTCCTAGGAGCTCCGAAAGTGAATAGTGAACTAGCCAGTGAAGGACCGAAAGGACTCTGGAAAGTATAAATACTTTAGGGTGGGGCAGTCTGATACGCAGGTACGTACCAGGATCGGCACAGGCTGGCCAACTGGATGCCCAAAACCGTGGCGATTACGACCTGCAGCGGAACTCGAAGGCAAGGGGGAATCCCCTCCCGCGCCCACTGAGCGCCTCTGTTTACCTGGTTCGCCGCTCACTCTCTCGGATTCCCTTAGTTTCCACAAGCCAAATTTTCCCAAATTTTCAAATTTCAAATTTAAAATTAACCTACAACACGGATTTTAACTTAGATTTAAATAGGTAACTTGGTGGCAACCCTAGCCGCACGGCTGCAGTTCTCCTCCTGCATTTTCTGCATCTGGCTCCAGTGGGGAAAAAGCTGAAGGCCGAGGATCTGGCTATTTTCCAACCCCTCAGCTGAGTCGGTGCCAAATAAAAAAGGAGCTCTGGGGACCGAGAAAGGGCGGTATAACCCCCAACAGGCATAGACCGGAGGGAAATCCCTGTGCACCGAGGGACCCCAACTAGAAGCAGGTGTAATGAATGTGAAGAAGCCACCAGGAGGCCGGGACGACGAGACCCAGGCCCTAGCGGTAGCCAGAGCAGAGGAGGAGCTGCTGCGCAACTTTCAGCGTCAGAAGCAGAAACTGCAACGCTCGTCTCTTGCGACCATGTCCGAGACGCACCCGGTGTCAGCACCACCGTGAGTGCACGGCCAGATCTTAGCGAAAATGAGGAGGAGACGGCCACTCCGAAGAGAAGCAGGTGAGCGGTGAGCCCTGACGGGAAGCCCAACGGAGCCTGCAAAAAGCAGAAAGTCGGGGTAAACGTATAGTCTCTGGCCGAGAAACCACCTCGTGCGCAAGCCATCAAACAACCCCCACGCTGGCTACGACTGAGGTATATTGGGCACGAAAGGAAAGCCGGCATGGCAACAGGTTAAGGTGAAACCCAAGCAGAAGAGTTCCCATGCCAAAGCTGAAACCACAGCGCGCAAGGAGAAACGTGCACCCCGCCCTACGTTATTCAGGAAGCAGCGCTCTGATGCGATCTTGATAAAGTGCAGCGAAGGATCCTACGCAGACATGCTGAGGATCGTCAAGACGGAGCCCTCCCTATAGGCACTGAAGGACAACGTCCAAGGTCTGGGAAGGACAGCAAACGGAGGACTATTGCTAAGGATGCAGAAGCCCCTCGACCCAGCTACGCAACAGCTGCAAGCGGCCATAAAGACGGCCATCTCCGGGAAAGCGGAGGTGGCAGTGATGCAAGAGACGGTACAGGTTGAGATCCTGGACGATATGACCAGTGGAGAGGAGGTCACCATGGCCCTCTTTGCGGGCGAGGACTGCGACATCCCAGTGGACGCTGCACCCAGGATGCGAAAAGCTTTCGGCGGGACCCAAATACGACGGTCAATCTCAGACCAGAGCATGCACAGAGGTTGCTAGAGAAGGGCAAAATCCAGATTGGATGGGTCGTCTGTCGAATAAGATAGAAAACGGAACCGAGGCACCGCTTTTAGTGCATGGGCTTTGGCCACACCTCGGCGAAATGCCAAGCCTCGGACGTAACTTCCAAGGCCACGCAGGATTCCTGTTTCAGATGCGGGGGCTCCGGGCACAAGCATCACATGTGCCAGCCAAGCCAAAGTGCATCCTGTGCACCCGTGGAGATAAGAGCGGGCGGAAAGCGGAACACGCGACCCTGAGCCGGATCTGCCCGGAGTATCAGAAGGCCACCAAGCACATGCATAATGGTTAAGTTTATCCAGCTTAATCTGAACCACTGCAGAGCAGCCCAGGACCTCCTGTCCCAAACTCTTGCTGAGCTAGGAATCGACGTCGCTATACTACACGGAATATATACTGGGGAGTCAGCGACCTGCTCACCTACAGCGACCATGCAGCCATCATCATCCAGACGAGGAACGGTCAGCCGTGCCCACCTAACCGGCAAACTGTCTCTAAGGTAGGCACCCTCAACGGCGATGGCGTATGGATAAGCTAACCCGGCAGCCGACACCAACCTCCCAGCAGCAGCTTAGAGCGATTGTTGCCACACTGTTCCCAGCCCAGCCGCCCTTAAGGTTACCCAGGGCGATTGCGGGCGAGCCGATCCCGACCAGCGAAGAGGAAGTCCTGAGCTCACTGGCCAGCAGCAAAGCATCCAAGGCCCCGGACCAGATAGCATTCCGAACGCAGCGCTGCATGCCATAGTGCAGGCGTACCCGAGGCTGTTCGCGCAGGTGTACAACAAGTGCATCGCCGAGCGGACCTTCCCAAGAGCGTGGAAGCGGCAAAAGCTTTTGCTCATTCCAAAGCCTGGTAAGCAGACTGACGACCCGTCCTCATACCGACCCCTCTGCACGCTAAACACAGGGGAATATCTTTGAGCTCATCATATGCAACAGACTCGAAAGAGAAATCGAAGAGCGTGGAGCCCTATCTTCCCACCAGTCCGAGAGGTAACGCAGCTGGCAGCAAATGCGATTGAAGGCGAAAGATGGCAGGAAGGCTCCAAGAAGTAATGTCTTGTGTGCACCCTGGACGTCAAAAACGCCTTCAACTCGGCAAACTGGAGTCTAGCACTCCAACGTGGCGGCATATCAGGGTACCTCATACAGCTGATAGCCGACTATTTCAAGGACCGCGTCCTGCTGTACAACTCAGACGCCGGCAACCAAGAACACCAGGTTACAGGAGGCGTACCCAAAGGACCAGTCCTCGGGTCAATCCTGTGGAACGCCATGTATGACGGTGTACTGAGGCTGACACTGCCTGAAGCTGATCACCATGGAGAAGCAATTGGCTGACGTATCCGCCAAATGCAGCTCGACGATCGATACCCTGATGACTTGGCTAGCCTATAACGGGCTCTCTCTCGCCGAGCAAAATACGGAAGCAGTGCTCATAAGTAGCAGAAAGGCCGTGGAGAAGGTGAACTTCCGGGTCGGCTCGACTACTATCGAGTCCATTCCGGCTATCAAATACCTTGGGGTCATGATTGACCATAGGTTGAGCTACAAGAGCCACCTGGAGGCATCCAAAGCCACCGCCGCCATCTCGAGGATGATGGCCAACACGCGCGGACCCAAACAATACAGCAGACGGCTAATTGCAACAGTGGTGACCTCGACTCTGCTGTATGCAGCGCCGATATGGTCGGAAGCTATGCTAACTGTTAGCTACAGCAGGCAATGCAAGGTCATATATAGACGCTGGGCACTCCGCATCTCCAGCTGCTTCTGCACTGTGTCAGAGGATGCTGCACTGGTGGTAGACGGAACAATCCCCATCGAGCTATTGGCAGCGGAACGCAGGAATGGCATCTCTGGCAGAAGATCACAGCGAAGCAGCACGGTCTCGCAATGGCAGACGAGATGGGACAATGCAAGCACTGGACGCTGGACACATCGACTCATCCCCGAACTGAATCCCTGGGTACACAGACGACATGGACAGGTGGACTTCTACACGACGCAGCTCATCACGGGCCACGGATGTTTTAAGGCATACCTGCACAGGTTCAAGCACGAGGCGGATCCTTTCTGCAGCTACTGCGGCAGCGAGGTCGTCGAGGACGCGGAACATGCGTTTTTCGCATTCCCGCTATTCAGTGCACCTAGAGCTGCTTTGGAGGCACTGAACATTTGCCCTACACCCGAAAACATAGTCGGGTGCATGCTGGAGACTCCATCCGAATGGGAGGCGTGTAACGAGCATCTATAAATAATAACAAGGCTTGGTGATATGGGTGGATCTAGAGCGCACGCAAAAATGTTCCTCGGCTACGGCTCGTCAGCTAATGGTGTGGATCCTTGCTCTAATCCACCAATGCCTCTTCGATTATTATAGCCACTCAGATTGCGTGCTATGACAAACCAAAAACAAATACTCTAACCGGGGAGAAACACACACTTCTACACTTAGGCTATTGCTGGGCTCAAAACCCTATGCACCTGCGATAAGGTCTACCGCTCTTCCACCTCAGCTGTTAATGAGGCACCATTAGCCCGCCCTTCCATCGGCCGTTCCACCTCCAGTTCCCTTCTTTGAGAACGGCCCCTTCGCGGTTTCGGTTCTACGGGGGTCTCATGTCCGCCGAGGACAAACACTCAATTTACCACATTATAAACATGTTTATTTACTCGCTAACAAAACAAGATTCTCGAAACGAAATAATATCTCCCAAAATACAGATTAAAATCCACATCGAATTTGACAGAATAGTATAAACATAATAAATAGGTAAAGTACAATAAATATGATAAATATGATGAATATAATAAATATAATGAATATATAATTAATATAATGAATATAATAAATAGTTAATAACATGCGGCATGCTTCACCTACTCATTTAATTTCTATAAAATATTTCTTTACTTTAAATTTAAACAATACATTTTCTTATTTTTTTTAACAGTCGTGGCCTTTGGAACTATATATGTTTTATATTCTTTTTTTTTTTTTTTATTTATTTTTCATAAAGACTCGAACCTTAGCAAAAGACATGCAAAAGCTTTCAATACGATATTCACTGGCTGAGCGAGTTCTGCGCTTGTTTTCAAAATCTATGTTGCATTTCCAGTCGGAATGGGCTGAAGGGACATCGATATATCGATAGGATAGGAGTGATAGGGTTAGTGGTGAGGGAATTCAAGAGCGAACCGGGAAAAGGGAAACAGTGGCGTCCCCTAGATCTCGGCCAGCTTCGTTTTTTAAGAGAAAGGGTTTTTGCCCTTGAACTCGATCGTTGCCCTGAGCGCCAAAACGAACGGGGTATCGAAGGCGGAATTTTGGGCAACGGAACGAGCCCATATAGGTAGGAGTAGGCAGGCAGGGAAAAGGCAGTATATGATAGGAGCGGAAACACGCAGGCAGCGACAGACTTTTGTATCTAAAATTTTAAAGAAAACGTGAGTTAAAGTGGCCGAAAAGGTTAAGGCAAAAATAAAAGTTGTTTTTTTTTTATGTTTCAGCGTGGCAGTGGAATCACTGGCCACGGCACCCTTATTTTTTAATTGCCAGATTTAATCTGGTTAATGTGGAGTGCTTTTCGTGCTACTTGCTTACCCGCCGCCAACGGCTATTAGGCGGAGTAGATTGAGGAGCAGCTGCCAGCCATCAGACTAAGCCATCCTGCCGGCCGGCGCCGCCGGTTCGCAGAGCCATCCCTCTGGCCAACTGGAATCCGGTGAGTCCGTTCCGCGAGAGCGCCTAGCCTGCCGTGACGAGGCGGCCGTGTTTCCTAAATTTTTTTCCCGTTTGCTCGGGTCGGTCGCCGCCATTAAGGGCCGCAAAAAGGGGCCGCACAAGCTAGCGACGCCTCCATTAATTCTGGCCACCACGGCCGTTTCATTGCCGCCATTAAGGGCCGCCGATTTTTGCCGATTTTTATTCCTCGTGCTGCAAATAAAATTAGATATTATTGTAAATGTTAAAATTATTTATTGCATACGGTTCATATTTGTACTTACTTGCTTGTCCCCAGTTCCTATGTGTCTTGTCCTCCGCGTTTCCGGAATCGGGTCCGGGATTGGTGCAACACAGGTGCTGTGAATGAAAAAGGAGAATTAAAAAGAAGTGGAAAACAGAAAATTGACGAATTAACCCACCCTTGTGGTTTCTTTTGGAGCTCCAGTAGGGACCCTAGGTAGAAAAAGGGGTTGTCCTTCTCGTTTAACGGCCGGATTTTGGCCAATTTTTGCTGGCGAAAGTGCCGAACCGTCGACTTCTTTGAGGTTCTCGGGCAGCCTTGGCGCAAGCGCATCCCTGGCTAGGGTTACGGCTTCGCAGGGAATGAGTCCCATTAGAACTCACTCGTGCCTGCCATGTTAGTAATAAAAATCTGAAATTTATAAGGAATTAAAAACATTGAGATGAACGTTGAGTAGAGACTTTACCTGGGGGAGATGGGCCGGTCGCCAGACCGCCTGGAATAGACTCCGGCCCGCCGGAGATGGGTGATGCCCCGAGATGAACTGGAGGCATCACTGGATGGGTGGGAGCGTCGTGGCAAATCAATCGAAGCCACCAATTCGGTCCCAAAGTGTCGCCAATTTATTGTTTGTTTACATTTTTGTGTTAGAGATGTGAGTATTGTTGTGATTAGATTTTTCCGAGACGTCCGATTAATCGCTGTTTTTGTTTATTGTGCGGACTGTGGGCATCGGGTCAAGATCCCGCCCTGGGACACTGAGCTAGCCCGGCATTGCCCAAACCAGCAGTTCCGTTACAATATGGCGCCCAAACCAAAAAAACAAATAGAAGATAGCGGGATGACGACGTCTCCTCGAGTCACGTCCTGGACCATCCAGCCTCCACGAAACGGTGGCTTGCGAGGCCTATTTTACGGCCTGCAATTGCACCGAGGACCTGGAGACTGGTGGTCAAGGCGTAGACAGTTTTGTAGATTTGTGTTTGTTTTTCTTTGTCAGGTCGGGAGGCTTGTGCCGCAGAAGAGCGGACAATTGCTCCCAGGCACAGTTCGCGGTGGTTCTGCTGTGGCCAGGTGGTGGCATCCGTCCGTAAAGTCGACGGATCTGCACCCCTAGGCTTACAGATCCGTGCGAGAGGCACGAGAAGAACACCGCGATATAAAAAAAAACTGTGATATAGAAGATAGGGATTAATGTTATTTATTTAAATCAACGTAATGTTTTTTTTCATGTATTAATGTTATTTGTGGGTAGATCCTTGGGTTTTCCTGGTGGATGTAGCCTTCGGGATCATCTTGGAGGTGACTTCGTGACCCGTAGTATGAACTGCGCGCTGCACGATCACCACAATTTGAACCGCAGGTCGCATTCATCAAGGAAAATCCTACAGGATCTACGGAAGGCCGATGTCCTTAACTGGCGACTTTCAGCTAAGCTGAAAGTTAGTCCAGTTGACGAACGGCTGGAGTAGGGACGGCACTGGGCGAATTGCAGACGCAGAAATCTGGCGCGGAGTCCACCGGCGGTTGATCGGCTCCATCTCCCCTAAAAAAGTGGATAGAAAATAATAAAACCTTAAGAATTTAGTTGTTCATTGCGAATTTATTTATTTATAGCATATTTATTTATTTATAACATATTTATTTATTTATTACATATTTATTTATTTATTTGCTATACATATATATATATTTATTGGAGCGTAGTGTATTAATTCATTTAATTTCGTAATATATAATTATTTATTCAGCGTTGGATTATTTATTTGTTTAGTAGGGGTCCATTTATTTATGTTTGTTAATTGTCTTCGCGTTATATACATTTGTTAGGTGTTTAGAAAATTTAGAAACAATAAATATGACCGAAAAGGAGACAGGGCATCAGTATGAGCTCAGGCCAAGGGTTCCCTTAGCCCAGGATGAGGAAGAGTGGGCCACAGATTTGGAGGGTGCGACTGGGTTCGCGCCGCCCCGAATTTCAACGGGATTGCTGAGGACGCCGCCGTTGCGACGGCTGGAACAACAGCCAGAAGAGCGGAGGCAGCCGGAACAGCCCAATTTCGAGGCTATCGGGGCCGCAGCCGACAATCTCCTAGGAGTAGATCCCGCTCGAAGGTCGGTGCACTTCCATGAGCCGCCTGTGGATTCCACGGCCCAGTCGGCGGTGAACGTCGCCCTGGCCCAGGCAGCCGAGACGTATCGCAAGTCCCAGGAGGAAGGCGTCGGACAAGCATTGCGGGATGAACTTCGAGCAGGCTACCTGGAGATGATGCAGCTGATGAACGAGGTGCTTAGACCGAACTCCACACAGCAGCAAGTTCCAGGAGGGAACTCAGGTCACAGACAGCAGCTATTTCCAGCAGGACGTCGGCAGCAGCCATTTCCAGAGGAACGACCAAGGGAAGCTTCCCATATAGCTCGCGGAGCGGTACCCCGCCATTCCCAGACGGACCAAGCAGCAAGTGGACCACCACGGGTCCCGCCGAAGCCGCCCAGGAGGGCACAGGATCCCGTGGGTAGTTGCAGCAGCAGTCCAGGAGATTCCACAGAGGCCGAGGAGAGGCTTCGAAGGGACGGCGGCGGGCGAAACTGGCGTGTAGAGGACCACAGAGCTGGCGAATTCCGGGACGAGCGGGTGTACGTCAACGGGGACGCCGGAGGCAGTTCCCACTACTCGAGAGTGGATCGGTGGAACATCGCGTTCAACGGCGAAGACGAGCGCAATCACGTCGAGGGCTTCTTGTTCCGGTTGGAGTACCTCCAGAGGCAGACACGCTGCCCGTGGTCAGAAGTCCTGAGGAATTTCCACACTCTCCTTTCAGGAAGGGCGCTGGAGTGGTACTGGATCCACGTGCAGCAGCACCGAGTAGACCACTGGAACCAGCTACGCCGAGCTCTGTTGGAGAGGTTCCAGAGCCACGAAACGGAGCACCAGCGGATGCACCACCTTCTGCAGCGGGAGCAGCAGCCGGGCGAGAGCGTGGATGACTTCCTTCACGCGATGCAGACTCTTGCTTCTCGCCTAAAAAAACCAATGCCAGAGCGACATTTGGTGAAGGTGATGAAGAAGGGTTTGAGAGAGGGGATCGCCAGATACGTGTATGCGATGGAAATACTCACCGTGGATGAGTTGCGGCAGGAGAGCGTGGAAGTGGAGCGCAGCTTCGGACGCAGGAGTCGCGCAGCATTTTCCCCACCAATGCGCCACCCGAGCAGGGAGAGGAACAGGGGCAGCGAGGTTTTTGCACCGGAGCCAGAGGAGGAAGACCCACCTCGTGAAGTGGAGGAAGTGCGAGCAGGGCCGCGGAATCCGTTCCGGGCTGGGTGTTGGAACTGCGGAGCCATAGGGCACGGGTTCCGCGACTGCGAACTGGAGCTGAAGAGAGTATTTTGCTTTCGATGCGGGAAAGCTGACACCGTCGCTCCGAAATGTCCCAACTGCACGGGAAATGGACGGCTGGGCGATCCGAGAGCGGGAGGATCCCCGCGATATGAAGGAGCTAGAGATAGAGCAAATAGAGAGTAAGGTTGATATAAGTTCGAATTTAAGATACTTACCCTATGAAGAGCGGATGCGGAAATATCTGGAAGTTCGGAGCCGGATTTTCGACCAACACCAGCTGAGCGGGATGCGCAAGGTCTCTCGAACGGTCCAAAAAGCTCGAGACCGATTTCAAAGGCGTCGGGAAAGGCGGAGAGAAGTCGTCGCAGCAGTGAAACGGGGCGGCCACCATGATCCCAGACCCTTCGCAAAAATCAAAATCCTGAGCCAACACCTGACAGGATTATTGGACACGGGAGCGAGCGTCAGTTTGCTTGGAAAGGGTGACAGGGAACTGGTGGATGCGTTGGGGGTGCCGGTCCAGAAGTACTTCTCGGTGGTGCGTACTGCCGCTGGCGAGGATCGGTCGATCATCGGTCGGATAAGTGTACCTGTGGAGTACAATGGTAGGATAGAAGAACACGGGAACACGAAGTTTTCTTTGAGTCCGGAGGCGCAGCTAGCTGTCGAGGCGTTGAAGATGGCCCTGACGACGGCACCGGTCCTGGTCCACGCCGACTTCAAGCGGCACTTTTACATCCAGTGCGACGCGTCTCACATTGGCGTTGGAGCGGTGTTGTTCCAGAAGGACGAGGACAACCAAGAGCAGCCGATTGCCTTCTTCTCGGCGAAGATGAACAGGAACCAGGTGAATTACACCGTCACCGAGAAGGAGTGCCTGGCAGCCCTCCTGGCGATCCGGAAGTTCCGTCCCTATGTAGAAGGCATGCCGTTCACGTGCATCACGGACCACGCCAGCCTGAAATGGCTAATGTCCATGAAGGACCTCTCGGGACGCCTGGCTAGATGGTCGCTGCAGCTCCAAGGCTTTAACTTCAGCATCGAGCACCGGAAAGGAAGCGAGAACGTGGTGGCAGACACGCTTTTGCGATGCGTGGAGGAGATCGCCATGGATCCAACGGAGTTGCTGGGTTTCGAGACCACCGAGTTTGCTGGAGATGAGTACCAGGAGTTAGTCCAGGAAGTGCAGGAGAATGTGGATAACTTACCGGATCTCAGGATAGAGGAAGGTCTCATCTTCAAGCGAGTCTCCCCGGCAACGTTGGATGACGAGGTGGAAGGATCTGCGTGGAAGCTGTGGATACCTCAGAGTCTGACCCACAGCCTAGTCGAGCGAGCCCACACGGATCCAACGGCAGCTCACGGCGGAATGGCGAAGACTTTGGAGATCTTGCGGCGGCAGTTCTATTGGCCTGGGATGGTGATGCAGGTACGCGAGTACGTTCGCGGATGCCAAGTGTGCAAGGAGTCGAAAGCGCCAAATCACAGGATGATGGTCGGGATCGGCGAACGTGTACAGACGGAGCGACCCTTCCAGAAACTGTACATCGACTTCCTTGGCAAGTATCCCAGGTCGAAGAAAGGGCACGCGTGGATTTTCATCGTGGTGGACCACTTCTCCAAATACACGTTCTTGAAGGGCATGAGGAAAGCAACCGCCTCGAACGTCGTAGATTTCCTCATCAACGAGGTATTCTACAAATTTGGAGTGCCCGAAGTCGTGCACTCGGACAATAGACGGCAGTTCACGTCGAAAATTTTCGAGGAAGCGATGGAGAGCTTCGGAATCCAACATCTGAAGACGCCGATCTATTCCCCGCAAAGCAACGCAGCTGAACGGGTGAACCGCAGCGTCCTGGCAGCCATCCGTGGGTTCCTGGAGGGCGATCATCGGGAGTGGGATGCTTACCTTCCATAAATCGAGGTGGCCATCCGGAACGCCGTACATTCAGCAACGGGCGAAACCCCATTCTTCACGCTGTTCGGACATCACATGTTCCTGCACGGTTCCAGTTATAAGCTGGCGAGGAAGCTGCAGTCGTTGTGCGATCACGAGATGGCCGGAATGGCCACAGCCGACAAACTGCGGGTAGTGCTGGAGAAGGTCCGCAAGAGTCTGGAGACTGCTCACGATCGGAGTCGCCAGAGATACGACCAGAGGGCCAGAGTGTTCACCGCGAAGCCAGGGCAAGAGGTGTATCGCCGGAACTTTGTGCTCAGTGACTTCGGGAGGCAATTCAACGCCAAATTCGCAAAGAAGTTCCTGAAGGCCCGAGTGGTAAAAGCGGTGGGCAACAATGCATACGAGCTGGAGGACATGCAGGGCCGAAGTTTGGGCGTCTACCATGCTAAGGACATCCGCATCTGACCTGGAAAATATATAGACACAAAGTATCCAGGTACAACATATGAGGAGCGGCAATACTTCCCGTAAGGCGTGGGCCCCGCGTTGGGCACCGTTCCAAAACTGCGTGGAGGTCAATGCCGCCTAAGTCTGCTAGCAGTATTCCGGAGTTACCAGGGATTCCAAATGCTCCCAATGATTTCGTCGAGCCGCGACCCGGTAACGCCTCTCTAAATCCTTGGGTGGTGTTGCATTTCCAGTCGGAATGGGCTGAAGGGACATCGATATATCGATAGGATAGGAGTGATAGGGTTAGTGGTGAGGGAATTCAAGAGCGAACCGGGAAAAGGGAAACAGTGGCGTCCCCTAGATCTCGGCCAGCTTCGTTTTTTAAGAGAAAGGGTTTTTGCCCTTGAACTCGATCGTTGCCCTGAGCGCCAAAACGAACGGGGTATCGAAGGCGGAATTTTGGGCAACGGAACGAGCCCATATAGGTAGGAGTAGGCAGGCAGGGAAAAGGCAGTATATGATAGGAGCGGAAACACGCAGGCAGCGACAGACTTTTGTATCTAAAATTTTAAAGAAAACGTGAGTTAAAGTGGCCGAAAAGGTTAAGGCAAAAATAAAAGTTGTTTTTTTTTTTATGTTTCAGCGTGGCAGTGGAATCACTGGCCACGGCACCCTTATTTTTTAATTGCCAGACTTAATCTGGTTAATGTGGAGTGCTTTTCGTGCTACTTGCTTACCCGCCGCCAACGGCTATTAGGCGGAGTAGATTGAGGAGCAGCTGCCAGCCATCAGACTAAGCCATCCTGCCGGCCGGCGCCGCCGGTTCGCAGAGCCATCCCTCTGGCCAACTGGAATCCGGTGAGTCCGTTCCGCGAGAGCGCCTAGCCTGCCGTGACGAGGCGGCCGTGTTTCCTAAATTTTTTCCCGTTTGCTCGGGTCGGTCGCCGCCATTAAGGGCCGCAAAAAGGGGCCGCACAAGCTAGCGACGCCTCCATTAATTCTGGCCACCACGGCCGTTTCATTGCCGCCATTAAGGGCCGCCGATTTTTGCCGATTTTTATTCCTCGTGCTGCAAATAAAATTAGATATTATTGTAAATGTTAAAATTATTTATTGCATACGGTTCATATTTGTACTTACTTGCTTGTCCCCAGTTCCTATGTGTCTTGTCCTCCGCGTTTCCGGAATCGGGTCCGGGATTGGTGCAACACAGGTGCTGTGAATGAAAAAGGAGAATTAAAAAGAAGTGGAAAACAGAAAATTGACGAATTAACCCACCCTTGTGGTTTCTTTTGGAGCTCCAGTAGGGACCCTAGGTAGAAAAAGGGGTTGTCCTTCTCGTTTAACGGCCGGATTTTGGCCAATTTTTGCCGGCGAAAGTGCCGAACCGTCGACTTCTTTGAGGTTCTCGGGCAGCCTTGGCGCAAGCGCATCCCTGGCTAGGGTCACGGCTTCGCAGGGAATGAGTCCCATTAGAACTCACTCGTGCCTGCCATGTTAGTAATAAAAATCTGAAATTTATAAGGAATTAAAAACATTGAGATGAACGTTGAGTAGAGACTTTACCTGGGGGAGATGGGCCGGTCGCCAGACCGCCTGGAATAGACTCCGGCCCGCCGGAGATGGGTGATGCCCCGAGATGAACTGGAGGCATCACTGGATGGGTGGGAGCGTCGTGGCAAATCAATCGAAGCCACCAATTCGGTCCCAAAGTGTCGCCAATTTATTGTTTGTTTACATTTTTGTGTTAGAGATGTGAGTATTGTTGTGATTAGATTTTTCCGAGACGTCCGATTAATCGCTGTTTTTGTTTATTGTGCGGACTGTGGGCATCGGGTCAAGATCCCGCCCTGGGACACTGAGCTAGCACGGCATTGCCTAAACCAGCAGTTCCGTAACATCTACTTTATGTTTCACTCAATTATCATTTTTTTTCTAATTTTTTTTTCTTTTTCTTTACTCTGTCCTTCTTTAGTGCTTAGTGCAAGACTCAATTTTGGCAAATTTTAACTCTTTTTTTTTCCTTCTTTTCTTTATTCATTTTTTTTTTACATATTTCTGTTTAGCCAGACAACTCACACCAAAGACACAATTAAAATCAAAATAGCCTCTTAAAATAATAATTATGTTTTGTTTGAACGCTCACCAATTTTTGAACAGCATCCGACGAAGAAAGCGCTTTATTCGGGGATACCTGTAAATTGCTGCAGAAGGAAAAATTACATATTTATTGTTCTCGGAGACGCGGGGCTTTCCACTTTCTTTAATTAATTTTCTTTAGCATTTACTTCCACTATTATTTTTTTATATTTTTTTTTTTCGTGGTGGGGTAAGTTGCCGCTAAATTTTTTTTCTCTTTTGTTTTATTGGTTCATTTCACAAATAATTTAAACTAAAATTTTCAACATTTCGCACCAAACTCAAATCATTGCAAAACACACACTACGGAAAAACCATCAAAGAAAATTTCTTAGAAAATATAAAACAATAAACTACCACGGTCAGAAAGTCGAATTTTTTTTTTCTTTTTTAATTATTTTCTCTCCCTCTTTTCTTATCCTCTCTCCTTTTCCCTGTCAGTTTGTGAGGTTAATAATTATATATATATATTTTTTTTCCTTTTTTTTCTGCTGGCACTTTATCCCTACTTCCTTTTTTTTCACGCCCGTGTTCTCCTTATTTTTCCTTCGACTTCCACGACGATTTTTTTTGGAGTTTTCACTGCTTAATAACGCGAATAGGGGCAGGGACACGACGAACAAAAAACCACGCCCGCAGTGGATGCCCTTTTTTTCGAGTTTGGGCGCTCCCTCGTCGTTCTTCGACGACTACTGACTACACTGACTACTCTTTCCGCCGCCGTACCGCTCCAATGAGACTTGTTGTTTGCTCGGCTGCTGGCCGGTCTCCAATATCGTATTTTGAGCTCGTTTTTGCTGCTGCCAGGCCCCTACAAAAATTTGAACAAAATTCTGCCGATCGGAGACCCCTTTTCTTTTCTTCTTCGACTCACCTAATCACTAGGATTCGGCCAACAAAAATAAAAAATGAATTCGTTTGCCTTTTCCCTCGAAACTCCTCCAGAGTTGAGCAAAGTTTGGTACGCTGGGCCCAAGTCTTTCCACAAGCAATTAAAGCTATTATTGACTGGCACGACTTACGCTAAGGAAGGTTTAAATGGAAAAGAACGCCGATGCCGCTTGCCCATGGCGCCAAACCCTTTAACAGCCAAACTACATCCCACTCTCACTTGAACGCCTCTGACAATTCGCCCTGTTGACCTATGCTGCTTTCTCTTACCTAGCGACTCGAGTTCGTCAACCGACACCCAGATGGCGCTTGCTCCATCTTTTCTCCCTTGGCCTACCAGCGCTACAAAATTCCCCCCTCAAGATCTGGAATGGGGTTTGACATCCCAAAACAGATCCCACCAAAGTTGGTAGCTAAGCCTGATTACTGTTTTAAATCCTTGGCGTGATAGCGTCCCAAAGGTCGACCTTGCAGATCCTCCAGTTCATAGCATGAGTTTCCAAGCCTTTTCAGAATTCTAGCTTTGAGATACAATGGACCTAATTTAGCACTATATCCTCCTGAAAAGTTACTCTGCCTAAAGTTTTTTCGATAGACCTCCTGACCTTCGTGATACACTACCTCTCGAGACCTTAGATTATACAGACGTTCATTTTTTTCATTTTGTTTTTGCATAACCTCTCTAGCCTTGGATCGCACCAATTCCAACGAATCCTCATGAGTGAACCTGGCTGTTCTGTCTTCAAGCTTACCAAGAGCTCTCAATAGCTTATAAGTTGAACCGGAAGAAATAAAATGCTGGCCAAAACCATGTAATAGGGCGTTACGCCGATTCCCGAGTGTATGGATGAACGCAAGGCACAGCAGATACTGCTTAGATATTCGTCCCAATCCTTCTGATCCTCCCTAATATATGACCTTATTGCGCTTATAACCGACCTATTCACCCTTTCGGATGCATTTGCTTGTGGAGCATAAACGGCAGTCAAGCTGTGGGCAATCTGGTACTGCTTCATCAACTTTTGGAATGGCTCGGACTTAAACTGGGAGCCATTATCAGATACAATAGTTTCCGGCACCCCAAAAGTATGAAACAATTCTTGCTGCAAATACTTAACAACCGAATCCGCTGTCATTTCTTTACAGCTTTCAGAAAGACGAACTTAGAATAGTGATCTAAAACTATAAATATCCCCACATTTCCCGAACGGGATCGCGGATATGGGCCAAGAAAATCTATATAGAGTCTCTGAAAGAATCTTTGTGACTCGGGAGCAATTCCAATGGATGGCCGTTGCACTCTATTGCCTTTGTCTTGCTACAGATATTACAATTGCCTATGTATTCCTTGACATCGGCCACTAATCCTGGCCAAAAATAATATCTGCGAATACGTTCTAGAGTCTTGTGCACTCATATCAGGTACTAATTCACTTGGAATCCACAACTTCCATGCAAAGGTATCGTGAAGCAAATCCCCAGTTGCATGATCAGTCCTGCGATACACTAAGCCATCTGCAACCCTTAGATCCGGAAACTTATCGCTATTTGCACTAACTTTTTCCTGCAGTTCCATATATTCATTAGTCTTAAACGCTGTAGATTGCAAATCGACCAAGAGACCATGACTGGCATCTAGTGCTGCCACTTCCTCCTCATTCACACGCGATAACGCATCGGGAACCACGTTGAGCCTTCCACTTCTGTGTTCAATTTTAAAGCTAAAACCTTGTAACTTTAATGCCCAACGCGCTAGACGACTATGCAAATCAGGCTGGGACATGAGCCATTTCAGAGACGCATGATCCGTGATTACGGTAAAATCATGACCTTCAATATACGCTCGAAACCTTTTTATACAAATTATGTCTGCCAAACATTCTTGTTCCGTCACTGAATAATTCTTTTGGGCCTTATTTAACTTCTTTGAAACGAATGCGATAGGATATTCATCGCCTTCGTCTGTTTTCTGAACAAGGACACCCCCGACACCAGATTTACTTGCATCACATTGAACAAAGAAAGGTCTAGAAAAATCAGGGCTTCGAAGCACAGGCGCTGAGCAAAGCATATCTTTTAGTGCTTCAAAAGATTCTTTTCCTTCAGCTGTCATCACAAACTTCTTCTTTGGCTTTAGCAAATCTGTGAGTGGAGCTGCCACCGAAGCAAAATTGTTGATAAATTTCCTATATCACCCGACCATACCAAGAAAACTTCGAAGAGCCTTTAACGATTTTGGTAACGGGAAGTCCTTCATGGCTGATATCTTTTCGGGGTCTGTGAGAATGACGCCTTCTCCAACAATGTGGCCCAAATACTTAACTTATTTCATACAAAACTTGCTTTTGCCAACATTAAGCGTTAAGCCAGCGGCTCGTATTTGGTCAGCAACCAAACTTAAAACCCTCATATGACCTTCGAATGAATCCGATACCACCAACAGGTCATCTAGATACACGAATACCTCATTTCTCAATGACGCTGGAATTACCTTATCCATGAGACGGGTCATAGTTTGGGATGCATTCGTCAGACCAAACGGCATCACTTTATACTGGTAGAGTGGTTTCCCTGGAATAGTAAATGCAGTATTTTCTCGAGAACTGGGCTCCAAAGGAATCTGCCAATAAGCATCCTTCAAATCTAAGCTCGAAATATACACTGCTTTGGGAAGTCTACCTAATATTCCATCGATCTGCGGAAGTGGATAAGCATCCTTTTTCGTAGCTGCATTGACTTTTCTGCTATCGAGACAGAGTCTCAACATTCCTGGCTTCTGTACTAAGACCACAGGCGACGACCAAGGGCTATCCGATTCCTCAATAACCCCGAGTTTAAGCATTCGCTCTATCTCAGCATATAACAATTTTTCAATGGCCGGGGACACAGGGAAATGCCGATGTTTGACTGGCTTAGCATCTCCTGTGTCTATCGAATGGGAAATTAGAGTTGTTTTCCCCAGTCCTGAAACAGCAAATGAGGGAAACTTGGCAATTATTTTCTCCAAAACCGTGTTCTGCTCGCCAGATAGTTCGTGTGAATCTGACGTAATTTCGCTAATTTGCATTGCTGGCGGTAACAACTCAAAATTGGACCAAAAGTCAATACCTAAATAGAGGTCTTGGCTAAGCGATGGTATTATATTAAGTTCCATATCTTTGACGACCCCCTTATATTGGACTGGAGTACTAAAACGTCCAACGATCTCTTGTCTTTTTCCATCGGCTGTGCACGCTGCTGTCGCGACTGGTTTAAACGGATGCTTACTTTGAATTAACTGCTTCGCCAAATTTCCTCCTATCACACTGATTGCTGCCCCTGTATCCAAAAGTCTTACAACTATTCTATCTAAAAATCGAACCTCAGCATAGGGTCGCTTATCAGTTCCTTTAAATCGAATTGAATTTATTGTTTTTACCGATTTCCAATAAGATCTCATCCGTTTTACATTTCTTGATATAAGTCTGCATGGAGCCTTAGGAATACTACTGGAAAACTGCTGCTTACAAAGTTGAGGCCAATAATTATCCTGCCTTCTTTCCTCGCCTGAAATGAATGGGTTATTTTCTTCTTGGATAGACGATTTCGATTTTATTGGCTCAGCTCTGTGTTGGTAGCTTTGTTTTTCTGAGCACCCAGTTGCTGACGGTACTGTGTGCTCTGTGTTCCGTTTTTTTGGCAACGAGCGCAGGAAGTTTTTAATACATTTTTGGCCCCGCAACCCCAAATTCTCCTTTTTTCGTGGCAATCTTGGTGGCGATGGCCATCTCTATGGCAATTCCAGCATATTAGCGCCAGAGCACTAACTTCCTCACCCTCATCCACATCCGAAAATTCAACTGGCTCTTCGAATTTCTCTTCTTCTACTAGCTCAGCCACTTGCCTCCGAAAAGAAACTACTTTTTGGTACCCCTGATTTTTCCTAACATCGTCAAGAAAACTCTCACGGCGGCGACAAATTTTCCTTAAACGATCCACAGAATGAATGGGTACGTTAAGCAATTCATGCCTAATTTCTGGTCTCAAATTTCTCTTCAGGATATCTACCACTGTAAACTCCTCTAACGGCACTTCCAATCCATCCATCATCTGCATGATCGCATCGTGAAAGCTGTCGAAGCTCTCCTTCTCTTTTTGCTTGCGATCCCGAATGGCTTCCCTTATATCCACATCTGTGCGGGTATCCCTAAATGGCTTCCTAAAGGCTTGACACAGCAGATCCCATCTCAGCACTGGAGCAGTTTTATGGAATCGCCAATAAAAATCTCTGGCCTTGCCCTCAAACAGCATGCTTGCGTTGCTACAAAGAATAGTAAAATTCCCTTCAAGTGTCTGACGAGTGAGAGCTTCAACCCTATATATGAAATTATCAATGCTAAGTCCATCCTGATTTCCGCTAAAACGAATTTTCCAACCGTTCACTATGTGCGCAACCTTATCTGGCCTTTGCGCTAAGTCGGAAAGGAAACTTCGCTGTGATCCTGGTCCAGGAACAGGGCTACGCCCAAAACCTTGAGCAACCTCTACTTCTATATCTGGAAAACCACAAGGAGAAGGTTGGCCGGTGGCCAAGAGACCTCCGCGTTGAGATAGCTGATCACTAATCGGTTGTAACTGCGCTGCTATGCTGGATCGAATTAATTGTCCCATTTCCCTTGACAATTGGGCCATTAATTCGCCTTGCATTGCTCGAACGGCCTCAGATATAGCGCTTGTTATTGATTCGGTTTGCCCCACATTAGTATCTGACGACTGTCGCGCCGACTGGTTCAAGCCAGCTGAGGTTCCTGGGCTATCGACACTAATTTTGCTTTGTGACCTGGTATTGGGCGTCGCAGGCTTTTCAAAGCAGACCGTGCTGCAGGTTGGGCAAGTTGGTTTCTTTTTGGCATAAGCTGCTATACAAGTTTTGGTTCGAAAAACTGTTGGAGCTGTCAATGTTTTTCCACACAGCACGCACTCTGGTGGTGGCGAAGTACTATCATTTTCCTCATCCGCCATTCTTTCAACATTAATACAAAAAGGCAATTAAACAATAAATAAATAAGTCAATAATATATTCAACTCAAAAATTACCTTAATAAGAGGAGACAACTAATAAATATAAATCTAAAATTATACTCTATTCAAAACAAACTAACTTCTAGCTAAACAAATTTTTTATATTACTTCTTCTTGGTTTTGTATTTCAAGAGTTGAATGCCCTCAAACGCACGACCAGCTTTTTGTTTCTTTACGATCAGCTTGAACTAAAAGCGAATCGGGATTGTAAGAGCTGAAGAGAACCACTGAGAACAAAACAAGTGCTTAACAGAAATCGAAAATAAAATTTCTCAGAAAAAAATCGTTTGCCTCTAGCGAGACTGATTCCCCTGCAAAAAACCAAATTAAGACGTCGACCAGACAAGTTCATAAAGGAATTAATAAAAAATATATGACAAAAGGCATGCATATGGGCTGCGCTTATCTCTAAAAAAACAACAACAACATAATTAGCCGAAAAGCAAATTGTGGTCCGCGAGCGGTCCGCTCGAGCGGCGTTCCAAACGACTTTGCCCATATACCCTCTTGTATTGATCTTATCAGCTGGCCTTAGAACGTGGTCACATAACTCCTTTATGAAAAACGAAAGTACTTTTAAGTGCATCCAAAGCGTTCGACCGTGGACTGATTTTTTTTTTTTTTTTTTTATATGACAGAATGAATACCCTTTATTAGACATCAGACGTGGCTAGGCAAGCCGTTATTAATATCTGCAAGCCTATAAATCCTATGCGGCTGAATGTAAAATTTGTAGTACTCAAGAAAGGTAAGGGTAGAATTGAATAAAAAATAATGTTTTTGCATCACGTCAGTCGTGGCCGATGCCTAATTTCTTGGAATTTTGGCCACCGTTTTCCAAAAGCCTGATTGAGCTGTTGCGAAAACAAAAGTGAATGCGGGATAAATTAGAAAAATAAGTCGGAACGATATTTCTTTTACCCTAAAGCGAAGTGAATTTTGTTTATGGGTGTAGGTGTGTGTGGGTGGTGCGCTGAAAAAAGCTTCAGCCACACGTTTGGGCGCCAGAATAATTATAATAATCATATGAATAATAATTATTTATATATGTAACGAGCATCTATAAATAATAACAAGGCTTGGTGATATGGGTGGATCTAGAGCGCACGCAAAAATGTTCCTCGGCTACGGCTCGTCAGCTAATGGTGTGGATCCTTGCTCTAATCCACCAATGCCTCTTCGATTATTATAGCCACTCAGATTGCGTGCTATGACAAACCAAAAACAAATACTCTAACCGGGGAGAAACACACACTTCTACACTTAGGCTATTGCTGGGCTCAAAACCCTATGCACCTGCGATCAGGTCTACCGCTCTTCCACCTCAGCTGTTAATGAGGCACCATTAGCCCGCCCTTCCATCGGCCGTTCCACCTCCAGTTCCCTTCTTTGAGAACGGCCCCTTCGCGGTTTCGGTTCTACGGGGGTCTCATGTCCGCCGAGGACAAACACTCAATTTACCACATTATAAACATGTTTATTTACTCGCTAACAAAACAAGATTCTCGAAACGAAATAATATCTCCCAAAATACAGATTAAAATCCACATCGAATTTGACAGAATAGTATAAACATAATAAATAGGTAAAGTACAATAAATATGATAAATATGATAAATATAATAAATATAATGAATATATAATTAATATAATGAATATAATAAATAGTTAAATAGCTTTAATAACATGCGGCATGCTTCACCTACTCATTTAATTTCTATAAAATATTTCTTTACTTTAAATTTAAACAATACATTTTCTTATTTTTTTAACAGTCGTGGCCTTTGGTACTTTATATGTTTTATATTCTTTTATTTTTTTTTTTATTTATCATAAAGACTCGAACCTTAGCAAAAGGCATGCAAAAGCTTTCAATACGATATTCACTGGCTGACCGAGTTCTGCGCTTGTTTTCAAAATCTACTTTATGTTTCACTCAATTATCATTTTTTTTCTCATTTTTTTTTCTTTTTTCTTTACTCTATCCTTCTTTAGTGCTTAGTGCAAGACTCAATTTTGGCAAATTTTAACTCATTTTTTTTCTTTCTTTTCTCTATTCCTTTTTTTTTTACATATTTCTGTTTACCCAGACAACTCACACCAAAGACACAATTAAAATCAAAATAGCCTCTTAAAATAATAATTATGTTTTGTTTGAACGCTCACCAATTTTTGAACAGCATCCGACGAAGAAAGCGCTTTATTCGGGGATACCTGTAAATTGCTGCAGAAGGAAAAATTACATATTTATTGTTCTCGGAGACGCGGGGCTTTCCACTTTCTTTAATTAATTTTCTTTAGCATTTACTTCCACTATTTTTTTTTTTAATATTTTTTTTCGTGGTGGGGTAAGTTGCCGCTAAGATTTTTTTCTCTTTTGTTTTATTGGTTCATTTCACAAATAATTTAAACTAAAATTTTCAACATTTCGCACCGAACTCAAACCATTGCAAAACACACACTACAGAAAAACCATCAAAGAAAATTTCGTAGAAAATATAAAACAATAAACTACCACGGCCAGAAAGTCGACATTTTTTTCTTTTTAATTATTTTCTCTCCCTCTTTTCTTATCCTCTCTCCTTTTCCCTTTCAGTTTGTGAGGTTAAAAATTATATATATATATTTTTTTCCCCTTTTTTTCTGCTGGCACTTTATTCCTACTTCCTTTTTTCACGCCCGTGTTCTCCTTATTTTTCCTTCGATTTCCACGACGATTTTTTTGAGTTTTCACTGCTTAATAACGCGAATAGGGGCAGGGACACGACGAACAAAAAACCACGCCCGCAGTGGATGCCCTTTTTTTTCGAGTTTGGGCGCTCCCTCGTCGTTCTTCGACGACTACTGACTACACTGACTACTCTTTCCGCCGCCGTACCACTCCAATGAGACTTGTTGTTTGCTCGGCTGCTGGCCGGTCTCCAATATCGTATTTTGAGCTCGTTTTTGCTGCTGCCAGGCCCCTACAAAAATTTGAACAAAATTCTGCCGATCGGAGACCCCTTTTCTTTTCTTCTTCGACTCACCTAATCACTAGGATTCGGCCAACAAAAATAAAAAATGAATTCGTTTGCCTTTTCCCTCGAAACTCCTCCAGAGTTGAGCAAAGTTTGGTACGCTGGGCCCAAGTCTTTCCACAAGCAATTAAAGCTATTATTGACTGGCACGACTTACGCTAAGGAAGGTTTAAATGGAAAAGAACGCCGATGCCGCTTGCCCATGGCGCCAAACCCTTTAACAGCCAAACTACATCCCACTCTCACTTGAACGCCTCTGACAATTCGCCCTGTTGACCTATGCTGCTTTCTCTTACCTAGCGACTCGAGTTCGTCAACCGACACCCAGATGGCGCTTGCTCCATCTTTTCTCCCTTGGCCTACCAGCGCTACAGGCGGTTAGTGTCATGGCAGCAACCGTTCTGAAAGAGCTGAGGCGCCGGGAGCAAATCCGACGCACGGATGGCGAGCGATGAGCGGCACTCTGACCGCCAGCCACCTCCGCGAAGTATAGCTTTGCGGCAGTCCCGCGGGAGTGGACTCTCCCTTTCCCTTCCCTTTAACTACGTCTTGTTCCTCGTCTCTTTTTTTTTTTTCCCTGTTATGTATTTATTTATTTTTTTTCATGTTTATATATATTTTAGTTTATCATCTTTTGAAACGTACCTGTATGCTGGGTGCTCCGCCGCTGGTCCTGGGCCGGCACAAATCCTTCGATGTCTCCTGTTCCTCTCTGCGTCAGCCGTCACTTGACGGCGCTCTTCGCACTTTGGTTTTCACACGTGCTCGGGAGTGGCACTCGCCATCTCCAACAAAACTTCGTCCGCCTTGTTTTACGTCTTTTTCACTTCTCCCCGCAATTTCGCCATGCGAAGTTTCTCCGTTTCGAAACTTCTCGAAGTTTCTGGCATCGCTTCCTCTCGCTCTTTCCTTAGGGCGCGTGCCAATTTTCGAGGGTTGATTTCATGGCTTGCTTTTGGTTTGGTCATGTGACAGCTGCTTGTGATGAGTTTTCGTTGTTGCGCCTGTGTGTGTGCGTTTGTGTGCGTTGAGCTTTGGGTAGCGATGGTAGATCGCCGCGGCTTAGATTAACTATCAATAGGGCTTTCCGAGCCGGGGGCGCAAAAAGACGGTGATGGCATTGCTCTTCTTCTAGTGGACGCGGAACTCCACGTCTCCGGAGTGAAAGAGAAACTGCTGATGGCCATGGTGGCGGCTGGTGGCCTCTGCGGCGGCGTGGAGGCGGCTGGTGTCCTCTGTGGCGGCTTGGAGGCTGCTGGTGGCCTCTGCGCCGGCTTGGAGGCGGCTGGTGACCTCTGCGGCGGCTTGGAGGCAGCTGGTGTCCTCTGCGGCGCCGTGGAGGCGGCTGGTGTCCTCTACGGCGGCTCGGAGGCGGCTGGTGTCCTCTACGGCGGCTCGGAGGCGGCTGGTGTCCTCTGCCACTTCATCTCCTCCGGCCAGCTTGCAAATGCTGGTGGAGTCTCGTCGGCCTCCGGGACATTCGTGGTGACGGGAACGGCTACGACAGCCGTGGCCCGATCCGGTGAGGAGTTGCAGGGGACCAGAGCCGGCATTGGGTCGTCCCCGACATCCAGGCTTGTGGGCGTCGGCGGAGGCTCGGTCAGATCGGCCTCGTCCTTCTCCCCGTGGTAATCCAGGAGGACCTTGTTAGGCGCGAGTCTTGGCAAGAGCGGAGTTCGCCCGCCGTCCGCTATCCGCCACACGCGGAGTATGTCCTTGCCGTCGGGTGTGGGCCTATCCGACCCGTTGGGATGGTCTCCACCGTCTGGTCGAGTGGCTTCTACCCGGTCGTCCAGAGTGCCTGGACAAGGCCTGATGGCCTCCTCGATGCACCGTACCAGGTGCATCCACCCGGAGGAGTCGTCCGACGCCATGGCTGTGCGGGGAAACAAAGATTTATTAGCCTTTATGTGGTAAAAGGGCTACCTAGCGGGTTTCTTAGTCGTTGTTAGTTGTTAGTTTAGGGGAGTTAACGCATGCAGACACTGGGAGCATTGAGTTTCCCCTTAGGGAATTGGGAACGTTGGGAAGGCGCACCCTCCAGCAAGTAGCCCCCACTGACTCAGTCTTGTCTCCAATCACAGTGTTCCGATCTGGCTCTTGCCTTGGCCAGGATTTAGCGTCACTCGACGGCTAAATGCTTTTGTGGCTTTAGTTCTTCGAGGTTGGGCCGTCTAGGTGCGGTCTTCTTGATACTGTGACGCCTTGGTGCGGTTTTTTCTATGCTGTGCCGTCTTGGTGCGGGCTTTCCGATCCTGTGCCGCCTTGGTGCGGGCTTTCCTTAGGTTTAGAGTCACTCGACGGCTAAAAATTCTATATCATCTTAGCGTTTTCCGTGTTGTCCGACCTTCCGGGTTCTAGATTCTGCGTTTCTGGATCATAAACCGCTTCCTTATTATCTCCAAGTAATGCCGTTCTGCGATGCTTGCTCTGGGTGTCCTGCAGGCGCACTATAGTGGGCGAGATGAACTTGAGCACCTTGTATGGTCCCTCATACTTAGGTGCTAGCTTTGCGGTAAAGTTACAAGTGATGCTGTTTTACGAATACCAGCGATCCGAAGATCGTAATGCTTCCTCTGCTGCTTTCGACAAGGGCGAACTCGGAACATGGCTTGGCCTCGGGTTGACTTCATCATACAAGGCTCCTGGGAGTCTTGGTTCAAGGCCGAAACGCTGTTATTTATGGCCAAGTTTAACTCGGGTAGTAGTTCGTCCCACGTTGTCTGCTTATCCTCGATGTACTGGGCGACCATAGTTTTAATGGTGCGATTGGCCCTGTATAGGGTGCCGTGTGTTGGATCTCCATTCCCGCATGTTTGCAGAAAGCTTTGAAGGAGCGACTCATAAATTGGGTCCCGTTGTCGCAAACAGAGGTGAGTGGAATCCAAAAATGATACAAAATCCTCTCGCGAAAGGATATTTCCAGATGAGCCGAAGTGGCTTTTTTAAGGGTACCAACTCAACCCATTTTGAAAAAGCGTCGAAAAATACGAGAAGCATGCTGTTCCCGCTTTTAGACAGCGGAAGGAGCCCAATGAAATCGGGGCAGACAGTGTCAAAGGGTTCACTGATCTGCCGGGTAAACATCTTTCCAGCTGGGTTACTTTGGCTTACCTTAAAGAGTTGGCAAGTGTCGCACTTCCGAACATACCTGGCTACATCTCGAAAGAGTCCCGGTCAATAATACCTCGGGGCGACCCGGGTGGTCATTTTCCTGATGCCGAGATGTCCTGCCGTGGGCTGGTCATGACACTCCGACAGCACTCGATGCCGGTGTTCCTTGCCCACCCACAGTTTCCATGGCACGGAGTCTTCATCGTCGGGTCGGGATCCTATACGCCTATATAACTGCTGATTCTCAAACACGTACTCTGGAAAATATTCAGGCTTGTCCTGAACGAGCTTTATCATTCGCTGATACCAGGTGCAACTGGGTTGATCCTCCTGAATCCTTTGAATTACCTCTAGGGGCTGTCGTGACAGCGCATCTGCGACAACGTTCAGGCTCCCGCGCCGATATGTGACGTTAAACTGGTACTGCTGCAGTTCTAACACCCAGCACGCGATTCGACCGGTGGGATTATCAATTGAGTTGAACCACTTCAAGGCAAGATGGTCCATTATCACCTCAAATCGATATCCTTCTAAGTAATACCTAAGCTTTTTTATGGCCCAGATAATGGCCAGACATTCCTTCTCGGTAGCTGAATAGTTCTCTTCAGCGGCACGGACGCGTCGGCTAGCGAATGCGATGACGCGTTCTTCCCTCTGGATCTTCTGAGTTAGTACGGCTCCTAGGCCTATGTCGCTGGCGTCGGTATGAAGAACATACTTCTCGTTTAAATCGGGGCAAGCGAGCACAGGGGCCTCCGTGAGCTTCCCCTTCATTTCTTCAAATGCATCTTGCTGCTCTTTCTGCCATTGCCATTTCTTTCCTTTTTTCAACAACAGAGACATGGGTTGCACTATGCTGGCGAAGTTGGGTACATCTTCTTAGCTCTTCAGTTGCCGTACTGCCAAAATCTTGTCGGGATCAGTGTGGATTCCTTCCTCGCTGATAACATGCCCTAAGTATACCAAGCTGCGCTTAAAGAAACTGCATTTCTTTGCGTTGAGGCGAAGGTTCGCCTTCCGTAACCATCGGAATACTTCCTGTAAATGCTCTACGTGCTCCTCTAGAGTGCGTCCGATGATTATAATATCATCTAAGTATGCAAAAGCGTTGGGCTCCATGTCGGGGCCTATGACGCTGTCGAGCGGCCGTTGGAATGTGGCTGGTGCTGAATGGAGGCCAAACGGCATGACTTTCCAATGATACAGTCCCCTCCCTGTGACTGTAAAAGCAGTGCACTCGCGACTGTTCTTGGCCATAGGAATCTGCCAATATCCGCTTTTCAGGTCAAGGGTCGAGATGTACTTTACGTGGCGCAGACGCTCCAAAAATCGTTTGCCTTTAGCGAGACTGATTCCCCTGCAAAAAACCAAATTAAGACGTCAACCAGACAAGTTCATAAAGGAATTAATAAAAAATATATGACAAAAGGCATGCATATGGGCTGCGCTTATCTCTAAAAAAAACAACAACAACATAATTAGCCGAAAAGCAAATTGTGGTCCGCGAGCGGTCCGCTCGAGCGGCGTTCCAAACGACTTTGCCCATATACCCTCTTGTATTGATCTTATCAGCTGGCCTTAGAACGTGGTCACTTAACTCCTTTATGAAAAACGAAAGTACTTTTAAGTGCATCCAAAGCGTTCGACCGTGGACTGATTTTTTTTTTTTTTTTTTTATATATGACAGAATGAATACCCTTTATTAGACATCAGACGTGGCTAGGCAAGCCGTTATTAATATCTGCAAGCCTATAAATCCTATGCGGCTGAATGTAAAATTTGTAGTACTCAAGAAAGGTAAGGGTAGAATTGAATAAAAAATAATGTTTTTGCATCACGTCAGTCGTGGCCGATGCCTAATTTCTTGGAATTTTGGCCACCGTTTTCCAAAAGCCTGATTGAGCTGTTGCGAAAACAAAAGTGAATGCGGGATAAATTAGAAAAATAAGTCGGAACGATATTTCTTTTACCCTAAAGCGAAGTGAATTTTGTTTATGGGTGTAGGCGTGTGTGGGTGGTGCGCTGAAAAAAGCTTCAGCCACACGTTTGGGCGCCAGAATAATTATAATAATCATATGAATAATAATTATTTATATATGTAACGAGCATCTATAAATAATAACAAGGCTTGGTGATATGGGTGGATCGAGAGCGCACGCAAAAATGTTCCTCGGCTACGGCTCGTCAGCTAATGGTGTGGATCCTTGCTCTAATCCACCAATGCCTCTTCGATTATTATAGCCACTCAGATTGCGTGCTATGACAAACCAAAAACAAATACTCTAACCGGGGAGAAACACACACTTCTACACTTAGGCTATTGCTGGGCTCAAAACCCTATGCACCTGCGATCAGGTCTACCGCTCTTCCACCTCAGCTGTTAATGAGGCACCATTAGCCCGCCCTTCCATCGGCCGTTCCACCTCCAGTTCCCTTCTTTGAGAACGGCCCCTTCGCGGTTTCGGTTCTACGGGGGTCTCATGTCCGCCGAGGACAAACACTCAATTTACCACATTATAAACATGTTTATTTACTCGCTAACAAAACAAGATTCTCGAAACGAAATAATATCTCCCAAAATACAGATTAAAATCCACATCGAATTTGACAGAATAGTATAAACATAATTTATTTATTTATTTAATTAATTGTACCTTAAAATTAATTTTGAGATACAAAGAGAAATAGCCAGAGCAACGAAGGCCTTCAGGCTGGGTTTTTTTTTTTTTATGATTTTTTACAGTGTGCTTATATTTAGTTTATTTATTAATTTTATAAAGTTTATTATATTTTGATTATTGACCTCTGTTAGCATTTGGGTTGGTGTGGGAATTTTCAGGGACTTACATTTGGAAAGGATGAAGGGGCAGCGGTTTATGAAGTGATCCAGAGTGAGGGTAGTGGAGATACAGTGTGGGCAAAGCGGTGGTGGCATTTTGTGAAATAGATGTTCGTGTGTGTATTTTGTATGGCCAAGTCTGAATCTGGTGTAAATTATAGCATGTCTTCTATTGATCGTTATTGGTATTGAAATATCTTTTCTATTTGGGTTTATTGTTTTGTAGTAATGTTGATATTGCCCCCAGCTATTGTTTAAAGATTCTTGAGTGATGGTATTTATGAGTTTATTTATGTCGGATTTTTTTGCTGTTTTGTGTAATATTAGTGGGGCTAAGGTAGCTGCTTTAGCCGCAGCATCCGCCTGTTCGTTTCCTTTTATCCCGGCATGTCCTGGTGTCCACATAAGCTTAATTTTATTTTTGTTTATAGTAAGCTTGTCTCGAATTTTGCAGATGATGGGTTCTGTATTACAGATGTTTTGCACAGCTTGGATGGTCGAAAGGGAGTCACTGATAAACATAATAAATAGGTAAAGTACAATAAATATGATAAATATGATAAATATAATAAATATAATGAATATATAATTAATATAATGAATATAATAAATAGTTAAATAGCTTTAATAACATGCGGCATGCTTCACCTACTCATTTAATTTCTATAAAATATTTCTTTACTTTAAATTTAAACAATACATTTTCTTATTTTTTTAACAGTCGTGGCCTTTGGTACTTTATATGTTTTATATTCTTTTATTTTTTTTTTTTATTTATCATAAAGACTCGAACCTTAGCAAAAGACATGCAAAAGCTTTCAATACGATATTCACTGGCTGACCGAGTTCTGCGCTTGTTTTCAAAATCTACTTTATGTTTCACTCAATTATCATTTTTTTCTCATTTTTTTTCTTTTTCTTTACTCTATCCTTCTTTAGTGCTTAGTGCAAGACTCAATTTTGGCAAATTTTAACTCATTTTTTTCTTTCTTTTCTCTATTCCTTTTTTTTTTACATATTTCTGTTTACCCAGACAACTCACACCAAAGACACAATTAAAATCAAAATAGCCTCTTAAAATAATAATTATGTTTTGTTTGAACGCTCACCAATTTTTGAACAGCATCCGACGAAGAAAGCGCTTTATTCGGGGATACCTGTAAATTGCTGCAGAAGGAAAAATTACATATTTATTGTTCTCGGAGACGCGGGGCTTTCCACTTTCTTTAATTAATTTTCTTTAGCATTTACTTCCACTATTTTTTTTTTTAATATTTTTTTTCGTGGTGGGGTAAGTTGCCGCTAAGATTTTTTTTCTCTTTTGTTTTATTGGTTCATTTCACAAATAATTTAAACTAAAATTTTCAACATTTCGCACCGAACTCAAACCATTGCAAAACACACACTACAGAAAAACCATCAAAGAAAATTTCGTAGAAAATATAAAACAATAAACTACCACGGCCAGAAAGTCGACATTTTTTTTCTTTTTTAATTATTTTCTCTCCCTCTTTTCTTATCCTCTCTCCTTTTCCCTTTCAGTTTGTGAGGTTAAAAATTATATATATATATTTTTTTTCCTTTTTTTTCTGCTGGCACTTTATTCCTACTTCCTTTTTTTCACGCCCGTGTTCTCCTTATTTTTCCTTCGATTTCCACGACGATTTTTTTTTGAGTTTTCACTGCTTAATAACGCGAATAGGGGCAGGGACACGACGAACAAAAAACCACGCCCGCAGTGGATGCCCTTTTTTTTCGAGTTTGGGCGCTCCCTCGTCGTTCTTCGACGACTACTGACTACACTGACTACTCTTTCCGCCGCCGTACCACTCCAATGAGACTTGTTGTTTGCTCGGCTGCTGGCCGGTCTCCAATATCGTATTTTGAGCTCGTTTTTGCTGCTGCCAGGCCCCTACAAAAATTTGAACAAAATTCTGCCGATCGGAGACCCCTTTTCTTTTCTTCTTCGACTCACCTAATCACTAGGATTCGGCCAACAAAAATAAAAAATGAATTCGTTTGCCTTTTCCCTCGAAACTCCTCCAGAGTTGAGCAAAGTTTGGTACGCTGGGCCCAAGTCTTTCCACAAGCAATTAAAGCTATTATTGACTGGCACGACTTACGCTAAGGAAGGTTTAAATGGAAAAGAACGCCGATGCCGCTTGCCCATGGCGCCAAACCCTTTAACAGCCAAACTACATCCCACTCTCACTTGAACGCCTCTGACAATTCGCCCTGTTGACCTATGCTGCTTTCTCTTACCTAGCGACTCGAGTTCGTCAACCGACACCCAGATGGCGCTTGCTCCATCTTTTCTCCCTTGGCCTACCAGCGCTACAGGCGGTTAGTGTCATGGCAGCAACCGTTCTGAAAGAGCTGAGGCGCCGGGAGCAAATCCGACGCACGGATGGCGAGCGATGAGCGGCACTCTGACCGCCAGCCACCTCCGCGAAGTATAGCTTTGCGGCAGTCCCGCGGGAGTGGACTCTCCCTTTCCCTTCCCTTTAACTACGTCTTGTTCCTCGTCTCTTTTTTTTTTCTTTCCTGTTATGTATTTATTTATTTTTTTTCATGTTTATATATATTTTAGTTTATCATCTTTTGAAACGTACCTGTATGCTGGGTGCTCCGCCGCTGGTCCTGGGCCGGCACAAATCCTTCGATGTCTCCTGTTCCTCTCTGCGTCAGCCGTCACTTGACGGCGCTCTTCGCACTTTGGTTTTCACACGTGCTCGGGAGTGGCACTCGCCATCTCCAACAAAACTTCGTCCGCCTTGTTTTACGTCTTTTTCACTTCTCCCCGCAATTTCGCCATGCGAAGTTTCTCCGTTTCGAAACTTCTCGAAGTTTCTGGCATCGCTTCCTCTCGCTCTTTCCTTAGGGCGCGTGCCAATTTTCGAGGGTTGATTTCATGGCTTGCTTTTGGTTTGGTCATGTGACAGCTGCTTGTGATGAGTTTTTGTTGTTGCGCCTGTGTGTGTGCGTTTGTGTGCGTTGAGCTTTGGGTAGCGATGGTAGATCGCCGCGGCTTAGATTAACTATCAATAGGGCTTTCCGAGCCGGGGGCGCAAAAAGATGGTGATGGCATTGCTCTTCTTCTAGTGGACGCGGAACTCCACGTCTCCGGAGTGAAAGAGAAACTGCTGATGGCCATGGTGGCGGCTGGTGGCCTCTGCGGCGGCGTGGAGGCGGCTGGTGTCCTCTGTGGCGGCTTGGAGGCTGCTGGTGGCCTCTGCGCCGGCTTGGAGGCGGCTGGTGACCTCTGCGGCGGCTTGGAGGCGGCTGGTGTCCTCTGCGGCGCCGTGGAGGCGGCTGGTGTCCTCTACGGCGGCTCGGAGGCGGCTGGTGTCCTCTACGGCGGCTCGGAGGCGGCTGGTGTCCTCTGCCACTCCATCTCCTCCGGCCAGCTTGCAAATGCTGGTGGAGTCTCGTCGGCCTCCGGGACATTCGTGGTGACGGGAACGGCTACGACAGCCGTGGCCCGATCCGGTGAGGAGTTGCAGGGGACCAGAGCCGGCATTGGGTCGTCCCCGACATCCAGGCTTGTGGGCGTCGGCGGATGCTCGGTCAGATCGGCCTCGTCCTTCTCCCCGTGGTAATCCAGGAGGACCTTGTTAGGCGCGAGTCTTGGCAAGAGCGGAGTTCGCCCGCCGTCCGCTATCCGCCACACGCGGAGTATGTCCTTGCCGTCGGGTGTGGGCCTATCCGACCCGTTGGGATGGTCTCCACCGTCTGGTCGAGTGGCTTCTACCCGGTCGTCCAGAGTGCCTGGACAAGGCCTGATGGCCTCCTCGATGCACCGTACCAGGTGCATCCACCCGGAGGAGTCGTCCGACGCCATGGCTGTGCGGGGAAACAAAGATTTATTAGCCTTTATGTGGTAAAAGGGCTACCTAGCGGGTTTCTTAGTCGTTGTTAGTTGTTAGTTTAGGGGAGTTAACGCATGCAGACACTGGGAGCATTGAGTTTCCCCTTAGGGAATTGGGAACGTTGGGAAGGCGCACCCTCCAGCAAGTAGCCCCCACTGACTCAGTCTTGTCTCCAATCACAGTGTTCCGATCTGGCTCTTGCCTTGGCCAGGATTTAGCGTCACTCGACGGCTAAATGCTTTTGTGGCTTTAGTTCTTCGAGGTTGGGCCGTCTAGGTGCGGTCTTCTTGATACTGTGACGCCTTGGTGCGGTTTTTTCTATGCTGTGCCGTCTTGGTGCGGGCTTTCCGATCATGTGCCGCCTTGGTGCGGGCTTTCCTTAGGTTTAGAGTCACTCGACGGCTAAAAATTCTATATCATCTTAGCGTTTTCCGTGTTGTCCGACCTTCCGGGTTCTAGATTCTGCGTTTCTGGATCATAAACCGCTTCCCTATTATCTCCAAGTAATGCCGTTCTGCGATGCTTGCTCTGGGTGTCCTGCAGGCGCACTATAGTGGGCGAGATGAACTTGAGCACCTTGTATGGTCCCTCATACTTAGGTGCTAGCTTTGCGGTAAAGTTACAAGTGATGCTGTTTTACGAATACCAGCGATCCGAAGATCGTAATGCTTCCTCTGCTGCTTTCGACAAGGGCGAACTCGGAAAATGGCTTGGCCTCGGGTTGACTTCATCATACAAGGCTCCTGGGAGTCTTGGTTCAAGGCCGAAACGCTGTTATTTATGGCCAAGTTTAACTCGGGTAGTAGTTCGTCCCACGTTGTCTGCTTATCCTCGATGTACTGGGCGACCATAGTTTTAATGGTGCGATTGGCCCTGTATAGGGTGCCGTGTGTTGGATCTCCATTCCCGCATGTTTGCAGAAAGCTTTGAAGGAGCGACTCATAAATTGGGTCCCGTTGTCGCAAACAGAGGTGAGTGGAATCCAAAAATGATACAAAATCCTCTCGCGAAAGGATATTTCCAGATGAGCCGAAGTGGCTTTTTTAAGGGTACCAACTCAACCCATTTTGAAAAAGCGTCGAAAAATACGAGAAGCATGCTGTTCCCGCTTTTAGACAGCGGAAGGAGCCCAATGAAATCGGGGCAGACAGTGTCAAAGGGTTCACTGATCTGCCGGGTAAACATCTTTCCAGCTGGGTTACTTTGGCTTACCTTAAAGAGTTGGCAAGTGTCGCACTTGCGAACATACCTGGCTACATCTCGAAAGAGTCCCGGTCAATAATACCTCGGGGCGACCCGGGTGGTCATTTTCCTGATGCCGAGATGTCCTGCCGTGGGCTGGTCATGACACTCCGACAGCACTCGATGCCGGTGTTCCTTGCCCACCCACAGTTTCCATGGCACGGAGTCTTCATCGTCGGGTCGGGATCCTATACGCCTATATAACTGCTGATTCTCAAACACGTACTCTGGAAAATATTCAGGCTTGTCCTGAACGAGCTTTATCATTCGCTGATACCAGGTGCAACTGGGTTGATCCTCCTGAATCCTTTGAATTACCTCTAGGGGCTGTCGTGACAGCGCATCTGCGACAACGTTCAGGCTCCCGCGCCGATATGTGACGTTAAACTGGTACTGCTGCAGTTCTAACACCCAGCACGCGATTCGACCGGTGGGATTATCAATTGAGTTGAACCACTTCAAGGCAAGATGGTCCATTATCACCTCAAATCGATATCCTTCTAAGTAATACCTAAGCTATTTTATGGCCCAGATAATGGCCAGACATTCCTTCTCGGTAGCTGAATAGTTCTCTTCAGCGGCACGGACGCGTCGGCTAGCGAATGCGATGACGCGTTCTTCCCTCTGGATCTTCTGAGTTAGTACGGCTCCTAGACCTATGTCGCTGGCGTCGGTATGAAGAACATACTTCTCGTTTAAATCGGGGCAAGCGAGCACAGGGGCCTCCGTGAGCTTCCCCTTCATTTCTTCAAATGCATCTTGCTGCTCTTTCTGCCATTGCCATTTCTTTCCTTTTTTCAACAACAGAGACATGGGTTGCACTATGCTGGCGAAGTTGGGTACATCTTCTTAGCTCTTCAGTTGCCGTACTGCCAAAATCTTGTCGGGATCAGTGTGGATTCCTTCCTCGCTGATAACATGCCCTAAGTATACCAAGCTGCGCTTAAAGAAACTGCATTTCTTTGCGTTGAGGCGAAGGTTCGCCTTCCGTAACCATCGGAATACTTCCTGTAAATGCTCTACGTGCTCCTCTAGAGTGCGTCCGATGATTATAATATCATCTAAGTATGCAAAAGCGTTGGGCTCCATGTCGGGGCCTATGACGCTGTCGAGCGGCCGTTGGAATGTGGCTGGTGCTGAATGGAGGCCAAACGGCATGACTTTCCAATGATACAGTCCCCTCCCTGTGACTGTAAAAGCAGTGCACTCGCGACTGTTCTTGGCCATGGGAATCTGCCAATATCCGCTTTTCAGGTCAAGGGTCGAGATGTACTTTACGTGGCGCAGACGCTCCAAAAATCGTTTGCCTTTAGCGAGACTGATTCCCCTGCAAAAAACCAAATTAAGACGTCAACCAGACAAGTTCATAAAGGAATTAATAAAAAATATATGACAAAAGGCATGCATATGGGCTGCGCTTATCTCTAAAAAAACAACAACAACATAATTAGCCGAAAAGCAAATTGTGGTCCGCGAGCGGTCCGCTCGAGCGGCGTTCCATACGACTTTGCCCATATACCCTCTTGTATTGATCTTATCAGCTGGCCTTAGAACGTGGTCACTTAACTCCTTTATGAAAAACGAAAGTACTTTTAAGTGCATCCAAAGCGTTCGACCGTGGACTGATTTTTTTTTTTTATATATATGACAGAATGAATACCCTTTATTAGACATCAGACGTGGCTAGGCAAGCCGTTATTAATATCTGCAAGCCTATAAATCCTATGCGGCTGAATGTAAAATTTGTAGTACTCAAGAAAGGTAAGGGTAGAATTGAATAAAAAATAATGTTTTTGCATCACGTCAGTCGTGGCCGATGCCTAATTTCTTGGAATTTTGGCCACCGTTTTCCAAACGCCTGATTGAGCTGTTGCGAAAACAAAAGTGAATGCGGGATAAATTAGAAAAATAAGTCGGAACGATATTTCTTTTACCCTAAAGCGAAGTGAATTTTGTTTATGGGTGTAGGTGTGTGTGGGTGGTGCGCTGAAAAAAGCTTCAGCCACACGTTTGGGCGCCAGAATAATTATAATAATCATATGAATAATAATTATTTATATATGTAACGAGCATCTATAAATAATAACAAGGCTTGGTGATATGGGTGGATCGAGAGCGCACGCAAAAATGTTCCTCGGCTACGGCTCGTCAGCTAATGGTGTGGATCCTTGCTCTAATCCACCAATGCCTCTTCGATTATTATAGCCACTCAGATTGCGTGCTATGACAAACCAAAAACAAATACTCTAACCGGGGAGAAACACACACTTCTACACTTAGGCTATTGCTGGGCTCAAAACCCTATGCACCTGCGATCAGGTCTACCGCTCTTCCACCTCAGCTGTTAATGAGGCACCATTAGCCCGCCCTTCCATCGGCCGTTCCACCTCCAGTTCCCTTCTTTGAAAACGGCCCCTTCGCGGTTTCGGTTCTACGGGGGTCTCATGTCCGCCGAGGACAAACACTCAATTTACCACATTATAAACATGTTTATTTACTCGCTAACAAAACAAGATTCTCGAAACGAAATAATATCTCCCAATATACAGATTAAAATCCACATCGAATTTGACAGAATAGTATAAACATAATAAATAGGTAAAGTACAATAAATATGATAAATATAATAAATATAATGAATATATAATTAATATAATGAATATAATAAATAGTTAAATAGCTTTAATAACATGCGGCATGCTTCACCTACTCATTTAATTTCTATAAAATATTTCTTTACTTTAGATTTAAACAATACATTTTCTTATTTTTTTAACAGTCGTGGCCTTTGGTACTTTATATGTTTTATATTCTTTTATTTTTTTTTTTTTATTTATCATAAAGACTCGAACCTTAGCAAAAGACATGCAAAAGCTTTCAATACGATATTCACTGGCTGAGCGAGTTCTGCGCTTGTTTTCAAAATCTACTTTATGTTTCACTCAATTATAATTTTTTTTCTCATTTTTTTTTCTTTTTTCTTTACTCTATCCTTCTTTAGTGCTTAGTGCAAGACTCAATTTTGGCAAATTTTAACTCATTTTTTTTCTTTCTTTTCTCTATTCCTTTTTTTTTTTACATATTTCTGTTTACCCAGACAACTCACACCAAAGACACAATTAAAATCAAAATAGCCTCTTAAAATAATAATTATGTTTTGTTTGAACGCTCACCAATTTTTGAACAGCATCCGACGAAGAAAGCGCTTTATTCGGGGATACCTGTAAATTGCTGCAGAAGGAAAAATTACATATTTATTGTTCTCGGAGACGCGGGGCTTTCCACTTTCTTTAATTAATTTTCTTTAGCATTTACTTCCACTATTTTTTTTTTTATATTTTTTTTCGTGGTGGGGTAAGTTGCCGCTAAGATTTTTTTTCTCTTTTGTTTTATTGGTTCATTTCACAAATAATTTAAACTAAAATTTTCAACATTTCGCACCGAACTCAAACCATTGCAAAACACACACTACAGAAAAACCATCAAAGAAAATTTCGTAGAAAATATAAAACAATAAACTACCACGGCCAGAAAGTCGACATTTTTTTTCTTTTTTAATTATTTTCTCTCCCTCTTTTCTTATCCTCTCTCCTTTTCCCTTTCAGTTTGTGAGGTTAAAAATTATATATATATATTTTTTTTCCTTTTTTTTCTGCTGGCACTTTATTCCTACTTCCTTTTTTCACGCCCGTGTTCTCCTTATTTTTCCTTCGATTTCCACGACGATTTTTTTTTGAGTTTTCACTGCTTAATAACGCGAATAGGGGCAGGGACACGACGAACAAAAAACCACGCCCGCAGTGGATGCCCTTTTTTTTCGAGTTTGGGCGCTCCCTCGTCGTTCTTCGACGACTACTGACTACACTGACTACTCTTTCCGCCGCCGTACCACTCCAATGAGACTTGTTGTTTGCTCGGCTGCTGGCCGGTCTCCAATATCGTATTTTGAGCTCGTTTTTGCTGCTGCCAGGCCCCTACAAAAATTTGAACAAAATTCTGCCGATCGGAGACCCCTTTTCTTTTCTTCTTCGACTCACCTAATCACTAGGATTCGGCCAACAAAAATAAAAAATGAATTCGTTTGCCTTTTCCCTCGAAACTCCTCCAGAGTTGAGCAAAGTTTGGTACGCTGGGCCCAAGTCTTTCCACAAGCAATTAAAGCTATTATTGACTGGCACGACTTACGCTAAGGAAGGTTTAAATGGAAAAGAACGCCGATGCCGCTTGCCCATGGCGCCAAATCCTTTAACAGCCAAACTACATCCCACTCTCACTTGAACGCCTCTGACAATTCGCCCTGTTGACCTATGCTGCTTTCTCTTACCTAGCGACTCGAGTTCGTCAACCGACACCCAGATGGCGCTTGCTCCATCTTTTCTCCCTTGGCCTACCAGCGCTACAGGCGGTTAGTGTCATGGCAGCAACCGTTCTGAAAGAGCTGAGGCGCCGGGAGCAAATCCGACGCACGGATGGCGAGCGATGAGCGGCACTCTGACCGCCAGCCACCTCCGCGAAGTATAGCTTTGCGGCAGTCCCGCGGGAGTGGACTCTCCCTTTCCCTTCCCTTTAACTACGTCTTGTTCCTAGTCTCTTTTTTTTTTCTTTCCTGTTATGTATTTATTTATTTTTTTTCATGTTTATATATATTTTAGTTTATCATCTTTTGAAACGTACCTGTATGCTGGGTGCTCCGCCGCTGGTCCTGGGCCGGCACAAATCCTTCGATGTCTCCTGTTCCTCTCTGCGTCAGCCGTCACTTGACGGCGCTCTTCGCACTTTGGTTTTCACACGTGCTCGGGAGTGGCACTCGCCATCTCCAACAAAACTTCGTCCGCCTTGTTTTACGTCTTTTTCACTTCTCCCCGCAATTTCGCCATGCGAAGTTTCTCCGTTTCGAAACTTCTCGAAGTTTCTGGCATCGCTTCCTCTCGCTCTTTCCTTAGGGCGCGTGCCAATTTTCGAGGGTTGATTTCATGGCTTGCTTTTGGTTTGGTCATGTGACAGCTGCTTGTGATGAGTTTTTGTTGTTGCGCCTGTGTGTGTGCGTTTGTGTGCGTTGAGCTTTGGGTAGCGATGGTAGATCGCCGCGGCTTAGATTAACTATCAATAGGGCTTTCCGAGCCGGGGGCGCAAAAAGATGGTGATGGCATTGCTCTTCTTCTAGTGGACGCGGAACTCCACGTCTCCGGAGTGAAAGAGAAACTGCTGATGGCCATGGTGGCGACTGGTGGCCTCTGCGGCGGCGTGGAGGCGGCTGGTGTCCTCTGTGGCGGCTTGGAGGCTGCTGGTGGCCTCTGCGCCGGCTTGGAGGCGGCTGGTGACCTCTGCGGCGGCTTGGAGGCGGCTGGTGTCCTCTGCGGCGCCGTGGAGGCGGCTGGTGTCCTCTACGGCGGCTCGGAGGCGGCTGGTGTCCTCTACGGCGGCTCGGAGGCGGCTGGTGTCCTCTGCCACTCCATCTCCTCCGGCCAGCTTGCAAATGCTGGTGGAGTCTCGTCGGCCTCCGGGACATTCGTGGTGACGGGAACGGCTACGACAGCCGTGGCCCGATCCGGTGAGGAGTTGCAGGGGACCAGAGCCGGCATTGGGTCGTCCCCGACATCCAGGCTTGTGGGCGTCGGCGGATGCTCGGTCAGATCGGCCTCGTCCTTCTCCCCGTGGTAATCCAGGAGGACCTTGTTAGGCGCGAGTCTTGGCAAGAGCGGAGTTCGCCCGCCGTCCGCTATCCGCCACACGCGGAGTATGTCCTTGCCGTCGGGTGTGGGCCTATCCGACCCGTTGGGATGGTCTCCACCGTCTGGTCGAGTGGCTTCTACCCGGTCGTCCAGAGTGCCTGGACAAGGCCTGATGGCCTCCTCGATGCACCGTACCAGGTGCATCCACCCGGAGGAGTCGTCCGACGCCATGGCTGTGCGGGGAAACAAAGATTTATTAGCCTTTATGTGGTAAAAGGGCTACCTAGCGGGTTTCTTAGTCGTTGTTAGTTGTTAGTTTAGGGGAGTTAACGCATGCAGACACTGGGAGCATTGAGTTTCCCCTTAGGGAATTGGGAACGTTGGGAAGGCGCACCCTCCAGCAAGTAGCCCCCACTGACTCAGTCTTGTCTCCAATCACAGTGTTCCGATCTGGCTCTTGCCTTGGCCAGGATTTAGCGTCACTCGACGGCTAAATGCTTTTGTGGCTTTAGTTCTTCGAGGTTGGGCCGTCTAGGTGCGGTCTTCTTGATACTGTGACGCCTTGGTGCGGTTTTTTCTATGCTGTGCCGTCTTGGTGCGGGCTTTCCTTAGGTTTAGAGTCACTCGACGGCTAAAAATTCTATATCATCTTAGCGTTTTCCGTGTTGTCCGACCTTCCGGGTTCTAGATTCTGCGTTTCTGGATCATAAACCGCTTCCTTATTATCTCCAAGTAATGCCGTTCTGCGATGCTTGCTCTGGGTGTCCTGCAGGCGCACTATAGTGGGCGAGATGAACTTGAGCACCTTGTATGGTCCCTCATACTTAGGTGCTAGCTTTGCGGTAAAGTTACAAGTGATGCTGTTTTACGAATACCAGCGATCCGAAGATCGTAATGCTTCCTCTGCTGCTTTCGACAAGGGCGAACTCGGAACATGGCTTGGCCTCGGGTTGACTTCATCATACAAGGCTCCTGGGAGTCTTGGTTCAAGGCCGAAACGCTGTTATTTATGGCCAAGTTCAACTCGGGTAGTAGTTCGTCCCACGTTGTCTGCTTATCCTCGATGTACTGGGCGACCATAGTTTTAATGGTGCGATTGGCCCTGTATAGGGTGCCGTGTGTTGGATCTCCATTCCCGCATGTTTGCAGAAAGCTTTGAAGGAGCGACTCATAAATTGGGTCCCGTTGTCGCAAACAGAGGTGAGTGGAATCCAAAAATGATACAAAATCCTCTCGCGAAAGGATATTTCCAGATGAGCCGAAGTGGCTTTTTTAAGGGTACCAACTCAACCCATTTTGAAAAAGCGTCGAAAAATACGAGAAGCATGCTGTTCCCGCTTTTAGACAGCGGAAGGAGCCCAATGAAATCGGGGCAGACAGTGTCAAAGGGTTCACTGATCTGCCGGGTAAACATCTTTCCAGCTGGGTTACTTTGGCTTACCTTAAAGAGTTGGCAAGTGTCGCACTTGCGAACATACCTGGCTACATCTCGAAAGAGTCCCGGTCAATAATACCTCGGGGCGACCCGGGTGGTCATTTTCCTGATGCCGAGATGTCCTGCCGTGGGCTGGTCATGACACTCCGACAGCACTCGATGCCGGTGTTCCTTGCCCACCCACAGTTTCCATGGCACGGAGTCTTCATCGTCGGGTCGGGATCCTATACGCCTATATAACTGCTGATTCTCAAACACGTACTCTGGAAAATATTCAGGCTTGTCCTGAACGAGCTTTATCATTCGCTGATACCAGGTGCAACTGGGTTGATCCTCCTGAATCCTTTGAATTACCTCTAGGGGCTGTCGTGACAGCGCATCTGCGACAACGTTCAGGCTCCCGCGCCGATATGTGACGTTAAACTGGTACTGCTGCAGTTCTAACACCCAGCACGCGATTCGACCGGTGGGATTATCAATTGAGTTGAACCACTTCAAGGCAAGATGGTCCATTATCACCTCAAATCGATATCCTTCTAAGTAATACCTAAGCTATTTTATGGCCCAGATAATGGCCAGACATTCCTTCTCGGTAGCTGAATAGTTCTCTTCAGCGGCACGGACGCGTCGGCTAGCGAATGCGATGACGCGTTCTTCCCTCTGGATCTTCTGAGTTAGTACGGCTCCTAGACCTATGTCGCTGGCGTCGGTATGAAGAACATACTTCTCGTTTAAATCGGGGCAAGCGAGCACAGGGGCCTCCGTGAGCTTCCCCTTCATTTCTTCAAATGCATCTTGCTGCTCTTTCTGCCATTGCCATTTCTTTCCTTTTTTCAACAACAGAGACATGGGTTGCACTATGCTGGCGAAGTTGGGTACATCTTCTTAGCTCTTCAGTTGCCGTACTGCCAAAATCTTGTCGGGATCAGTGTGGATTCCTTCCTCGCTGATAACATGCCCTAAGTATACCAAGCTGCGCTTAAAGAAACTGCATTTCTTTGCGTTGAGGCGAAGGTTCGCCTTCCGTAACCATCGGAATACTTCCTGTAAATGCTCTACGTGCTCCTCTAGAGTGCGTCCGATGATTATAATATCATCTAAGTATGCAAAAGCGTTGGGCTCCATGTCGGGGCCTATGACGCTGTCGAGCGGCCGTTGGAATGTGGCTGGTGCTGAATGGAGGCCAAACGGCATGACTTTCCAATGATACAGTCCCCTCCCTGTGACTGTAAAAGCAGTGCACTCGCGACTGTTCTTGGCCATGAGAATCTGCCAATATCCGCTTTTCAGGTCAAGGGTCGAGATGTACTTTACGTGGCGCAGACGCTCCAAAAATCGTTTGCCTTTAGCGAGACTGATTCCCCTGCAAAAAACCAAATTAAGACGTCGACCAGACAAGTTCATAAAGGAATTAATAAAAAATATATGACAAAAGGCATGCATATGGGCTGCGCTTATCTCTAAAAAAACAACAACAACATAATTAGCCGAAAAGCAAATTGTGGTCCGCGAGCGGTCCGCTCGAGCGGCGTTCCATACGACTTTGCCCATATACCCTCTTGTATTGATCTTATCAGCTGGCCTTAGAACGTGGTCACTTAACTCCTTTATGAAAAACGAAAGTACTTTTAAGTGCATCCAAAGCGTTCGACCGTGGACTGATTTTTTTTTTTATATATATGACAGAATGAATACCCTTTATTAGACATCAGACGTGGCTAGGCAAGCCGTTATTAATATCTGCAAGCCTATAAATCCTATGCGGCTGAATGTAAAATTTGTAGTACTCAAGAAAGGTAAGGGTAGAATTGAATAAAAAATAATGTTTTTGCATCACGTCAGTCGTGGCCGATGCCTAATTTCTTGGAATTTTGGCCACCGTTTTCCAAACGCCTGATTGAGCTGTTGCGAAAACAAAAGTGAATGCGGGATAAATTAGAAAAATAAGTCGGAACGATATTTCTTTTACCCTAAAGCGAAGTGAATTTTGTTTATGGGTGTAGGTGTGTGTGGGTGGTGCGCTGAAAAAGCTTCAGCCACACGTTTGGGCGCCAGAATAATTATAATAATCATATGAATAATAATTATTTATATATGTAACGAGCATCTATAAATAATAACAAGGCTTGGTGATATGGGTGGATCGAGAGCGCACGCAAAAATGTTCCTCGGCTACGGCTCGTCAGCTAATGGTGTGGATCCTTGCTCTAATCCACCAATGCCTCTTCGATTATTATAGCCACTCAGATTGCGTGCTATGACAAACCAAAAACAAATACTCTAACCGGGGAGAAACACACACTTCTACACTTAGGCTATTGCTGGGCTCAAAACCCTATGCACCTGCGATCAGGTCTACCGCTCTTCCACCTCAGCTGTTAATGAGGCACCATTAGCCCGCCCTTCCATCGGCCGTTCCACCTCCAGTTCCCTTCTTTGAAAACGGCCCCTTCGCGGTTTCGGTTCTACGGGGGTCTCATGTCCGCCGAGGACAAACACTCAATTTACCACATTATAAACATGTTTATTTACTCGCTAACAAAACAAGATTCTCGAAACGAAATAATATCTCCCAATATACAGATTAAAATCCACATCGAATTTGACAGAATAGTATAAACATAATAAATAGGTAAAGTACAATAAATATGATAAATATAATAAATATAATGAATATATAATTAATATAATGAATATAATAAATAGTTAAATAGCTTTAATAACATGCGGCATGCTTCACCTACTCATTTAATTTCTATAAAATATTTCTTTACTTTAGATTTAAACAATACATTTTCTTATTTTTTTAACAGTCGTGGCCTTTGGTACTTTATATGTTTTATATTCTTTTATTTTTTTTTTTTTTTATCATAAAGACTCGAACCTTAGCAAAAGACATGCAAAAGCTTTCAATACGATATTCACTGGCTGAGCGAGTTCTGCGCTTGTTTTCAAAATCTACTTTATGTTTCACTCAATTATAATTTTTTTCTCATTTTTTTTTTTTTTTCTTTACTCTATCCTTCTTTAGTGCTTAGTGCAAGACTCAATTTTGGCAAATTTTAACTCATTTTTTTTCTTTCTTTTCTCTATTCCTTTTTTTTTTTACATATTTCTGTTTACCCAGACAACTCACACCAAAGACACAATTAAAATCAAAATAGCCTCTTAAAATAATAATTATGTTTTGTTTGAACGCTCACCAATTTTTGAACAGCATCCGACGAAGAAAGCGCTTTATTCGGGGATACCTGTAAATTGCTGCAGAAGGAAAAATTACATATTTATTGTTCTCGGAGACGCGGGGCTTTCCACTTTCTTTAATTAATTTTCTTTAGCATTTACTTCCACTATTTTTTTTTTTATATTTTTTTCGTTGGTGGGGTAAGTTGCCGCTAAGATTTTTTTTCTCTTTTGTTTTATTGGTTCATTTCACAAATAATTTAAACTAAAATTTTCAACATTTCGCACCGAACTCAAACCATTGCAAAACACACACTACAGAAAAACCATCAAAGAAAATTTCGTAGAAAATATAAAACAATAAACTACCACGGCCAGAAAGTCGACATTTTTTTCTTTTTTAATTATTTTCTCTCCCTCTTTTCTTATCCTCTCTCCTTTTCCCTTTCAGTTTGTGAGGTTAAAAATTATATATATATTTTTTTTTCCTTTTTTTCTGCTGGCACTTTATTCCTACTTCCTTTTTTTCACGCCCGTGTTCTCCTTATTTTTCCTTCGATTTCCACGACGATTTTTTTTGAGTTTTCACTGCTTAATAACGCGAATAGGGGCAGGGACACGACGAACAAAAAACCACGCCCGCAGTGGATGCCCTTTTTTTTCGAGTTTGGGCGCTCCCTCGTCGTTCTTCGACGACTACTGACTACACTGACTACTCTTTCCGCCGCCGTACCACTCCAATGAGACTTGTTGTTTGCTCGGCTGCTGGCCGGTCTCCAATATCGTATTTTGAGCTCGTTTTTGCTGCTGCCAGGCCCCTACAAAAATTTGAACAAAATTCTGCCGATCGGAGACCCCTTTTCTTTTCTTCTTCGACTCACCTAATCACTAGGATTCGGCCAACAAAAATAAAAAATGAATTCGTTTGCCTTTTCCCTCGAAACTCCTCCAGAGTTGAGCAAAGTTTGGTACGCTGGGCCCAAGTCTTTCCACAAGCAATTAAAGCTATTATTGACTGGCACGACTTACGCTAAGGAAGGTTTAAATGGAAAAGAACGCCGATGCCGCTTGCCCATGGCGCCAAACCCTTTAACAGCCAAACTACATCCCACTCTCACTTGAACGCCTCTGACAATTCGCCCTGTTGACCTATGCTGCTTTCTCTTACCTAGCGACTCGAGTTCGTCAACCGACACCCAGATGGCGCTTGCTCCATCTTTTCTCCCTTGGCCTACCAGCGCTACAGGCGGTTAGTGTCATGGCAGCAACCGTTCTGAAAGAGCTGAGGCGCCGGGAGCAAATCCGACGCACGGATGGCGAGCGATGAGCGGCACTCTGACCGCCAGCCACCTCCGCGAAGTATAGCTTTGCGGCAGTCCCGCGGGAGTGGACTCTCCCTTTCCCTTCCCTTTAACTACGTCTTGTTCCTAGTCTCTTTTTTTTTCTTTCCTGTTATGTATTTATTTATTTTTTTTCATGTTTATATATATTTTAGTTTATCATCTTTTGAAACGTACCTGTATGCTGGGTGCTCCGCCGCTGGTCCTGGGCCGGCACAAATCCTTCGATGTCTCCTGTTCCTCTCTGCGTCAGCCGTCACTTGACGGCGCTCTTCGCACTTTGGTTTTCACACGTGCTCGGGAGTGGCACTCGCCATCTCCAACAAAACTTCGTCCGCCTTGTTTTACGTCTTTTTCACTTCTCCCCGCAATTTCGCCATGCGAAGTTTCTCCGTTTCGAAACTTCTCGAAGTTTCTGGCATCGCTTCCTCTCGCTCTTTCCTTAGGGCGCGTGCCAATTTTCGAGGGTTGATTTCATGGCTTGCTTTTGGTTTGGTCATGTGACAGCTGCTTGTGATGAGTTTTTGTTGTTGCGCCTGTGTGTGTGCGTTTGTGTGCGTTGAGCTTTGGGTAGCGATGGTAGATCGCCGCGGCTTAGATTAACTATCAATAGGGCTTTCCGAGCCGGGGGCGCAAAAAGATGGTGATGGCATTGCTCTTCTTCTAGTGGACGCGGAACTCCACGTCTCCGGAGTGAAAGAGAAACTGCTGATGGCCATGGTGGCGACTGGTGGCCTCTGCGGCGGCGTGGAGGCGGCTGGTGTCCTCTGTGGCGGCTTGGAGGCTGCTGGTGGCCTCTGCGCCGGCTTGGAGGCGGCTGGTGACCTCTGCGGCGGCTTGGAGGCGGCTGGTGTCCTCTGCGGCGCCGTGGAGGCGGCTGGTGTCCTCTACGGCGGCTCGGAGGCGGCTGGTGTCCTCTACGGCGGCTCGGAGGCGGCTGGTGTCCTCTGCCACTCCATCTCCTCCGGCCAGCTTGCAAATGCTGGTGGAGTCTCGTCGGCCTCCGGGACATTCGTGGTGACGGGAACGGCTACGACAGCCGTGGCCCGATCCGGTGAGGAGTTGCAGGGGACCAGAGCCGGCATTGGGTCGTCCCCGACATCCAGGCTTGTGGGCGTCGGCGGATGCTCGGTCAGATCGGCCTCGTCCTTCTCCCCGTGGTAATCCAGGAGGACCTTGTTAGGCGCGAGTCTTGGCAAGAGCGGAGTTCGCCCGCCGTCCGCTATCCGCCACACGCGGAGTATGTCCTTGCCGTCGGGTGTGGGCCTATCCGACCCGTTGGGATGGTCTCCACCGTCTGGTCGAGTGGCTTCTACCCGGTCGTCCAGAGTGCCTGGACAAGGCCTGATGGCCTCCTCGATGCACCGTACCAGGTGCATCCACCCGGAGGAGTCGTCCGACGCCATGGCTGTGCGGGGAAACAAAGATTTATTAGCCTTTATGTGGTAAAAGGGCTACCTAGCGGGTTTCTTAGTCGTTGTTAGTTGTTAGTTTAGGGGAGTTAACGCATGCAGACACTGGGAGCATTGAGTTTCCCCTTAGGGAATTGGGAACGTTGGGAAGGCGCACCCTCCAGCAAGTAGCCCCCACTGACTCAGTCTTGTCTCCAATCACAGTGTTCCGATCTGGCTCTTGCCTTGGCCAGGATTTAGCGTCACTCGACGGCTAAATGCTTTTGTGGCTTTAGTTCTTCGAGGTTGGGCCGTCTAGGTGCGGTCTTCTTGATACTGTGACGCCTTGGTGCGGTTTTTTCTATGCTGTGCCGTCTTGGTGCGGGCTTTCCGATCATGTGCCGCCTTGGTGCGGGCTTTCCTTAGGTTTAGAGTCACTCGACGGCTAAAAATTCTATATCATCTTAGCGTTTTCCGTGTTGTCCGACCTTCCGGGTTCTAGATTCTGCGTTTCTGGATCATAAACCGCTTCCTTATTATCTCCAAGTAATGCCGTTCTGCGATGCTTGCTCTGGGTGTCCTGCAGGCGCACTATAGTGGGCGAGATGAACTTGAGCACCTTGTATGGTCCCTCATACTTAGGTGCTAGCTTTGCGGTAAAGTTACAAGTGATGCTGTTTTACGAATACCAGCGATCCGAAGATCGTAATGCTTCCTCTGCTGCTTTCGACAAGGGCGAACTCGGAACATGGCTTGGCCTCGGGTTGACTTCATCATACAAGGCTCCTGGGAGTCTTGGTTCAAGGCCGAAACGCTGTTATTTATGGCCAAGTTTAACTCGGGTAGTAGTTCGTCCCACGTTGTCTGCTTATCCTCGATGTACTGGGCGACCATAGTTTTACTGGTGCGATTGGCCCTGTATAGGGTGCCGTGTGTTGGATCTCCATTCCCGCATGTTTGCAGAAAGCTTTGAAGGAGCGACTCATAAATTGGGTCCCGTTGTCGCAAACAGAGGTGAGTGGAATCCAAAAATGATACAAAATCCTCTCGCGAAAGGATATTTCCAGATGAGCCGAAGTGGCTTTTTTAAGGGTACCAACTCAACCCATTTTGAAAAAGCGTCGAAAAATACGAGAAGCATGCTGTTCCCGCTTTTAGACAGCGGAAGGAGCCCAATGAAATCGGGGCAGACAGTGTCAAAGGGTTCACTGATCTGCCGGGTAAACATCTTTCCAGCTGGGTTACTTTGGCTTACCTTAAAGAGTTGGCAAGTGTCGCACTTGCGAACATACCTGGCTACATCTCGAAAGAGTCCCGGTCAATAATACCTCGGGGCGACCCGGGTGGTCATTTTCCTGATGCCGAGATGTCCTGCCGTGGGCTGGTCATGACACTCCGACAGCACTCGATGCCGGTGTTCCTTGCCCACCCACAGTTTCCATGGCACGGAGTCTTCATCGTCGGGTCGGGATCCTATACGCCTATATAACTGCTGATTCTCAAACACGTACTCTGGAAAATATTCAGGCTTGTCCTGAACGAGCTTTATCATTCGCTGATACCAGGTGCAACTGGGTTGATCCTCCTGAATCCTTTGAATTACCTCTAGGGGCTGTCGTGACAGCGCATCTGCGACAACGTTCAGGCTCCCGCGCCGATATGTGACGTTAAACTGGTACTGCTGCAGTTCTAACACCCAGCACGCGATTCGACCGGTGGGATTATCAATTGAGTTGAACCACTTCAAGGCAAGATGGTCCATTATCACCTCAAATCGATATCCTTCTAAGTAATACCTAAGCTATTTTATGGCCCAGATAATGGCCAGACATTCCTTCTCGGTAGCTGAATAGTTCTCTTCAGCGGCACGGACGCGTCGGCTAGCGAATGCGATGACGCGTTCTTCCCTCTGGATCTTCTGAGTTAGTACGGCTCCTAGACCTATGTCGCTGGCGTCGGTATGAAGAACATACTTCTCGTTTAAATCGGGGCAAGCGAGCACAGGGGCCTCCGTGAGCTTCCCCTTCATTTCTTCAAATGCATCTTGCTGCTCTTTCTGCCATTGCCATTTCTTTCCTTTTTTCAACAACAGAGACATGGGTTGCACTATGCTGGCGAAGTTGGGTACATCTTCTTAGCTCTTCAGTTGCCGTACTGCCAAAATCTTGTCGGGATCAGTGTGGATTCCTTCCTCGCTGATAACATGCCCTAAGTATACCAAGCTGCGCTTAAAGAAACTGCATTTCTTTGCGTTGAGGCGAAGGTTCGCCTTCCGTAACCATCGGAATACTTCCTGTAAATGCTCTACGTGCTCCTCTAGAGTGCGTCCGATGATTATAATATCATCTAAGTATGCAAAAGCGTTGGGCTCCATGTCGGGGCCTATGACGCTGTCGAGCGGCCGTTGGAATGTGGCTGGTGCTGAATGGAGGCCAAACGGCATGACTTTCCAATGATACAGTCCCCTCCCTGTGACTGTAAAAGCAGTGCACTCGCGACTGTTCTTGGCCATGGGAATCTGCCAATATCCGCTTTTCAGGTCAAGGGTCGAGATGTACTTTACGTGGCGCAGACGCTCCAAAAATCGTTTGCCTTTAGCGAGACTGATTCCCCTGCAAAAACCAAATTAAGACGTCGACCAGACAAGTTCATAAAGGAATTAATAAAAAATATATGACAAAAGGCATGCATATGGGCTGCGCTTATCTCTAAAAAAACAACAACAACATAATTAGCCGAAAAGCAAATTGTGGTCCGCGAGCGGTCCGCTCGAGCGGCGTTCCAAACGACTTTGCCCATATACCCTCTTGTATTGATCTTATCAGCTGGCCTTAGAACGTGGTCACTTAACTCCTTTATGAAAAACGAAAGTACTTTTAAGTGCATCCAAAGCGTTCGACCGTGGACTGATTTTTTTTTTTATATATATGACAGAATGAATACCCTTTATTAGACATCAGACGTGGCTAGGCAAGCCGTTATTAATATCTGCAAGCCTATAAATCCTATGCGGCTGAATGTAAAATTTGTAGTACTCAAGAAAGGTAAGGGTAGAATTGAATAAAAAATAATGTTTTTGCATCACGTCAGTCGTGGCCGATGCCTAATTTCTTGGAATTTTTACCACCGTTTTCCAAACGCCTGATTGAGCTGTTGCGAAAACAAAAGTGAATGCGGGATAAATTAGAAAAATAAGTCGGAACGATATTTCTTTTACCCTAAAGCGAAGTGAATTTTGTTTATGGGTGTAGGTGTGTGTGGGTGGTGCGCTGAAAAAGCTTCAGCCACACGTTTGGGCGCCAGAATAATTATAATAATCATATGAATAATAATTATTTATATATGTAACGAGCATCTATAAATAATAACAAGGCTTGGTGATATGGGTGGATCGAGAGCGCACGCAAAAATGTTCCTCGGCTACGGCTCGTCAGCTAATGGTGTGGATCCTTGCTCTAATCCACCAATGCCTCTTCGATTATTATAGCCACTCAGATTGCGTGCTATGACAAACCAAAAACAAATACTCTAACCGGGGAGAAACACACACTTCTACACTTAGGCTATTGCTGGGCTCAAAACCCTATGCACCTGCGATCAGGTCTACCGCTCTTCCACCTCAGCTGTTAATGAGGCACCATTAGCCCGCCCTTCCATCGGCCGTTCCACCTCCAGTTCCCTTCTTTGAAAACGGCCCCTTCGCGGTTTCGGTTCTACGGGGGTCTCATGTCCGCCGAGGACAAACACTCAATTTACCACATTATAAACATGTTTATTTACTCGCTAACAAAACAAGATTCTCGAAACGAAATAATATCTCCCAATATACAGATTAAAATCCACATCGAATTTGACAGAATAGTATAAACATAATAAATAGGTAAAGTACAATAAATATGATAAATATAATAAATATAATGAATATATAATTAATATAATGAATATAATAAATAGTTAAATAGCTTTAATAACATGCGGCATGCTTCACCTACTCATTTAATTTCTATAACATATTTCTTTACTTTAGATTTAAACAATACATTTTCTTATTTTTTTAACAGTCGTGGCCTTTGGTACTTTATATGTTTTATATTCTTTTATTTTTTTTTTTTATTTATCATAAAGACTCGAACCTTAGCAAAAGACATGCAAAAGCTTTCAATACGATATTCACTGGCTGAGCGAGTTCTGCGCTTGTTTTCAAAATCTACTTTATGTTTCACTCAATTATAATTTTTTTTCTCATTTTTTTTCTTTTTCTTTACTCTATCCTTCTTTAGTGCTTAGTGCAAGACTCAATTTTGGCAAATTTTAACTCATTTTTTTTCTTTCTTTTCTCTATTCCTTTTTTTTTTTACATATTTCTGTTTACCCAGACAACTCACACCAAAGACACAATTAAAATCAAAATAGCCTCTTAAAATAATAATTATGTTTTGTTTGAACGCTCACCAATTTTTGAACAGCATCCGACGAAGAAAGCGCTTTATTCGGGGATACCTGTAAATTGCTGCAGAAGGAAAAATTACATATTTATTGTTCTCGGAGACGCGGGGCTTTCCACTTTCTTTAATTAATTTTCTTTAGCATTTACTTCCACTATTTTTTTTTTTTTATTTTTTTTTCGTGGTGGGGTAAGTTGCCGCTAAGATTTTTTTCTCTTTTGTTTTATTGGTTCATTTCACAAATAATTTAAACTAAAATTTTCAACATTTCGCACCGAACTCAAACCATTGCAAAACACACACTACAGAAAAACCATCAAAGAAAATTTCGTAGAAAATATAAAACAATAAACTACCACGGCCAGAAAGTCGACATTTTTTTTCTTTTTAATTATTTTCTCTCCCTCTTTTCTTATCCTCTCTCCTTTTCCCTTTCAGTTTGTGAGGTTAAAAATTATATATATATTTTTTTTCCTTTTTTTCTGCTGGCACTTTATTCCTACTTCCTTTTTTTCACGCCCGTGTTCTCCTTATTTTTCCTTCGATTTCCACGACGATTTTTTTTTGAGTTTTCACTGCTTAATAACGCGAATAGGGGCAGGGACACGACGAACAAAAAACCACGCCCGCAGTGGATGCCCTTTTTTTTCGAGTTTGGGCGCTCCCTCGTCGTTCTTCGACGACTACTGACTACACTGACTACTCTTTCCGCCGCCGTACCACTCCAATGAGACTTGTTGTTTGCTCGGCTGCTGGCCGGTCTCCAATATCGTATTTTGAGCTCGTTTTTGCTGCTGCCAGGCCCCTACAAAAATTTGAACAAAATTCTGCCGATCGGAGACCCCTTTTCTTTTCTTCTTCGACTCACCTAATCACTAGGATTCGGCCAACAAAAATAAAAAATGAATTCGTTTGCCTTTTCCCTCGAAACTCCTCCAGAGTTGAGCAAAGTTTGGTACGCTGGGCCCAAGTCTTTCCACAAGCAATTAAAGCTATTATTGACTGGCACGACTTACGCTAAGGAAGGTTTAAATGGAAAAGAACGCCGATGCCGCTTGCCCATGGCGCCAAATCCTTTAACAGCCAAACTACATCCCACTCTCACTTGAACGCCTCTGACAATTCGCCCTGTTGACCTATGCTGCTTTCTCTTACCTAGCGACTCGAGTTCGTCAACCGACACCCAGATGGCGCTTGCTCCATCTTTTCTCCCTTGGCCTACCAGCGCTACAGGCGGTTAGTGTCATGGCAGCAACCGTTCTGAAAGAGCTGAGGCGCCGGGAGCAAATCCGACGCACGGATGGCGAGCGATGAGCGGCACTCTGACCGCCAGCCACCTCCGCGAAGTATAGCTTTGCGGCAGTCCCGCGGGAGTGGACTCTCCCTTTCCCTTCCCTTTAACTACGTCTTGTTCCTAGTCTCTTTTTTTTTCTTTCCTGTTATGTATTTATTTATTTTTTTTCATGTTTATATATATTTTAGTTTATCATCTTTTGAAACGTACCTGTATGCTGGGTGCTCCGCCGCTGGTCCTGGGCCGGCACAAATCCTTCGATGTCTCCTGTTCCTCTCTGCGTCAGCCGTCACTTGACGGCGCTCTTCGCACTTTGGTTTTCACACGTGCTCGGGAGTGGCACTCGCCATCTCCAACAAAACTTCGTCCGCCTTGTTTTACGTCTTTTTCACTTCTCCCCGCAATTTCGCCATGCGAAGTTTCTCCGTTTCGAAACTTCTCGAAGTTTCTGGCATCGCTTCCTCTCGCTCTTTCCTTAGGGCGCGTGCCAATTTTCGAGGGTTGATTTCATGGCTTGCTTTTGGTTTGGTCATGTGACAGCTGCTTGTGATGAGTTTTTGTTGTTGCGCCTGTGTGTGTGCGTTTGTGTGCGTTGAGCTTTGGGTAGCGATGGTAGATCGCCGCGGCTTAGATTAACTATCAATAGGGCTTTCCGAGCCGGGGGCGCAAAAAGATGGTGATGGCATTGCTCTTCTTCTAGTGGACGCGGAACTCCACGTCTCCGGAGTGAAAGAGAAACTGCTGATGGCCATGGTGGCGACTGGTGGCCTCTGCGGCGGCGTGGAGGCGGCTGGTGTCCTCTGTGGCGGCTTGGAGGCTGCTGGTGGCCTCTGCGCCGGCTTGGAGGCGGCTGGTGACCTCTGCGGCGGCTTGGAGGCGGCTGGTGTCCTCTGCGGCGCCGTGGAGGCGGCTGGTGTCCTCTACGGCGGCTCGGAGGCGGCTGGTGTCCTCTGCCACTCCATCTCCTCCGGCCAGCTTGCAAATGCTGGTGGAGTCTCGTCGGCCTCCGGGACATTCGTGGTGACGGGAACGGCTACGACAGCCGTGGCCCGATCCGGTGAGGAGTTGCAGGGGACCAGAGCCGGCATTGGGTCGTCCCCGACATCCAGGCTTGTGGGCGTCGGCGGATGCTCGGTCAGATCGGCCTCGTCCTTCTCCCCGTGGTAATCCAGGAGGACCTTGTTAGGCGCGAGTCTTGGCAAGAGCGGAGTTCGCCCGCCGTCCGCTATCCGCCACACGCGGAGTATGTCCTTGCCGTCGGGTGTGGGCCTATCCGACCCGTTGGGATGGTCTCCACCGTCTGGTCGAGTGGCTTCTACCCGGTCGTCCAGAGTGCCTGGACAAGGCCTGATGGCCTCCTCGATGCACCGTACCAGGTGCATCCACCCGGAGGAGTCGTCCGACGCCATGGCTGTGCGGGGAAACAAAGATTTATTAGCCTTTATGTGGTAAAAGGGCTACCTAGCGGGTTTCTTAGTCGTTGTTAGTTGTTAGTTTAGGGGAGTTAACGCATGCAGACACTGGGAGCATTGAGTTTCCCCTTAGGGAATTGGGAACGTTGGGAAGGCGCACCCTCCAGCAAGTAGCCCCCACTGACTCAGTCTTGTCTCCAATCACAGTGTTCCGATCTGGCTCTTGCCTTGGCCAGGATTTAGCGTCACTCGACGGCTAAATGCTTTTGTGGCTTTAGTTCTTCGAGGTTGGGCCGTCTAGGTGCGGTCTTCTTGATACTGTGACGCCTTGGTGCGGTTTTTTCTATGCTGTGCCGTCTTGGTGCGGGCTTTCCGATCCTGTGCCGCCTTGGTGCGGGCTTTCCTTAGGTTTAGAGTCACTCGACGGCTAAAAATTCTATATCATCTTAGCGTTTTCCGTGTTGTCCGACCTTCCGGGTTCTAGATTCTGCGTTTCTGGATCATAAACCGCTTCCTTATTATCTCCAAGTAATGCCGTTCTGCGATGCTTGCTCTGGGTGTCCTGCAGGCGCACTATAGTGGGCGAGATGAACTTGAGCACCTTGTATGGTCCCTCATACTTAGGTGCTAGCCAGCGATCCGAAGATCGTAATGCTTCCTCTGCTGCTTTCGACAAGGGCGAACTCGGAACATGGCTTGGCCTCGGGTTGACTTCATCATACAAGGCTCCTGGGAGTCTTGGTTCAAGGCCGAAACGCTGTTATTTATGGCCAAGTTTAACTCGGGTAGTAGTTCGTCCCACGTTGTCTGCTTATCCTCGATGTACTGGGCGACCATAGTTTTAATGGTGCGATTGGCCCTGTATAGGGTGCCGTGTGTTGGATCTCCATTCCCGCATGTTTGCAGAAAGCTTTGAAGGAGCGACTCATAAATTGGGTCCCGTTGTCGCAAACAGAGGTGAGTGGAATCCAAAAATGATACAAAATCCTCTCGCGAAAGGATATTTCCAGATGAGCCGAAGTGGCTTTTTTAAGGGTACCAACTCAACCCATTTTGAAAAGCGTCGAAAAATACGAGAAGCATGCTGTTCCCGCTTTTAGACAGCGGAAGGAGCCCAATGAAATCGGGGCAGACAGTGTCAAAGGGTTCACTGATCTGCCGGGTAAACATCTTTCCAGCTGGGTTACTTTGGCTTACCTTAAAGAGTTGGCAAGTGTCGCACCTGCGAACATACCTGGCTACATCTCGAAAGAGTCCCGGTCAATAATACCTCGGGGCGACCCGGGTGGTCATTTTCCTGATGCCGAGATGTCCTGCCGTGGGCTGGTCATGACACTCCGACAGCACTCGATGCCGGTGTTCCTTGCCCACCCACAGTTTCCATGGCACGGAGTCTTCATCGTCGGGTCGGGATCCTATACGCCTATATAACTGCTGATTCTCAAACACGTACTCTGGAAAATATTCAGGCTTGTCCTGAACGAGCTTTATCATTCACTGATACCAGGTGCAACTGGGTTGATCCTCCTGAATCCTTTGAATTACCTCTAGGGGCTGTCGTGACAGCGCATCTGCGACAACGTTCAGGCTCCCGCGCCGATATGTGACGTTAAACTGGTACTGCTGCAGTTCTAACACCCAGCACGCGATTCGACCGGTGGGATTATCAATTGAGTTGAACCACTTCAAGGCAAGATAGTCCATTATCACCTCAAATCGATATCCTTCTCAGTAATACCTAAGCTTTTTTATGGCCCAGATAATGGCCAGACATTCCTTCTCGGTAGCTGAATAGTTCTCTTCAGCGGCACGGACGCGTCGGCTAGCGAATGCGATGACGCGTTCTTCCCTCTGGATCTTCTGAGTTAGTACGGCTCCTAGACCTATGTCGCTGGCGTCGGTATGAAGAACATACTTCTCGTTTAAATCGGGGCAAGCGAGCACAGGGGCCTCCGTGAGCTTCCCCTTCATTTCTTCAAATGCATCTTGCTGCTCTTTCTGCCATTGCCATTTCTTTCCTTTTTTCAACAACAGAGACATGGGTTGCACTATGCTGGCGAAGTACATGCTGGGTACATCTTCTTAGCTCTTCAGTTGCCGTACTGCCAAAATCTTGTCGGGATCAGTGTGGATTCCTTCCTCGCTGATAACATGCCCTAAGTATACCAAGCTGCGCTTAAAGAAACTGCATTTCTTTGCGTTGAGGCGAAGGTTCGCCTTCCGTAACCATCGGAATACTTCCTGTAAATGCTCTACGTGCTCCTCTAGAGTGCGTCCGATGATTATAATATCATCTAAGTATGCAAAAGCGTTGGGCTCCATGTCGGGGCCTATGACGCTGTCGAGCGGCCGTTGGAATGTGGCTGGTGCTGAATGGAGGCCAAACGGCATGACTTTCCAATGATACAGTCCCCTCCCTGTGACTGTAAAAGCAGTGCACTCGCGACTGTTCTTGGCCATGGGAATCTGCCAATATCCGCTTTTCAGGTCAAGGGTCGAGATGTACTTTGCGTGGCGCAGACGCTCCAAAATGTGGGTTATCCTTGGCAGAGGATATGCATCTGGAATAGAATGGGCTTTCAATTGCTGGAAATCGACACAGAACCTTATCTCTCCAAATTTCTTGCCCACGAAGGTGAAGGTTCTATGAAATCGTTACGCAAGAGTTCGTCGAACTGCTCATCAATAATCTTTTGCATCGCTGGATTTTTGGGAAAATACCTCTGTTTTTTTATTTTCTTGTCATCCCGCATTGTAATTGAGTACTCGGCGATATGTGACACTCCTGTCAATCATTCAAATTCCGTAAGTTACTCCTGTCGAAACTTGTGAACCCATGTTTCTAATGCTTCCTGCTCTATGGTCTCCTTAATTACGGCGAGGACTCCTCCAGCGTCAGGTTTATACTCTGGTTTGCCTGGGGAAGGCACCCGCCTTTAGAGAGAGATTTCAGTTGTCAAAAGAGGGGACAGAACTAAATCATTCTTGGCACTGGCTACGAGAAGAGGGTTATGTGGAAGAAAAACACGGCCACATTGTAGAGCGGACATTCCGCATAGGAAGTCCATGCCTAAAAGCACTTCTTTCATGATCGAGGGTAGAACTAAATGTGGAAATTTTACCCAACGTTGGTCCAACTGGACTTTTGCTACCAGTGACTGGATTATTTTCTTGCGTGAAACTCCTGCTGGCTCCGGTGTCTATGATTGCATTGAATACCTGTCCTTCAATCTGTACCTTCGCGATGATCCTGCCAGCTTGAACCTGTAACACCTCTCCTAGTTCCGGGGATTATTCCTTGTCGTCTCCGGCCGCTCCCCGAGTGGGCGAAGACTCCTCTCTTTTCCCAGGCGACAGCGACGGCAACATTCATAAGTCCGTACTCCTCGGTTACCACACTCCCAGCAGAAGTGAACTCGGGGATTTAAAATAAAGGAAGAAGATTTAAATAATCTTACTATCTTAGCCGTTTTATTATCAAACGTAGATAATATAACAGACTCAGAATCAGACTCAAGCTCAAGCATAACTGAGAACAACAAATTCGAAATGGCACAAACAAATATTGACTTCATTAACACTGCATCAAAGCTTATACCAGTTTTCGAAGGTAAAGCTAAAAACTTAACCAGTTTCATTGATGCATTACATCTATTAAAGTCAATAAAAGGCGCACACGAAAGCCTAGCCGTCTCTAATCTGTAATGAAACAACGTTTACTGAAGCGATTTCTAGACTAAGAGGCAACGTCAAAGGCGAAACTGTGGAAGTATTATCAGCGAAACTGATGAACCTACAGCAACGCAATAAAACAGTACACACAAGAGGTTGAGCAGATGACGAAAGCTTTAGAAGATGCATACATAACAGATGGCTTACCTCTAGAGCTAGCCAGAAGTTATTCCACTCAGCATGCAGTCAAAGCAAAGGTAAAACTTATCATGCAAGCTGGTACCTTTAATACTATGAATGATGCCGTTTCAAAATTTGTCAATAAATGCACTGAAGCAACTGGACAGTCAAACACTGTCCTATATTACAAGAACTATCCACAGCGCGGCTCAAATCACGGACGTGGAAATTATAGAGGCAACTTTCGTGGTTATCGTATTAACTACAACAACTACAAGAATTACAATGGAGGCCGAGGCCAATATAGAGGAAACTATAGAGGCCGTGGTAACTCGAACCGAGGCCACAATAGCAATAACCAAAACAATGTCAGATTTGCCCAAAATTCATCGGGAAACTCTTAAAACCCTTTAAATGTTCAGCAATAGAAGAAGCAAGAGTACACACTATTAATCTTAGTCAAAATATATTCGTTTCATTTATCAATGTAGCCACTGGACTTGTCTTTTTAATAGACACAGGTGCAGACATATCCATTTTAAAAGAAACTTCTGATATCTTCCAAAACATCCAAGATAATTACATCATAGACATAAAGGGCATAAGTCAAGAAATAACCAAATCCAAAGGTCTAGTTCCTATTGAAATACAGACGACTAAATATATAATTCCACACGATTTTCATATCGTAAGTTTACAATTCTCTATTCCATGCGGTGGAATATTAGGCATCGATTTTATTAAAAAATACAACTGTCAATTAGACTTCAAGCCATCTGAAGATTGGCTTATAATTAGACCCAATATTTTAAAATTTCCAATTAATGTACCAATAGCTCTTAGTTTTGGCAACAACTCAATACTTTTGCCAGCAAGATCTCAAGTTATAAGAAAAATTGAACTTTATTTAAAAGAAGACAGTCTATTAATTCCAAATCAAGAAATTCAGCATGGTATTTACATAGCAAATACCATAGCAACATCCAAGAACGCTTTCATAAGGCTACCTAATACAACAAATACCGACCCAGTAGTCAGTACAGATAATCTAACATATGAATCACTATCGAACTACGATGTAGTCAAAACAAATCTAGACAATAGAGAAAAATCTGTATATATAAACATTCAAAAAACTTCCCTCTACAGTTAAAGTCACAGCTTTCTAGCTTATGCACCCAGAATAGCAAAATATTCGGATTGGAAACCGAATTAATAACCACAAACAATTTCTATAAACAAAAACCGAGATTAAAAGGTGATGAACCAGTTTATATAAAAAACTATCGAAGCCCACTTAATCAGGTGAACGAAATACAAAAGCAAGTAGTAAAGTTAATCTCCGACGGGATTGTATCCGAATATAAAAGCCCATTGTTACTTGTTCCTAAGAAACCATCCCCCGGGTCAGATGTAAAGAAATGGCGATTAGTGATTGAGTATCGTTAGATTAATAAAAAATTACTATCTGATAAATTCCCATTACCTAGAATTGATGATATTTTGGATCAACTAGGTCGAGCAAAATACTTTTCATGTCTTGATTTAATGGCTGGATTCCATTAAATTGAACTAGAAAAAAGTTCAAGAGATATAACGTCTTTCAACGAGCAACGGCTCATATGATCGCGATCCAATTATTTCTTTTATAGTTTCAAGAGTCCACGAACTTTTGTTAGGTTTATCTCCTTTGAAATTCTGAAACCATCCTAATATTTCTTACTTGATTTTCCAGAATTTTATCCTTTTCCAGTGGTGGTTTGAGTAAATCTAGTTCGCAAAGATCAACCTAAAAAATTTGTGATGGACTCTCGTCCGTAGATCCATGTTTTGTATTGCGATAATCCATTAAAAACCGGCTTAAAGTAATTTCAAAGTTTTCATTCTTGCTACCGTAAAGATTAGCACAAAGATATTTCTTGACGGTTTTAACAAAATTTTCTGCTTGCCCATTAGTCGCTGGATGACCAGGAGCTGTAAACACATTTTTAATTTTGTTTATTTGAGTAAATTCTCTCAATTCAGCTGATATAAATTGTCTACCATTATCACTGACAATAGTATTAACTAATCCAAAACGACAAAATAAATCTCGTAATTTTGTAATAACTAGAAGTAATATATTTGGTTTTAAAAACTTTAACCCATTTTGAATAAGAATCAATAACAAAAAGATAAAAATTATTTATTGTTCCTGCCAAATCGATATGGATTCTACTCCACACTGATTTTGTGGGTAACCACGGTATGAGTAAACTTTTCTTTGGACTTGGAAAAAGTTTTTGACAGGAAAGACATGACTTCATCATGTTCTCTATATCTTTATCAAGGCCATCAAGGCTAGAGCCTTGGTTTTTACTACGCCCATGTGAGATTCGTGGAGAGATTGCAAACTATTATTTCTTTGTTGCATTTCTAGTCGGAATGGGCTGGAGGACTATCGATGTATCGATAGGAGTTAGGATCGGTAGTGCCAGAGGGAGGGGGGTTTAGATGAGCGAACCGGGAACCGATTCAAGTAAGGGATTTAAGAGAAAGGGTTTTACCCTTCACCTCAGCCGTTGCTCTAAGAAAAAAAACGGTTCCTAAGTCATAACCAAAGCTATATAAGGAGGGATAGGCTAAATCGGAAAGAGCAGTAGCAACAAGGTGTGAGTAAGAAGCAGCCAAGTTCCTGACCTGACCGTGACGAGGCGGCAGTTTTTCCTTTTATATTCCCGTATAATCGGGTTCGCCGCCGCCATCAGAGATTCCTTGTCTCCACGGCCGTTTCATCAGGTTCGCTGCCAGCATTGAGCGCCGCAATCGTGCCTTCATGTTGGCTGTAATAAAATTAGATGTTTTTATTGTAAAGTTTTTTTTTCGTTGCTTAACTTGTACAGTTTTCATGTCCCTTGTTCTCCGCGTCTCCAAACTTGCGTCAGGGATTTGTGTCCTGCACAATTGAAAGAAGCCGCTTAGAAGAAGTTGGAATTAATAAATTTTATATTTACCTATCATCTTTATTCCTCTTAAAGCTTCAGTAGGGATAACAGGCAGGAAAAAGGGAGTCAATTGTAAGAGAGTTTGTGACTATTGTATTAGCGTAGCGCCGCTTCTTCTCCGCTGCCGCAATCTTGGCGCGAGCGCATCCCGGGCTCTAGTGAACGGTTCGCCAGGAACGAGTCCCATTAGATCTCACTTATGCTGGCCGTTGTTAGTGTTAAGGACCTGCAATTTATAATGAATAAAAAAGTGATTGATATGAACACGGAGTAAACGTATTTACCTGGGAGATGGGTGATGCCCCGAAATGATCAGGAGGCTGCACTGGATGGGTGAGAGCGTCGTGGCAAATCCATCGACGTCACTAATTCGGTCCCAAAAAGTGTCGTCAATTTGTTTGTTTACATATTTGTGTTAGGGATGTCTTAATTGTTAGTGAGGAGTTTTCCGAGACGTCCGATTAATCGGTATTTTATTGTGCGGACTGCGGGCACTAGTTCGAAGCCGCTCTGGGCATTCGTGAGCTAGCCCGGCACTGCCCAGGAAAGGAAGAAGTTCCGTTACACCTTAACTTATATGGAACCACCACTCGGTATCCCCATAACAAACAATTGTAAGGATGCTAATCACGTGCCAGGATATAAACTTCAGTCAGGCCAGGGTGCTCCCCACAGAAAATATTTATTTTGCGGGGACAGGCAGGAAAGGAGGCCGATCTCTGTAACGTATCTTGGTGTTCTATTTACCCACAACTTGAGCTTCACCGATCACATCGGTATAATTGTCTGTAAAGCTAATGGCGTTTTTGCTTTCGTAAAACGATGCACTATGGGGCGAACGACCACTTTTTGTGGCATTATTTAATAACTTTAAAACGAAGTAATATTTTTTAGATCTGTTTTTTGATTTAAGTTTTTTATAACAAAAGGAAGATATTTCAAAAAAAATGGGCGTGGTCTTGTCATTTTTTAAGGTTAAACATTCAGTGTAAAAATTTTCTGTTTTGTTTTTTCTTTTTAGTATTGATTAGTATTGCATCATAATACAACTGTGTAAAACTGAAAGCTTTACAACTATTTTTTCACACCAAATCACAATATTGTTATTTTGCATTAAGCAGGCGGTCAATTAAATGCAGAAATCCATTATTCTGCTCTCTCTTTTTTAAAGAAACTAACTGGAAGATCCGATTTTTCTGTAATATGAATTGAAGATATACAGATTTAGTAAACCATAAGAAAAAATGTCAATATTCGCAGCATTAACCGTTTCACATTGACATTTGACATTTTCTGGAGGTAAGGTTAGAACATTTTAAGTTAAATTTCTGAGAAAGTGCACAAAAGTGCACTTTTTTACTCTTAGAATATAACAAGAATCGAATACTCTAAAACATACAGCCAATTTCAGAAGTGGAGAGAGCTGGACTCACTTTGTAGCTCAATTTTAATACTATATTACACTAAAAGTTTATAAATTTTTTTAAGGTAACAAATTACATTCGATTAAAATGACACCGCAGACTATTTCTACAGTTAACGACCATAAACATATATTACAAGGCACTATGAATAAGATTGCATCCAAAAAGTGGCACTTCATTTGGATTTTTTAATATTTTCGGCATTTTAAATTTGCACTATAAATAAGGAATTTAACAGTGCTCGCCTCTTGTTGCAGTTAAACTAACAGCGGATAACTTAACAGAGCGCGTCACTGTTAAACTTGTATGTACGTAACATTGCAGATTCATGTTATTTGAATACATTTCGGTCAATAAAAACCTATTTTAACGGGTTTTAAAAAATGGGTTTTGGCCAGCAAAGGTGGTCGTTCGCCCCATAGTGCGATGGTCTAAGGAATTTGATGATCCCTACACCACAAACCTTTTATATATATCTCTGGTCCCATACTTGAATATTGTTCGTGTGTATGGTCCCCTCAATATACAAAGTATCAAGACCTTATCGAATCGGTACAGAAACAATTTTGTTCGCTCTTCGGGGTTTAGACTGGAACCCACATCGCCGCCTTCCTCATTATGCTGATAGACTACGCCTTTTGGACCTGCCCTCTCTTACAGATCGTCAGACCTGCCACGGCGTGATGTTCCTTCATAAACTAATAAATGGACATATTATTTCTAGTCAGCTTCTGAGTCAAATACGTCTCTCAGTTCCTCCGAGGCCATCACGTTACTTTCGGCCTATAGCACATGATCCTTTTCGCGTTTTATGTTCGCTTTACAACTACCTGTACTTTTTGTTGTATTTTGAAATGTCATTAGACTTTACCTTACATTAGACAATATCTTAAGACACCTATACTTGCCTCTGACCACCTGATGTGAGTCGGAGCATATCATTAAAAAACACTCCTTATCCGGTCTGAGGTAAGGTTATGGATTTATAATGGCAGATATTTGCTATTCTAAATTAATAAATTGGCCAGGAATTGGGTCACATAGGAGTGGGTTGTGGGCTTAGGACGACCCGTAACGGATCAGGGCGTGGCAGCGAGCCGACGCAGGATCAGCCCCGTCGTCTGGGCACCGATACCTGGCCGAGGTCGCTGGCCACCAGGGAGTTGGCCTCGGGGAGCGCCCCGTCAAGCGGTGAGCGTTTTCCCCGGCCCTGAGGAAAGCTCCGGCCCTTTTCCCAACCATGAGAGGTGAAGCAACCGAACTGGGAGCGGCCACGTTATCCGTGCCCCGCCCCTTGAGTCCGGAAAGGGATTCCCGAGCGGAAAACGGCCCGGCCGGGCACAGTCTCCCGGTCAATAAAGGAGGGAGGCGACACACGCTGCCTTGGCGTTTGCGACCCCGTCACCCGGGCGCCGCGGGGAACGGGGAGGTTTAACGCGCCATAAGTTTCATGTTATCTCCTAAGTTAAACATTTATTAACATTGGTCAACCTAGCCAAGTCCTAATCTCGTCCCTAACCCACACACACACTCCGGTAATCCCCACGTGGGGTTGTCCCGAGGCCCAGCTCACTCAATTACTCCTCCGGTGTGGGGGCCAGCTTATCCATTATGGTGGCCACCCACGTATCATGATGCGGCACCGCGTGGTTGTCTCTGCCGACACGAAGTTTTTTTGTTCTTACGTGTCAGCGTCAGCTTCGGCTATTGCGAGCGCTGCCCGTGGTCCATGAGCTCTCTCGCTCTCTCCTTGATCGGCCCTTCCTGGCCATGCGTCTGCGCAGCGTTCTGCTCGGCTGCGGTTGGGTGATGCTGCTCTGCCGGTGTGGCTCTGCCGGTGTGTTGGCTCTGCCGTTGTTGGCTCTGCCGGTGGCTCTGCCGATGTGTTGGCTCTGCCGATTGGGGCTCTGCCGATATGTTGGATCTGCCGGTGGCTCTGCCGGTGGCTCTGCCGGTGGCTCTGCCGGTGGCTCTGCCGGTGGCTCTGCCGGTGGCTCTGCCGGTGGCTCTGCCGGTGGCTCTGCCGGTGGCTCTGCCGGTGGCTCTGCCGGTGGCTCTGCCGATCGTGGCTCGGTCGAAGCTCCTGTGCTATGCGGGATTTGTTATAGTGCGGGCCTCTGTTATGATGCCGGCGCTTACCGTTGTTGCTAGGCGGGCTTTTCTGCCGTTGTAATGGCTGCGGCTGCTCAATCCCTGTTGCTATGCGGGTTTTCTGCCATTGTTGTGGTTCTTGCAGGTGTGCTGGGTTTTAGCTGTGTGTGTGTGCAAACCTAATTGTGTCCCTACCCATAAGGCCTGACGGGCCTTGGTCTAAGCTTATGTACAGTTGCCCTCTATCTTTCCTAAAACTAAAATCCATATTTACTTGAGGTATTCTAGCTAAATTATCTGCATCATTAGAATGTCCTTTTATATATTCAATTTTATAATTGAATCCAGTTAGAATGGAAGTCTATCTTAGCTTTAGTGCTGCTGCCATTACGGGTAACCCCTTATTTTCATAGAAAATAGATACAAGAGACTTTTGGTCAGTTTTTAAGGTAAAATTATTTCCAACTAAATATTGTTTAAGCTTTGAAACACAAGAAATATTTGCGAGCGCTTCTTTTTCAAGCCTGCTATAATTTTGGTCCGATTTTGATAAAACTCTTGATAATAAAGCAATTGGGGTTCAATCATTGTTTGAGAATTCATGTGATAAAATGCCAGCTATAGCTTAATTTAAAGCATCTGCAGTAAGGACTCTTGGTAATTTTGCGTTAAAATGAACTAACACTTTATCCGAAGTAACATCCTCTTTAATTGTGTCATAAGCATCTTGACAGCTATTTGCCCATTTATATTTCACATTTTTTTGTAATAAATAATACAAAGGTAAAATTTTTTCTGCAAATTTGTCTACCATTCCAAGGAATGCTCTTAGTTCCGAGATATTTTTTGGAACTGGTGCTTTTACAACAGACTCAGATCTTTCCTTGTTTTTACTTAGACCAAATTTGTCAAAGTTTTTTTTTTTTTATTTATTTCCTTTTTTGTATTTTTGAAGTGAAACATTGTTTCCTATTACTTTTTCGTAGCAACTTTTACAATAATGTTGGGGGGAGATTCAATGGATATTTATGTAATTATGTGATAGAAGGTTGTGTTTTATGTTCTCCGAGGTAGATCTAGTGGGTGAAGTCTTGCCAGTCTGCGAAGTGCCCTCCTCTGCCTTAAACGTCTGGCTAGTATATTCGGGTGGAACCTAAGCTTGTTAAAGTAGGTGGTGGACTGCTGGTTAATAACATCGCCAACCAGTGGGACATGAAGATCTCTGGCAATATCCACATTGCGGAGGTACCATTTAGCTCCATAAATCATACGTAGTGTTTTGCTTTGGAAAGTCCTTATCCTATCCAAATTAGATTTTGCTGCAATGCCGTATATCTGAATACCATACCTCCAAGTCGGGGCAAGGATAGATTTATAGGTTCGAACCTTGTCCGCGAGGCGTTACAACGGCACACTTGGCCGGATTGATTTCAATGTTCCAACCGTTGCACCGTAGACACAGCTAGCTCTGCTGAGAACCACTGTATCATCAACAAAAGTGGCAGGCAAAAGGGACTGCCGTAAGGATTTTGGCATGTCGTGCGTGAAAAGGTGAAAAGAGAGTAGGGCCCAATACACTTTCTCTTGGATTCAGCAATACTTTAGGTTTGGCAAAGTGGCCATCGTGCCAAACCCGGTCAAATGCAACTTGTTAATAGTGAATCCTAAATACGAAATTTTGCAAGTACTGTTTTTAAATTTTGTATATGTTCTGATCAATTTTTCCCAGATATTGTTATGTCATCTTGATATGCTACAACAAACGAAATACCACGTTTTAAACTTTCCATTGTTTTCTGAAATATAACAGCGGCAGGTTTAACTCCAAAAGGTAAACGTTTCATTTTTAAAGTTCCTATATGCGTTGACCAAGTGCATAGAAGTTGTTATTCTTCATTAAGAACTAACTGATTATAAGCACTAGAAAGGTCTAGTTTTGTAAATAATTCCCCCCCTTGAAGTGAAGCTAAAATTTCATCAATTAAAGAAAGTGGGTACTTAAAATCTGACAAATATTTTTTAATGGTAGCTTTATAGTCAGCACAGATTCTAAGAATCACGTTTGGTTTTAATATCGGAACTAACGGTGTGCCCCATTCGGAATGATTAACTGGTTCTAGAATGTCATCTGCAATCAAATTTCTCAAAATATTTTCAATTCTGTCTTTCCATTCTAACGGAACTGGTCGTGGGTTACAAAAAATTGGTTTCGCTTCCTTATCAATTGGTAATGATTTATTTATTTATTTATTTATTCAGAAAATAGCAAATTTCTGCCATTGAAGCCAAATCCTTGCCACTGACCGGATAAGGAGTAATTTTTATTGATGTGCCCCGACTCACATCAGGTGGTCAGAGGCAAGGATAGGTGTCTTAAAATAAATTGAGAGTTGACATCTAAGGACAACTCCACATGTAAAAAAAAATATAATTCATTATAAGACGAACATAAAACGCGGAAAGGGTCGTGCAACTCGAAATTAGATTTACATAAACTTAGTGCAATCGGCCGGAAATAACGCGACGGTCTTGCAGGGACAGAGAAACTTAACTGACTTAACAAATAAGACGAAGAAATATATCCATTAATCAGTTTATAAATGAACATCACTCCGTGGCGGGTTCGACGATCCTTAAGCGAGGGCAGGCTCAGAAGACGTAGCCTGTCACTATAAGAGGGGAGGTGACGCTGAGGATCCCAGTTAAGTCCCCGTAGAGCAAACAAAAGGAATTGTTTCTGAACTGATTCAACAAGGTCTTGATACTTCGCGTATTGAGGAGACCATACGCACGAACAGTATTCCAATATTGGGCGGACGAGAGAGACATAAAGGAGTTTGGTGGTGTAGGGATCGACAAACTCCTTCGACCAGCGCTTAACGAAGGCAAAAACCCCTTTGGCTCTACCGACAATTAAGCTAATATGGTCGGTGAAGTTTAAGGTATGGTTAAACAGAACTCCAAGGTCATTTACTGAAATGATGCGCTCAAGATTACTTGTCCCTAAGGAATAATTTGTCAAGAAACAGTTTTTACGAAAAAATGACATACATTTACATTTAGTGTTGTTAAGAAATAGCAAATTATTGTTGCACCAGGACTGCATGTTGTTTATGTCAATTTGCAAAAGAGAGTGGGAGACTGAATTCGTCAATGGCAAACATAGTTTTACGTCATCAGCATACATTAACACATGGGAGTTACGAACCACATCGGGTAAGTCATTAATAAAGATGCCAAACAGGAGTGGACCAAGGTGGCTCCCTTGCGGGACACCCGAAGTAACGTGTATACGGTTTGAAAATGAACCCATAAAAGCAACTTTTTGCGTTCGGTTCGATAAGTACGTAGCAATCCAATTGATCAGAAAATAGGTAAGCCCAAAAGAGTCAGTTTTTTCAACAGCAGCAGGTGATTCACAGAATCAAAGGCTTTGCTGAAGTCTGTAAAGATAACGTCAGTTTGTTACATTTAAACGCATTTCTAATGACAGCATAAAACTCAAGAAGGTTTATGGAAGTGGACCTGCGTTTCATAAAGCCATGCTGCGAAGCTGAGCAGTCACTAACAGTTCAAGTAATTTGGGAATTGCACTGAGCTCAGCAATCCCTCTGTAGTTTTTGATGTTGGATTTACTACCCTTTTTAGGAAGGGGAATTATGAAGGATTCCTTCCAACATTCAGGAAAAAACGCAAACTGAAGGGATAACTGATACAGCTTGGTGAGTGGTCCATAAAGCGCACTAGCACAATTTCTCAAAACAGCTGGGTACCAAATCTGGACCAGAAGAGAAGGAAGGCTTGAGTGTTTTGAGACTCTGAAGAACATCATCTTCGCTGATCGTGGGCATAAATAATTGGAGTGCGGAAGAGAATATGGATACGAAGAGGTTGTATCGACACTAATAGCAGAATATGTAGATTAAAAAAATTTTGCAAAGAAGTTCGCGATGTCAGGCTCGTTAGAAGCGGACTCAGTGTTGAGATGAAGACAGGATGGAAAGATTTGAGATTTACGTTTAGAATTGACAAACGCGTAAAATTGCTTAGGATTCGCCTGAAACTCGTTTCTACAACGATTCAGGTAATAATTGTAGCACTCAGAATTATGCGTTATAAAATTATAGCGTGCTGTTAAGTATCTAGCACGATCGACTTGCAACCCGGTTCTACTGAACTTTTTAAAAAGTCTAGACTTGACGTTTTTCAAGTTGGAAAGTAAACGAGAAAACCAGGGAGGCTTATGTGAGACGTCAGGAGGAGAAAACGAAGGAACATACAAGTCAAAACCAGAGTATATGATATCATAAAAACGGTCAACCATGTTTGAGGGATCGTCAGAAGAAGAGTCCAAAAAAGTCCAATCGACAGAAGATAAATATGTATTCAAGTCAGAGAAATTAGCTATACGAAAGCAGCGAAAAGTTGCTGGCTCAGCTAAAGGACAAGGCAGTAATAGAGTCGATACTTCTAGAATTATCTCCAGAGTGGGATGATAAGCGTCTTCGGGGCTAGAGAGAGGGCTGATTCTAGAAATGTTGGCATTGGCAAACTCCGACGCAAAAATTAGATCGAGGACATTGTCACGACAGTTCCGTACATAATTTATTTGTCCCAAGGAAAGGTCAATAAGGCCGTGAACAAGATCATGGGGTGCAGTGGGAATAAGAACATTGGAGTCCTGAGAGGGCATCCAAGATATGGACGGAAGATTGAAATCCCCCATGACAATAAGGTGATCATTAACACCAAGAGAGGAATGAATATTTTGAATTAAAGATAAATGATGTAAGTAAATATTCGTGTCGGATCGGGGTGGAATATAGGAGCATGAGACATAAACAAAATAATCATGAACTTGAATGCGAACTGCAACAAACTCTAAATTGCAATCTATGTCACTTTTCGGAACCAGAATGGAAGGTAGATCGGACTTAACCGCGATAAGAACACCGCCACCGATTCGCAATTGACGATCGCATCTATAAACGATATAGTTGCTTGCAAATAATTCGCTATCGGAGACAGAAGAGTTGAGCCACGTTTCAGTAAATACAATGACATTGGCATCAAAAGAGGCACTATTGATGTGCAGTTTGCTAAGTTTGCCTAGTAAACTGCGAACATTCTGATAGTGTAGGATAAAAGAATCATTCAGTTTTTTGGAGTTCTAGCAGAGGGAGTCAGAGGACCACGAGCCCGAGGATTACTTTTATGAATAAATTCATGAACGATGGCATGTTCAGGCCATACAGAAGAATCAAGAACCCTGGCCAATAATACATCAGAAAGTCCAATTTTAAACGAAGATATTTCACGTCTTTGCTTAAAATTGAATTTTGAGACGGTAAATTCAGTATTAGAAACATTCAATTTGTTGCTCAAATGGGTTAAAACATCAAGTTCAGAAGCACTCGGATTAAGGCGGGAAACAAAAACAAGTTTTTTGGGGGCAACTCCAGCAAGTGGAGCCGGTCTCCTTTGGGCAACTCCAGAAATAGATGACGGTTGTGGTCCTGGGCTGGTTAATGGCAGCGCAGAGATTGTGACCGCCGGAGGTACCGCCGTCTGAGGAACCACCATCAGGGGAGCCGCAGCCGAAGGAACCACAGCTGGAGGAGCCACAGGAAGAGCATCGGAAGCCAATGACGCAACATTGGAGGCAGCAGCATGCGACGTGGATGCCTGGTTGATGTTTAGTAGCTCCAGAGCAGCAGACCCAGAAATAGGGGCTAATGATGGTTCATCAGCCAAGCTATCGTCAACAGCCACGGCAATATCAGAATTGTTCCGAGGGCTGAACTGCATAAGAGGGCACACAGGGTCTGGAATGAGCAAAGAATTATTAGCTAGGTTGCTCTTTGATTTAATTACTGAGTCACTAAGCAGTTTTAGTGACTTAAAATGATACTCCGCCGCACAGTAGCGCCTCTCGAACAAAAGCCGTTGCAAAAATAGGAAAATTCATAATCGCAAAATCGATTTAAACTATACAAATTCGACAGAGAATTTCCCAAGGATTCCGAATATGTAACGAAATTAATTTTCAGATTTTTTTTGTGGAAGATATGAGCATTCAAAGTCGAAATTGTTTTCCGTGTATGCGTCATACAACAAAAAATAGGTAAATTAGTCGACTTTCAGGTAATATTACACAAAAACTACATAACCAATCGTTATGATTTTTTTTTTAAATGACAGGTATATTCATTAACTTTTATAAAAATTGAAAAAGGGGTAGTTTTGTGTGGGCTTGTGCAGGAAAATCGCTACCTGCCAGGTGTCCATTATTTTCACCTTTTTCTGGCTAAAGTAGTCTATAACTTCTGAAGCTGCCCAGAGCCGGTAACCACACTATGACCACATTGCGTGTATCTTTCCTGAATCAGAATCCGTTTAGATCGGCTGCGTCCAGCTGCGACTCTGGCATTGCGAAGCAAAAAACCGAAGCAACTCAGGGTAAAATATACCAAAATACCAAAAAAAAGTATGCGCTTACCTACAAATATACCAACTGTAGGGCGCAACCGATTAACAAAAACAAAAAAAAATTTTTTTTTTCAGGGTTCAAAATATTTTTATTTGATCAAATAAACAAAAATAAAGCAAAAAAATTAACAAACTTTTGTTTTTAAAAATTCATTTTCATAGGAAAAAATTGATTTTTTTCACTTTGATACCCTATAAAAAGGCGAATTTGTGGCGTGGCACATTATACAGTACATATATATATTTTACAACAATTACCTGTCGAATGCCGTTTAAATTTTTCAATTATCTTATTTGGTTCAAAAGTTATGATTTTTGCAACGTAAAATGAGAAAAGGCGCTACTGTGCGCCGTCTGGAATCGGTTAAACAATTCCTTAAATCCAGCCGCCAATGATTGAAACTCCAGGTGAGTTTGCCTCATGAAAATCCTCATATCGGATTTGATGTGAAGGCAACTCGGGCACGTCCAGTCCAATCCGGCGTGTTCACGTATACGATCAGCAATACGCGGGCCAATCTGTCCAAGATCGGCACATCCAGGGTGAGCAATGTTGTCGCAGAGCCAACAATAAACGGTGGCCTGCCGCGGAGTTATTTTGCCAGCGTTCGGACACTTAGTGGCACAACAGGTAGCCATATTTATTGGAAATGATTATTAAAATAATAACCGCAGCCGTAAATAACCAAAACGGAGATAAAATTGTACAAATTTCGCGGCGAAAGAACCGATGAAAACAAAAGCGAGAAAAAGCTTTTATTTGGGCACCGAAAATTAACTAGTTTGTGTGATTGTAGTGCAATGCAGAATAGCTTGCGCCAACAACAAAACTAACGCGATTACAAGATAAGCTGTAAACGCACTTTGCACGAAAAGAAGGCAAAGCAAGAAGATAATAAAAGCAAAATTAAATAAGTTTTACAAGGTTAAAAGTCACTGTCTTTGTTTAATTTGATCCAATTGTTTAGGGTGATGAAGATCACATAAACACTGATCGCATGCCAAAAATTTGGGCTTATAGGGATAAGATGTCACTATGAAAACTTGAAAATAAAGGGAGCGCGAAGTGAAGCACGACTAACTCAAAAAGCTTTCGATATTCTTGGTAGTTTGTATTCACCTAGGCTATCATCAAAAACTTCAGCAAATTCATTTCTTATATTATCTGTGATTATTCTTGATTGATCTGGGTAAGTAACGGAGTTTACTTAGACCAGTTCAAACCCAAACTTTCTTAGAAAATTTCTTCCAAATAATGGAGTATTGTATTTTCGTAACTACGAGCTTAATTCGCTTCTCACTTCCATTGTACTTAATTGTGCGACAGGATATTTTTTACTATTCTTCTTTCTTTATTAATCTTCTTTCTTTATTAATCTTCTTTCTTTATTAATCTTCTTTCTTTATTAATCTTAGTTTTATTTTGTACACTTTTCTTAGCTTTTAGTCATCTTTCCTTGCACTCTCTTTCTTCTTGCAGCTCGCTCTCAACCCCCGTTTTTGCCAGAGCGGCGCTCTCTTGAGAGAGCTTCATGCTCTCTCTCTTTCTGCCATTTTTTAAAACTTTTTCAATTACATAAGGACCCTTATTTTTCGGAATGAGTTCTCTCGAAGCACCAACAGTACTATCAAAGTTCTTCACCATAACATAATCCCCTTCTTTGTATTCCGTCGCACTCTTCTTCTTCGCATTGTAGTATTTTTCATTCTTTATCTGAGCCTTCTTTTGTGCTTCTTCTGATTCCTTTCTAACATCTCCTAAAGTTTTCCTAACATTTTCTACCTCTTCTTCGCTTTCTAATCTTTCCTTTAATTCATCACATACTTCTTCTCTTTGTGTTATTCCAAATAATGTCTCACTAGGGCGCTGCCTGATGCTACTATGAATCGTATTATTCATAAAGTACTCAACTATTTCAATAGCTTTATCCCAATGTAATCCTCTTTCAGGCTCCGTTAATTTCGCAATCATAGGTCCTAAACTCCTATTGATCCGTTCAACTTGGCCATTCGCCTGTGGCGAGCCAGTTGCGATTTTTATGTGTTTCACATTATTGATATCCATAAACTCTGCAAACTCAGAAGAAGTAAAACAACTCCCCCGATCTGATATTATACTTTTGGGTCTGCTATAAGCTCGAAAGTAATCTACCAGTGCCCTTATCACCTCTTTTGTATTCGTCGTTTTCGTTGTGTACAGTCTCACAAACTTTGTAAAAGCATCTACTACAGCAAATATATATTTTTTCGATCTACTATTATCCACCGGCACATAATGTTCTATGTGAAGAATCTCAAACGGCTTATTGCCTTTTGGTGTGCTATGCAACAGCCCATCTCCTTTACCTACTTTGGGAGAATAAGCAATGCACTTTAAACAATTTTGAATTTGTTCTAAGACTTTATGCTTCATGTTTGGAAACCAGTAACTCTTCCCAATTATATCTAGCATTTTATCTCTCCCAATATGACCCATTTCGGCATGATACTTGTATAATACATGTTCCTCCATTCTATTCGGAACGTAAAATAATAATCTGTTGTCGTTGCCTTTCCTGTGTATCACACCATTTCTCATTTCATATAACTTATGCTCACTACATTCTAACATTTTTCTTATTTCCTGCACTTTTATATCCTTTGATTGACAAATCACTAAATTTGTTTCGAATGTATTTGCCTCCACTATCATAATTTTGTTGCACCTGCTTAAGGCATCAACATGCTGCATTTGTTTGCCTGATCTATGCTTTAGTTCATAGTCAAATTCCTGCAACTCAAGAGCCCATCTTGCTAATCTAGGATTCAACTCAATTTTATTCAGCATTAAGGTTAAAGAGTTACAATCTGTATTCAGAATCAATTCAGAATCGTTTGCCTAGCAAATATATTCTAAATCCTCTTAATGCATAAATTATGGCTAAAGTCTCTAACTCAAAACTGTGATATTTTGCTTCCGTTGCCGTTCTTTTTGAAAAATAAAAAATAGGATGCAACTTGTTATCTTCTTTTTTCTGAAGAAGCACAGCCCCAAACCATAATGCACTAGCGTGTTATGACCCTACTAGGTCCTGCGCGTGCAACCAATGGTTTGGGCCATGTCTCGGCTAGCTCAGGCTCGAGTCGTAGGTTCTCAACCCGGCCCACTGACACACGTAACAGAAATTTTTTTTTTTGAACATTCACGTTTGACAGCACTACACACTGCACAGTTTGTTTACAATCACATTTAAACAAACCTAACAAATCTACACACAGTCAGCTTTTCGGGACTCCTGCTGTTCTTGGATACCGTCTGCCTTCCCTTCCTACCTTAGCAGTCTGCTTGCAGACTTATTGCAGCTGCCCCTATTTCAAACACACATTCTCAACGCCTCAGATCCATCCCACTTCCCATTTTAAAGATTTATTTCATATTCGTTGTGTTTTTTTTTTATATATATCTTAGCATTATAGTATATAGTCTTCCTTTACAATATTAATTAACTTTAATTTTTATATTTAAAACACAAACAAAACCAATAATTAAATTCCCACATATAATTAACGAAATTCTTTTTCCTACCCGTATGAGCGCTCAGAAGAGGACTTTTCGTTTGGGGAAACATAAACAAATAAACACAAAAAAATTAGGTTTCCACCAAATAAGGAACACAATATTTATAATTAAATAATAAAAAAATATAAATAAATATAGAGGTAAAAAAAAATATATGTATGAAAATCGAATGAAATGAAATTAATAAATAAATAAATAAATAAATATATAAATAAATAAACAACTAAATAAAAAAAATAGGCAGATTAAATAAAATTTTAAATAACTAGCACAAACAAATCTGAACAACAAAATAAATACATTAAAATAAATAAAAAAAAAAAATCTCAAGACTGAAGCCTTCGGTGGCTCCCGTTGCCGCCTCTTGGAAGGCGTGTCGGTCCTCCAAATAGTCTTGGCCTGGCTTGTCTTTGGCCACGGTGGGGTTATGGCGCGCACAGTGGTGGCAACACAAATTAGGACCACCGGACGGGCATTAAGTTCGGACACAGTCGCGGGGTTATTGCACACACTGGTATAGCCGTTTTCCTGGCATTCAACATCGGCAAATATTATAGCTGCCAGTCAAATAAACGTATGGCAGGCGGAAATAAAATAGTGGCCAGTTGCGCCGAGAACCCCACAAAAATTGCGCCGGGCCTAGGATTTGGCCTGGCGATTCCTCTTGGATAGCCTGGGTCAGGTCGGCTTCTATAAAAAAAAATTTTACGTCCTAAATCTGTCTGCCCTAACCTGTCCCTAACCTCTCACCTGTTTTGTTTGCCGATCCGGCTTCCCAGGTTCTCCTCCGAGTCTTCTTCGGGAACACACATTTTTTCCATTTTTGATTGGCCCCTACACTGGCGTGATTTACTCGCGTTTAAACTCGCGGGCCGCTATACCGCACTGTTGCCCGTTTAAAATTACTCTACGTTCGATCACGGGAGAGAGGGAAGTCTGAGAACATTCGTTTTCCGTTATTCTCTTTCTTCTCCTTTATCGGGTGAACGAACCTACTTCCCCTAGGTTGGCAGCCCATTATCCAGCCATCGGTACCTTCTTGTGGCTACCCATAGCTCGGACACCTCACCACAACCAACCTATCGATAGGACGGACACAACAAGTGTCACAATGAAGCTCTATATCATCTCTATAATCGTATATCGCCAATATTGGCGCTTCCACTAATTTAGCTTTTAACAGGGAAAAACAACTTAATTCTTCTTCGTCGAACTTAAAAGGCCTATCCTTTCTTAACAAATCATACAAAGGTTTCGCTAATATCGAAAAATCCTTAATGAATCGTCGAAAATACGAACAAAGACCCAAGAAACTTTGAACTGCTTGCACCTTGCCTGGAACTGCAAAATTTTTTATAGCTTCTAAACCTTTACTGTCAGCCTTAATTCCCGCTTTTTCAATAAGAAAGCCTAAATATTTAACTTTGTCTTGTAAAAATTTACACTTGTCCATTCTTAACTCTAACTTATTTTCAACTAAACTTCTAAACAGTGTTTAAAAAACTTCAGTCAAGTTAGCAAAAGTTTACTTTTTTTTGCTTTTTAATACCTTAACTTCCGAGTGATTTTTTGAAATGAGCAATTGCTTCAACTTTTGCTTCTGAATTTGTTCTGAAGTCAGAATCAAAGCATAGTCAAAAATCAAAAAGCAACAAAAATCATCAAACAGCTGCAGTCGCCTGTTTCATATTTTTTGCTTTCTGCTTTTCTGTTGCTTTTTTCGTAAACGTAAGTTGGCGCTGAAGCAAACTAAACTAAGCAATGCACTTTAAACAATTTTGAATTTGTTCTAAGACTTTATGCTTCATGTTTGGAAACCAGTAACTCTTCCCAATTATATCTAGCATTTTATCTCTCCCAATATGACCCATTTCGGCATGATACTTGTATAATACATGTTCCTCCATTCTATTCGGAACGTAAAATAATAATCTGTTGTCGTTGCCTTTCCTGTGTATCACACCATTTCTCATTTCATATAACTTATGCTCACTACATTCTAACATTTTTCTTATTTCCTGCACTTTTATATCCTTTGATTGACAAATCACTAAATTTGTTTCGAATGTATTTGCCTCCACTATCATAATTTTGTTGCACCTGCTTAAGGCATCAACATGCTGCATTTGTTTGCCTGATCTATGCTTTAGTTCATAGTCAAATTCCTGCAACTCAAGAGCCCATCTTGCTAATCTAGGATTCAACTCAATTTTATTCAGCATTAAGGTTAAAGAGTTACAATCTGTATTCAGAATCAATTCAGAATCGTTTGCCTAGCAAATATATTCTAAATCCTCTTAATGCATAAATTATGGCTAAAGTCTCTAACTCAAAACTGTGATATTTTGCTTCCGTTGCCGTTCTTTTTGAAAAATAAAAAATAGGATGCAACTTGTTATCTTCTTTTTCTGAAGAAGCACAGCCCCAAACCATAATGCACTAGCGTGTTATGACCCTACTAGGTCCTGCGCGTGCAACCAATGGTTTGGGCCATGTCTCGGCTAGCTCAGGCTCGAGTCGTAGGTTCTCAACCCGGCCCACTGACACACGTAACAGAAATTTTTTTTTTTGAACATTCACGTTTGACAGCACTACACACTGCACAGTTTGTTTACAATCACATTTAAACAAACCTAACAAATCTACACACAGTCAGCTTTTCGGGACTCCTGCTGTTCTTGGATACCGTCTGCCTTCCCTTCCTACCTTAGCAGTCTGCTTGCAGACTTATTGCAGCTGCCCCTATTTCAAACACACATTCTCAACGCCTCAGATCCATCCCACTTCCCATTTTAAAGATTTATTTCATATTCGTTGTGTTTTTTTTTTATATATATCTTAGCATTATAGTATATAGTCTTCCTTTACAATATTAATTAACTTTAATTTTTATATTTAAAACACAAACAAAACCAATAATTAAATTCCCACATATAATTAACGAAATTCTTTTTCCTACCCGTATGAGCGCTCAGAAGAGGACTTTTCGTTTGGGGAAACATAAACAAATAAACACAAAAAAATTAGGTTTCCACCAAATAAGGAACACAATATTTATAATTAAATAATAAAAAAATATAAATAAATATAGAGGTAAAAAAAAATATATGTATGAAAATCGAATGAAATGAAATTAATAAATAAATAAATAAATAAATATATAAATAAATAAACAACTAAATAAAAAAAATAGGCAGATTAAATAAAATTTTAAATAACTAGCACAAACAAATCTGAACAACAAAATAAATACATTAAAATAAATAAAAAAAAAAAATCTCAAGACTGAAGCCTTCGGTGGCTCCCGTTGCCGCCTCTTGGAAGGCGTGTCGGTCCTCCAAATAGTCTTGGCCTGGCTTGTCTTTGGCCACGGTGGGGTTATGGCGCGCACAGTGGTGGCAACACAAATTAGGACCACCGGACGGGCATTAAGTTCGGACACAGTCGCGGGGTTATTGCACACACTGGTATAGCCGTTTTCCTGGCATTCAACATCGGCAAATATTATAGCTGCCAGTCAAATAAACGTATGGCAGGCGGAAATAAAATAGTGGCCAGTTGCGCCGAGAACCCCACAAAAATTGCGCCGGGCCTAGGATTTGGCCTGGCGATTCCTCTTGGATAGCCTGGGTCAGGTCGGCTTCTATAAAAAAAAATTTTACGTCCTAAATCTGTCTGCCCTAACCTGTCCCTAACCTCTCACCTGTTTTGTTTGCCGATCCGGCTTCCCAGGTTCTCCTCCGAGTCTTCTTCGGGAACACACATTTTTTTCCATTTTTGATTGGCCCCTACACTGGCGTGATTTACTCGCGTTTAAACTCGCGGGCCGCTATACCGCACTGTTGCCCGTTTAAAATTACTCTACGTTCGATCACGGGAGAGAGGGAAGTCTGAGAACATTCGTTTTCCGTTATTCTCTTTCTTCTCCTTTATCGGGTGAACGAACCTACTTCCCCTAGGTTGGCAGCCCATTATCCAGCCATCGGTACCTTCTTGTGGCTACCCATAGCTCGGACACCTCACCACAACCAACCTATCGATAGGACGGACACAACAAGTGTCACAATGAAGCTCTATATCATCTCTATAATCGTATATCGCCAATATTGGCGCTTCCACTAATTTAGCTTTTAACAGGGAAAAACAACTTAATTCTTCTTCGTCGAACTTAAAAGGCCTATCCTTTCTTAACAAATCATACAAAGGTTTCGCTAATATCGAAAAATCCTTAATGAATCGTCGAAAATACGAACAAAGACCCAAGAAACTTTGAACTGCTTGCACCTTGCCTGGAACTGCAAAATTTTTTATAGCTTCTAAACCTTTACTGTCAGCCTTAATTCCCGCTTTTTCAATAAGAAAGCCTAAATATTTAACTTTGTCTTGTAAAAATTTACACTTGTCCATTCTTAACTCTAACTTATTTTCAACTAAACTTCTAAACAGTGTTTAAAAAACTTCAGTCAAGTTAGCAAAAGTTTACTTTTTTTTGCTTTTTAATACCTTAACTTCCGAGTGATTTTTTGAAATGAGCAATTGCTTCAACTTTTGCTTCTGAATTTGTTCTGAAGTCAGAATCAAAGCATAGTCAAAAATCAAAAAGCAACAAAAATCATCAAACAGCTGCAGTCGCCTGTTTCATATTTTTTGCTTTCTGCTTTTCTGTTGCTTTTTTCGTAAACGTAAGTTGGCGCTGAAGCAAACTACAACTTTCGGAAGTCGTCGAAAGTAACAGTCGAATAAGTCGATACATTCGACTTATTACTACTTTTGATTAATAATATGCCTTTAAGGGGGTCATCCCGTATGACGTCCTGTATTTTAAGATTTTTTTATAAATGATATATGACAAGACTGCAGACTGATAGTGGGAATTCTCACAGGTCACTGCCTGGCTGGGGCGCATACAGTCAAGCTAGGCATCACCGACAATGCCAAATGCCGGAAATGTGATGAATCCGAGGCTACCGAAACCTTGGAGCATCTCATTTGTAAATGCCCGGCCCTAGCTACGGCAAGGATAAGATACCTGGGTGCTCCAATTCTGGCATCACTAGAAGATGCCTCCAAGAGGAGGCCGGGTGAATTACTTGCTTCGCGAAACACACCTTGATCCTCAAGGACTTTGATAACCGCGTTAAGACTCTCTAGGTCCACTCATTAAATTCCGGACAGCTACGGGCCACATTGGCCTATGCGCAGCCCCGTGAGGGCCATCCGGCTTAACCTAACCTAACCTATAAATGATATATAAATTGTCTTGCATCGTTTATAGTTATTTTATTAGTTAATCTTTAAGTTCTTCCGTTTCAAAAAGTGGCAAGGTATCAATGGCTGTGTCCAAAATGCTGGGGTTCAATTTGACTAACAATATGTTTTCAAGAACATCCTGGCTTAAGCGATTCCGATAGTCGGTAAGCACCAGTCTCAGCGTGGAGAATGCGCATTCAATCGACACCTGTTAAAAAAATAAATAAAAAAGAAAACTTAAATTATTTATAACTCCTGGTCCGTATACTGTTTACCTTTCCAATAGGACAGAACGTCTATGACACTCCTTTGATGGGAATGTTGGAGATTTTCAATTTTTGTATAAACGCCTTGCGACAAAAATCAAAAGTAGTAATAAGTCGAATGTATCGACTTTTTCGACTGTTACTTTCGACGACTTCCGAAAGTTGTAGTTTGCTTCAGCGCCAACTTACGTTTACGAAAAAAGCAACAGCAAAGCAGAAAGCAAAAAATATGAAACAGGCGACTGCAGCTGATTTTTGATTTTTGTTGCTTTTTGATTTTTGACTATGCTTTGACTGTGACTTCTGATTTGTTCAGAAGCAAAAGCAGAAGCAAAATCATTTGAAATGAAACTTACTTCAGTTTTTCAAACACTGCTTCTAAATACTTCTACTAATACTTCTTGATGCTCTTCTAAACTTTTTCTGTCAATTAAAATATCGTCCATATATATGATCACCTTATTTTGTCTTATCATGTCCGAAAATATGTCATTAACAAATCTTTGGAATACCTGTGGAGCTGTTTTTAGACCCATAGGCATCCGCAGAAACTCAAACTGCCCTAAAGGGGTAGTAAAAGATGTATACTTCACTGACTCTTTGTCAACAAATACATGAAAGTAGGCATTTTTAAGATCCCATTTCGTAAATACCGATTTTCCCACTAAACTATCTAAAAGGTCATCAATTAATGGAATCGGATAATTATCCTTCGCTATGATTTTGTTAAGTCTTCTAAAATCTATACAATGTCTAAGTTCCCCAGATTTTTTTTTCACTAACACAATGGGAGAAGCGCACTCTGATCTACTAGGTTGGATAATTCCATCTCTGATGTATTCTTCTAACATTTTTAACAATGGTTCTTTTTCACACAGCCTCCTTGGTGAGCAGCTAAATGGTTTAGAATTTTCTAAAACTATATTCATTTCACATTTTATAATAACTTAATAAACTTTTCTCTATCCCTATAACTTACTTGTTCACCAATATTATAAAGTTTTTCTTCCTCACACTCTTCTAAAATATTTATATTTATCATTTCCCTTTCAGAATTATCTATCTCTACCTTCCAGTCTATTTTTCTTATCCCTTCTTTTTTTACATAATTTTTTCCTAACGTTTCACTCTCCAAAGTTATTCTATCAATATTAAACTCTCATTTTCTAAACTCTCTTCTCGTAATCTCTCACTTTCTAAACTCTCTTATCGTAAACTCTCATTTTCTAAACTCTCTTCTCGTAAACTTTCATTTCCTAAACTCTCTCTGCCCAGCACAATATTATAGATCATAGAATCGTTAGCCACAAAAATTAAATTAAAGAAAATTTTCATTTTCATTTTTCATAACAAAACATAACATTTTTCCATAGCTTTTTAGTCTGCGCTTATCTAACGTTTTCGGGTTCATATGAATATTTTATTAAAGATACTGGGCTTCCTGAGTCGATCAAGCATTCTGTAATTATTGGCTGGTTGGAGTATTCATACACAAAATTTTTTAAAAATCTTACATAGTTATTCGCCGCATCCTTCTTGTTTTGGGGGCATTCGTTAATGAAATGATCTGTCGCCCCACATCCATAGCAAGATCCAGTGATCCTCTTCGGCTTCATGCACCCTCTTGCCCAGTGCCCTTTTCCATTGCAGTTATAGCAACGCGTCTCCTTACTTGCTGATTCATTCTTTGCCGTTTGTATCTTCTTCCCTCCAGGAGCCTTTGTCGGCAACCTAATGTCGGCAAATGCTCTAAGCATCCTTCCCGGATTGTCGAAGCACTGCAGCTTGGCTTGAGTGCGTAAGCCCACCGCCGGAATGGCGACAATAAGACCATCCAAAAGCTCGTCATCTCCCATGTTGACCTCTCGTGCCAGCCTGCGCTTATCTTCGAAGTATATTGCAAACTTCTCCGTTGGCTTCCATAGTCGCGCCTCGAACTTGCGTCGTAAATCAGCTCGCGACTCGTTGCCGCCAAAAACCAGAAGCAACTGATCCACTAATTCTCTCGTCGGTTCTCCGAAACGGATTGCGTCTGCATGTAACCATTGCACCGCGCTGTCTTTCAATTTTCCAATCAGCAAAACTCTGCTCTGGGTGTCCGATAACTTGTACAAATTAAAATCGTCTCGAACGCCTCTGCCAACATTTATGTCGCTCACGCCGTTTTGCTCGTTGTCTACTCGTTCGACGTTTCCAGAATTCCCGTCTGCGTTTCTCTCATTTCTTTGCACAACATTCGCCAAACCGTTACTACGCTCGCCATCTCTTTCGCACCTTCGTACATCCTCGGCCGCACCGTTGCTACGCTCGCCTTCTTGCTCGAACACGTCGCAGTTATTTTCAGACACATCGTTTCTGGCGCCGCTTGGTAGCGCGTCGCTAGTTCTCGAACCAACTCTGGCGATCTGCTGCTGAAGATTTCCCAGAATCTTTGCTGCACTCTCGATTTCCCGATGCAGCTCCTCCAAGGTTTTTATGCCACGCCCAAGTTCAGCCCGATTTTTCTGCTTATACCTTTCCAAATCCGTGTCCCCCGCCTCCGTGTCCAGTATTTCCAAGTCATCTTCCATGATTGGTGCACTGCCTCGGTTTTCCTCTGGAATTCCGCATAACCGGGAGTAAAGATCCGCCTTTGACCATTTGGTTGATAAATTTAAGCATTCCAACCACTTTTTAAGCTGAGCTACTGTCACTTTATTAATGTTAAAATCCATTATTAACTAGCTCGTGAACAAAAATTTTTACTCGATCCCACTTCTGAGATTGTGTCAGGATGTTCTTTTCTTCTTTCTTTATTACTCTTTCTTTTATGTTATACAATTTTTCTTAGCTTTAAGTCTTCCTTTCTCGCGCTCTCGTTTTCAAAGAGATCTGCTGCTCGCAGGCAGCTCGCTTTCAACCCCCACTTTTGCCAGAGCGGCGCTCTCTTGAGAGAGCTTCATGCTCTCTCGAGAGAGCGTACTCAATCCATAGTGTGACCAGACTATGTTCATCACAATTGGCCTGTTACATTTCTTTTGGTATAAATTTCTGTATGAACCGTGACATCGGCGAGCTAGGCCGTGCAAACCCAAGAGAGGGTCATTAAACTTGGAAACTGACGCTCAGTAGAGCCTTTTCTCATTTTACGTTGCAAAAATCATAACTTTTGAACCAATTAAGATAATTGAAAAATTTAAACTGCATTTGACAGGTAAAGTACTGTATGTAATGTATAATGTGCCACGCCCACAATCTCGCCTTTTTAAAGAGTATCAAAGTGAAAAAATCAATTTTTCTAATGAAAACTAAATTTTAAAAACAAAACTTTGTTAATTTTTTTGCTTTATTTTTGTTTATTTGATCAAAAAAAATATTCTAACACTGAAAAAAATTGTTTTTGTTAATGTTTTAGTATTTTTTTTATTCTTGAATCATTTTGACTACTTATTTCTAAATATATGCTTATATTTGAGGAATTTTTAATAGACTTAGCATTTCTGGACTATTTACTACTTACTTGATTCTATCTCTTTTCGTGGCCTTACATGCCGCAGAGAGGCAACAAATGGGTCAGATGATGCAGCCAACATGTTAAAGAGGTCCTTATTTTGCCTTAGTCTTAATGACTTGTAAGAGTTTGAGTATCTATATTTCTTATAGAACTTACTCAGGGATTCCTGAGCTCTTTCCAAAAGTTCTCCCATAGGCAAAGATTTATATTCAATTATATCTCTACCTAAGCTTTCGAATTTTTTTTGCGTTTTTTTGCAAATCGGGCATGTTAAAGTCGATTTGGTATTTGTAAATTCATTGACCACTTTTCCATCGACCATGATCAAGTGAAACTCGAAGCTGAATTCGATATATTTGCCTTCTTTGACCTCCAGAATAATGGGTCTAATATCGTAATTGTCTCCTCGGATGTTTTCCACAGTTGTCTTTATGAGTTCCGGTGATTCCCTTGCAAATTGAAACATTATTGGACAGCAATAATGAACTGATGAACACCTTTCATTTTTCCAATGCAACAATTCCTCTGATTTGAGCCGCAAAGAAACAACAGATCCCTAAAAAAAATTTCCCTCTGATATGGTATCGTAATCTGTATTTATTTTTTGTTTAAAAATACTGTTCACGCCAAAAGGGCGTTTCTTTCTCAGAGGCAGTGTAATCCCGTACACCCTCGCTCTCTCTCCCTCTTCCTTTGGACTTTCGGTCCATAGAGCTTCCAATCTGCTTTGAGATGTTAGTTTAAGACTTCATGTATTTTAGTTCTAATTCCTACTTCTAACAATAAAGGCCGCACGTCGCGCAATACCCCGAAAATAGTTGCTTCCGTGTTTTTATTTATCGAGTGCTTTAGGTTGAAGCCACCCTCCTCCATTTCAAATACTTTGACCAGATGATCCATCGCAGCCCCATTTACTGACCAATTTCACTTTCTCTGAAAATTGTCCAACACAGTATGCGGAAGACTCATAAATAAACGTTGAGCCGTGTGGTTCATCAGATCCTGCAAAGTAGCTTTTACAGAGACTTCAGTAAGCCCTTCAATAAAGTTTTGGCATTATAAAACCTTCGTCAGTGACATTACCAACGCCAATGAACACCTTGAAATCCCTAACACCGAACACAGTCACGCCCATTGGGCTGCGCAGGAGAATGCAAAATAAATCCTACGGGAGTCAAAGTGGTAGCATACGTAGACGACGTAGTCCTACTCACTTCGGAACCATTCCCCGATGTTATCAGCGAACTAATGACGAGGTGATTAAACTGATAGTCGGTAAGCACCAGTCTCAGCGTGGAGAATGCGCATTCAATCGACACCTGTTAAAAAAATAAATAAATAAGAAAACTTAAATTATTTATAACTCCTGGTCCGTATACTGTTTACCTTTCCAATAGGACAGAACGTCTATGACACTCCTTTGATGGGAATGTTGGAGATTTTCAATTTTTGTATAAACGCCTTGCGACAAAAATCAAAAGTAGTAATAAGTCGAATGTATCGCCTTTTTAGACTGTTACTTTCGACGACTTCCGAAAGTTGTAGTTTGCTTCAGCGCCAACTTACGTTTACGAAAAAAGCAACAGCAAAGCAGAAAGCAAAAAATATGAAACAGGCGACTGCAGCTGATATTTGATTTTTGTTGCTTTTTGATTTTTGACTATGCTTTGACTGTGACTTCTGATTTGTTCAGAAGCAAAAGCAGAAGCAAAATCATTTGAAATGAAACTTACTTCAGTTTTTCAAACACTGCTTCTAAATACTTCTACTAATACTTCTGCTCTTCTAAACTTTTTCTGTCAATTAAAATATCGTATATATATTTGATCACCTTATTTTGTCTTATCATGTCCGAAAATATGTCATTAACAAATCTTTGGAATACCTGTGGAGCTGTTTTTAGACCCATAGGCATCCGCAGAAACTCAAACTGCCCTAAAGGGGTAGTAAAAGATGTATACTTCACTGACTCTTTGTCAACAAATACATGAAAGTAGGCATTTTTAAGATCCCATTTCGTAAATACCGATTTTCCCACTAAACTATCTAAAAGGTCATCAATTAATGGAATCGGATAATTATCCTTCGCTATGATTTTGTTAAGTCTTCTAAAATCTATACAATGTCTAAGTTCCCCAGATTTTTTTTTCACTAACGCAATGGGAGAAGCGCACTCTGATCTACTAGGTTGGATAATTCCATCTCTGATGTATTCTTCTAACATTTTTAACAATGGTTCTTTTTCACACAGCCTCCTTGGTGAGCAGCTAAATGGTTTAGAATTTTCTAAAACTATATTCATTTCACATTTTATAATAACTTAATAAACTTTTCTCTATCCCTATAACTTACTTGTTCACCAATATTATAAAGTTTTTCTTCCTCACACTCTTCTAAAATATTTATATTTATCATTTCCCTTTCAGAATTATCTATCTCTACCTTCCAGTCTATTTTTCTTATCCCTTCTTTGTTTACATAATTTTTTCCTAACGTTTCACTCTCCAAAGTTATTCTATCAATATTAAACTCTCATTTTCTAAACTCTCTTCTCGTAATCTCTCACTTTCTAAACTCTCTTATCGTAAACTCTCATTTTCTAAACTCTCTTCTCGTAAACTTTCATTTCCTAAACTCTCTCTGCCCAGCACAATATTATAGATCATAGAATCGTTAGCCACAAAAATTAAATTAAAGAAAATTTTCATTTTCATTTTTCATAACAAAACATAACATTTTTCCATAGCTTTTTAGTCTGCGCTTATCTAACGTTTTCGGGTTCATATGAATATTTTATTAAAGATACTGGGCTTCCTGAGTCGATCAAGCATTCTGTAATTATTGGCTGGTTGGAGTATTCATACACAAAATTTTTTAAAAATCTTACATAGTTATTCGCCGCATCCTTCTTGTTTTGGGGGCATTCGTTAATGAAATGATCTGTCGCCCCACATCCATAGCAAGATCCAGTGATCCTCTTCGGCTTCATGCACCCTCTTGCCCAGTGCCCTTTTCCATTGCAGTTATAGCAACGCGTCTCCTTACTTGCTGATTCATTCTTTGCCGTTTGTATCTTCTTCCCTCCAGGAGCCTTTATCGGCAACCTAATGTCGGCAAATGCTCTAAGCATCCTTCCCGGATTGTCGAAGCACTGCAGCTTGGCTTGAGTGCGTAAGCCCACCGCCGGAATGGCGACAATAAGACCATCCAAAATCTCGTCATCTCCCATGTTGACCTCTCGTGCCAGCCTGCGCTTATCTTCGAAGTATATTGCAAACTTCTCCGTTGGCTTCCATAGTCGCGCCTCGAACTTGTGTCGTAAATCAGCTCGCGACTCGTTGCCGCCAAAAACAAGAAGCAACTGATCCACTAATTCTCTCGTCGGTTCTCCGAAACGGATTGCGTCTGCATGTAACCATTGCACCGCGCTGTCTTTCAATTTTCCAATCAGCAAAACTCTGCTCTGGGTGTCCGATAACTTGTACAAATTAAAATCGTCTCGAACGCCTCTGCCAACATTTATGTCGCTCACGCCGTTTTGCTCGTTGTCTACTCGTTCGACGTTTCCAGAATTCCCGTCTGCGTTTCTCTCATTTCTTTGCACAACATTCGCCAAACCGTTACTACGCTCGCCATCTCTTTCGCACCTTCGTACATCCTCGGCCGCACCGTTGCTACGCTCGCCTTCTTGCTCGAACACGTCGCAGTTATTTTCAGACACATCGTTTCTGGCGCCGCTTGGTAGCGCGTCGCTAGTTCTCGAACCAACTCTGGCGATCTGCTGCTGAAGATTTCCCAGAATCTTTGCTGCACTCTCGATTTCCCGATGCAGCTCCTCCAAGGTTTTTATGCCACGCCCAAGTTCAGCCCGATTTTTCTGCTTATACCTTTCCAAATCCGTGTCCCCCGCCTCCGTGTCCAGTATTTCCAAGTCATCTTCCATGATTGGTGCACTGCCTCGGTTTTCCTCTGGAATTGCGCATAACCGGGAGTAAAGATCCGCCTTTGACCATTTGGTTGATAAATTTAAGCATTCCAACCACTTTTTAAGCTGAGCTACTGTCACTTTATTAATGTTAAAATCCATTATTAACTAGCTCGTGAACAAAAATTTTTACTCGATCCCACTTCTGAGATTGTGTCAGGATGTTCTTTTCTTCTTTCTTTATTACTCTTTCTTTTATGTTATACAATTTTTCTTAGCTTTAAGTCTTCCTTTCTCGCGCTCTCGTTTTCAAAGAGATCTGCTGCTCGCAGGCAGCTCGCTTTCAACCCCCACTTTTGCCAGAGCGGCGCTCTCTTGAGAGAGCTTCATGCTCTCTCGAGAGAGCGTACTCAATCCATAGTGTGACCAGACTATGTTCATCACAATTGGCCTGTTACATTTCTTTTGGTATAAATTTCTGTATGAACCGTGACATCGGCGAGCTAGGCCGTGCAAACCCAAGAGAGGGTCATTAAACTTGGAAACTGACGCTCAGTAGAGCCTTTTCTCATTTTACGTTGCAAAAATCATAACTTTTGAACCAATTAAGATAATTGAAAAATTTAAACTGCATTTGACAGGTAAAGTACTGTATGTAATGTATAATGTGCCACGCCCACAATCTCGCCTTTTTAAAGAGTATCAAAGTGAAAAAATCAATTTTTCTAATGAAAACTAAATTTTAAAAACAAAACTTTGTTAATTTTTTTGCTTTATTTTTGTTTATTTGATCAAAAAAAATATTCTAACACTGAAAAAAATTGTTTTTGTTAATGTTTTAGTATTTTTTTTATTCTTGAATCATTTTGACTACTTATTTCTAAATATATGCTTATATTTGAGGAATTTTTAATAGACTTAGCATTTCTGGACTATTTACTACTTACTTGATTCTATCTCTTTTCGTGGCCTTACATGCCGCAGAGAGGCAACAAATGGGTCAGATGATGCAGCCAACATGTTAAAGAGGTCCTTATTTTGCCTTAGTCTTAATGACTTGTAAGAGTTTGAGTATCTATATTTCTTATAGAACTTACTCAGGGATTCCTGAGCTCTTTCCAAAAGTTCTCCCATAGGCAAAGATTTATATTCAATTATATCTCTACCTAAGCTTTCGATTTTTTTTTGCGTTTTTTTGCAAATCGGGCATGTTAAAGTCGATTTGGTATTTGTAAATTCATTGACCACTTTTCCATCGACCATGATCAAGTGAAACTCGAAGCTGAATTCGATATATTTGCCTTCTTTGACCTCCAGAATAATGGGTCTAATATCGTAATTGTCTCCTCGGATGTTTTCCACAGTTGTCTTTATGAGTTCCGGTGATTCCCTTGCAAATTGAAACATTATTGGACAGCAATAATGAACTGATGAACACCTTTCATTTTTCCAATGCAACAATTCCTCTGATTTGAGCCGCAAAGAAACAACAGATCCCTAAAAAAAATTTCCCTCTGATATGGTATTGTAATCTGTATTTATTTTTTGTTTAAAAATACTGTTCACGCCAAAAGGGCGTTTCTTTCTCAGAGGCAGTGTAATCCCGTACACCCTCGCTCTCTCTCCCTCTTCCTTTGGACTTTCGGTCCATAGAGCTTCCAATCTGCTTTGAGATGTTAGTTTAAGACTTCATGTATTTTAGTTCTAATTCCTACTTCTAACAATAAAGGCCGCACGTCGCGCAATACCCCGAAAATAGTTGCTTCCGTGTTTTTATTTATCGAGTGCTTTAGGTTGAAGCCACCCTCCTCCATTTCAAATACTTTGACCAGATGATCCATCGCAGCCCCATTTACTGACCAATTTCACTTTCTCTGGAAATTGTCCAACACAGTATGCGGAAGACTCATAAATAAACGTTGAGCCGTGTGGTTCATCAGATCCTGCAAAGTAGCTTTTACAGAGACTTCAGTAAGCCCTTCAATAAAGTTTTGGCATTATAAAACCTTCGTCAGTGACATTACCAACGCCAATGAACACCTTGAAATCCCTAACACCGAACACAGTCACGCCCATTGGGCTGCGCAGGAGAATGCAAAATAAATCCTACGGGAGTCAAAGTGGTAGCATACGTAGACGACGTAGTCCTACTCACTTCGGGACCATTCCCCGATGTTATCAGCGAACTAATGACGAGGTGATTAAACTCAATTCATGGGCAAAAGCCTGTGGACTGGGTATCAACCCAAGTAAAACGGAACTCATGCTCTTCAGAAAAGGAAGAAATATCCCCAGATTCAGAAATCCAACGATAGGTGGTACAGACCTAAAGCTATCACAACAAGCAAAATATCTGGGTGTGATACTGGATACGAAGCTGTCATGAATATAAAATATAAACGAAAGAGTGAAGAAGGCTAGCATAGCCTTCTACTCCTGTAGAAAGATGTTTGGAAAGAACTGGGGAATCCACCCCAAGACAATAATTTGGCTTTCCACGGCGGTTGTAAGACACATACTCACATACGGAGCACTAGTATGGTGGCCAGCACTAACTAGGGCTTATATATTATCCAAAAACTTACGAGGATACAGAGATCGGCATGCGCAGGAGCCACAGTGGCACTAAGATTATGCCCCGCATCAGCTTTGAATGCCATTCTAAACATAATGCTGATAGATCTTTTCATCAGGAACACAGCAGCCCAAAGGAAAAACTACCACATCGGGCATTGCAGGATCCTGAATGAGATCTCTCGGATAAGAAAGGTCACAGACTATATGACGACTGAACTACGTTTCGGTAGTAGATACATTACAATATACCCCACGAGGGAAGAGTGGAGCAGAGAAAGTGTACACGAACCGTATGAGGTATCACTCTACACCGACGGCTCAAAGATGAGCTGCAGTGTAAGGGCCGGAATCTTCGCTGAAACCTGGAAAGTGGAAGTGGTATTTCCACCTCCCAGAGTCAGCGACAGTATTCCAGGCGGAGGTTCTTGCAATGCTGAAAGCAGTCGAGCTCTCAATAGACCGAGCCCTCCGGAATACCAAGGTAAGGATATACTCAGATAGCCTGGCGGCTACAAAATCTCTCGCAACTGCAAGGACAAACTCTACATTAGTGGCCAGATGCAAAGAGGCCCTCAACAGACTTGCAGAAGACAACAGGCCAGGAAAGGGTCAGAAGACATCTCAGGTTTCCCCAAACTCTGTCCACGCGGAAATTCACGACCACTTCAAAGTACTAGCCGGCAAGGAATGGTCGATGAGGACTGAGCACATAAGATCTAAACCTTGCTGGTCTGTATACAATAGGAAACGGACCGCAGAGCTGCTCTCCCAGAATAAACATTGCCCGGCACTCAACCGACAAAGAGCGCGTCACCTAGGAGCCTACCAGCTCGAGTCACTTGGGGAAGTTGGAAGGCAGCCAGTGACTGCCATCCTAGCCTACCTGAATGACACGGGCTGGTACTGAAGGGATGCGTGGACTACTGCCAAAAGAGGGGGTGGACCAAAACGGAGCTCAGCTCTAATTGGAGGTCACCGGGGTGACATCACCACTTGCACCTACCTACCTACCCATTAATAACCTAAAAAAGAATAAATAGTTTTTGGATCTGTTTTTTGAAATGATTAAATTCTAACAAGAGGAAAATATAATTAAAACAAAAAAGAAAGCTAACTTCGGCACGCCGAAGTTTGTATACCCTTGTAGCTTACAATTGGATCATTATGCATTAATAAAATTTTATCAAATGAAAAGTAAAAGTGACAGGAATTGTATACAACATTTATACATATAAAAATTCGGTTCAACATTACGTATACGTAATATTTCCCGAACATTCCTATGGCAGCTATATGATATAGTAGTCCGATTTTGATCAAATTAAACCCGAAATTCTAGAATAATAAAAATGGCCATTTCTCAAATTATATGAAAATATGTTGAAAATTGGACAAGTAATAATTTTTTTTTTTTTTAATTTACCGATCGTTCTTATGGCAGCTATATGATAATGTCGTCCGACCCGGCCCGTTCCGACTTATATAGCAGTGAGAGCATATAGAAGACTAAATGAAAAGCTTCATTCAGATAGCTTAAAAACTGAGGGACTAGTGTGCGTATAATCGGACAGACGGACAGACGTACGGACATGGCTAGATCGACTCGGCTATTGATGCTGATCAAGAATATATACTTTATAGGGTCGGAAATGTCTCCTTCACTGCGTTGCAAACTTCTGACTGAAATGATAATACCCTGCAAGGGTGTCCAATGATCTATCGATATATATTCTGCCCATCAAACTACCACTAACTTTCTGCTGTGTTCATTGAGTATTCTTGCATTATATACTCAACATCTCCACCATTTCCTCGAGATTCTAACTCAAAGCCAATTTTTCATATTCCTTTTCTTATTCTGCTTCCTACATATGTATAGTTGTTGTTCACCCCAGCTGCAAATCGTATGACATATGGTTGTTCCGAAAATACGCTTCTGCCGGAGCACAGCCTGACCACAGAGTCTGAGGTAGGGCAACAATTTTTAGAGTTCATGTTCAAGTTTTTAGGAGTTCGGCACATAAGCCTCGTAGGTAATCGAAAGTTTCATACTCCGCAAATTTTATTCCTCTTTACTGCGTGCTTAAACCTAATTGAACTTCAAGGAAGCGGATTGTGCAAGACAACAGAAATCGATCAACGGACCATTTAACCGGAGACATCAAAGCCTCTGAGGATCTTTGAACTGTTACAAATATATAGACAAATTCAAATTTGGTTTTGGGGTACTGCGGAGGAGCTAAATCAAATCAAAAATCGAGTAACAGCTATTTTAAGGGAATAAACCAGTCGCCATGGTAAGAGTAGTTAGGCTGTAGGCTAAAAAGAGAAATTGTCAGCCTCAAACGTCAGTGAATGGCGTCACTGCTACCACCGGCGGGCACAAATAGGAACAATCCTCTCTGCTTGTCTCTAGCTGTTACAATTAAAAAAAATCTGCGAGGACACAGCCACCTTGGTGTAAAAGTAACCTTTCGCTCCCTAGAGAGTTTTACAAATTCACCAAGATCAACAATCAGGAATTCAAAAGTATACTCAGCTTCTAAAGAAACTTCTGCTTCTATATCGAGAATCAGCAGCACAATTGCATGCACACTTCCCATTAGGCACACAGGTTTCTGATGCCAAAATGCACCAACTCTAAGCCTGGGAGAAGAAACAAACAGTTTTACATTGCTACCAGAAAAATTTTGGAAATTGTAAATAAAACAATAATTTTGTAATCTTCATCAATATTTATTGTGTCGTCTTCAAAAGACGCTCTTCTTAAAGATATACCCATGGCCATTTCTTTTCCAATCATCTAAACATGCCTGGTAGGCGTTGCCTGCGATAACCTTGGGTTCGCTCTGCGAATTTTCTGTTACGGCCTCAATCGATTCAAAATAGGTTCCACGGAGTGGTAAATTCAGTATTGCTAGCAAACAACAAATCGCATGATACCAAATCCGGTGCCTACTGTGGTTGGATGAATGGTATTGAACTGTTTTTTGGTTTTAATATCCCCTATTAGAATCCACTGGGCTTTGGACTTTGCGGGTGTAAAAATACCCGGACTAAGTAAAATGTTTCAAGATATTCTACATAAATTTATACTGAAAACGCAAAAACAGAGTATGCAGACGACTCATTATCACTAGAGTCTATCCATCGACCCTCAGCTCGATTATGGAATCAACATTCAGAGAATTAATGTCAAAATGGACAAGACGGACAAGTCAAATGCCTCTGCATTGTAATACAGAATGCATGGAATCCGAAAGGCACAACTGACTGCAGAAAAGCCAGCACAACAAATGGCTGCATCAGGAAATAAGCCGCTACAAAGAATCGGGCTCAGTTTATTTGGTCGATACATGATCAGTATATCTGGCTTTATAATATCCACAACTTCCCGGATGTTAAAGCAACAACATTAATAGAGACTAGGGAATCAATAGCAACTCGACAGCGAGGCCGACCAGGCTCACTTAACCTATTGTGACGCTCGCAAAGTGGTATTCAAATTACAGTACGTTTGTCACCAACGATATAATCTAACATTTTAAGTTTAAGTCCAAAGGTGTTTAATATAATTCAAACTAACAGACTTGTTTGCAAAACTAACTTGCTAAATACACGATAGGATATAATTGTAATTTCTTGCTTAGCTCTAAAACGTACTCCATATTTAAGGTCCCTGGATTTGCGAATCTGTTAATCATTAGCATTTGATCTTACCACCTAGTGATCCAATATTCTGCTCAGGAGTCGGTGGTAGGTGAGAGCTGAGATAACATCTACCTGACCCATCTGCAAAGCCATAAGAATTTGGAATTGCACCTTGCAGATTTGGTGCTGGCGAAAAGCGTCAGACTCTTTGTAGAATTGATCCTCATTATTGAATTCATCTAGCTCTAAGTCTAGATCGGTTTGTTGAGCTTCGCCAAAGTCCGAGGCAGTCTTATAGCGGTCCTTCAACACTGTGTGAGGAACTAAAACAACGCATGCATGCATCGATTTTTCTTTAAATTACATTTGTATGATTTCACTACTTACTGCATGTATACACCACTTTCAGGTGCATTTGTACACCAGCCTTGCAAGGTTGGCCAAATGTAGTAGCATCGGCCACTAAGGAACAGCGTCTACGACCATGACATATCTTCATCACTGTCTCCGACGCATATGAAGCAAGGCAAGCTGCAACACCATATAGAAATAACGAATAAAGATTCAAAGCAAAAGATCACTCTGAAAAATTACATACATGATTTAGTGTTATCCTTATTTGATCTCGCCATTTTGTCGAACTTGTAATCGTGCCTCTCTCGCATTGTACCGTTTCACGTTCTGTGTAGCCAAATAATGCGCTATAAATAGAGATCCTTGAGTAAGGATTGCAAGCTAGTATCATTTTGTCGTTCTCGCAGGTCTCCTTGCTGCGAAATTCGACTAAGTAGTTAGTCGATTTGTAGATTTATGGATGGGAATAAATAAGAACTTTTTTGAAATAAGGGATATAAAATATATATAACCAAAACAATATTCGATCTTGTTTAAAAAAAATAACATTTTTTTTTGAGACAGATTACATAATGAATCGTATTATAAACCAAACATCTATAAAAATATCTAAGCGTTTATACATTTCAGTGCATAGATCTTTCAATTAAACACCCTAGAGCTTCTTGCACACACAATAAAAGACTAATATCTTATATTAGCTAGTTAAAGTATGGTAAGCCTAAAATATATACATACGTATTATATTGAAACGCATCTTATTATAAAACCTTTTACAATTTTCAGTTTTTCCGATATTGTTCAGGTTGTTTAATTAAGTATTTATATGGGCATTTTCACAGATAGGCACAACGCGGACAAAATTTTAAGTTGTAAAAATGAATTGTTGAAGTTAGTTATATGAAAAGGGGTTCCACTTGATTCAATTTGAAAGAATTTAGAACATTAAAAAAAAATCAAAATATTCAAATGCAAATTTGCGGAAAAGCGATTTATTTTTTTATTTTTATGAAAAACATCTAAAACAAGAAAGGAAGCTTACATCAGCACAGCGAAGTTGGTATACCCTTGCAGCTTACAACTGGATCATTTTGAATTAATCTAATTTTATGACTTGAAAAGAAATACTAACAGAAAATATATAAACATTTATACATACATATTTACAGTTCTACACTTACAGTTTTACATTCACAGTTTTTGCATTTTCCTCTAAATCGATTAACGTTTGTTTCTATGGCAGCTATATGATATAATCCTCCGTTTTGCATTAACTTAAAACCGTAATTCTATAATTATATAAAATGAATACATCTCTGAGCAGACAAAAATATGTTGAAAAACAGCGAAATTAATTTTTTTCGATAAATTTCTTGAACGTTTTTATGACAGATATATGACATAGTAGTCAGATTTTGATCAAATTAAATCCGAAATTCTAGAATAATACCAAATGGCCATCTGTAATTATAAAAAAATATGTTGAAAACTGGCAAAGTTACATTTTTTCCCTACAAATGTACTAATCGTTCCTTTGGCAGCTATGTGATATAGACGTCCGATCCGGCCCATTCCGCCTTATATAGCAGTTAGAGCATATAGAAGACTATCTGCAAAGTTTCATTCAGATAGTTCAAAACTAAGGCACTAGTTTACGTGTAATCAGACAGACGGACAGACGTACGGACCTGGCTAGATCGACTCGGCTATTGATGCTGATCAAGAATATATACTTTATAGGGTCTCCTTCACTGGGTTGCAAACTTCTGACTAAAATTGTAATATCCTGCAAGTGTATAAAAAAGTATCTAAGCGATATATTGAAAAACTGAAACAATAATATCAAATTGACTTCTCTCATTTTGCTCTTCTAACCAAGTGATCTGCTGCTCGCAGGCAGTAAGCATTTTAAACCCCCGTTTTCAGCAAAGCATCGCTCTGTAACTCTCTGAGAGCGTGCATACTCAAATAGTGTGACCCTGCGACAACTCGGCCGTCCTGTCTTCCAGATAGCCCTCTTCTTAATGTGTCTTAAATTATCCTTAACAATATTTACATGTTTTACAGTTTTTTACAATTTTTACAATTTGATTTGTTTTTAGTCATTCTTATTATTAATTGTATATCTTAACTTTATTTTCATAAATTTCCTATCCTCTTTCATCCAATGCCGAATATTATTAGCACTCCCAACCCCTTGGTACGGATTCCTAGATAATTAAAAATCCGTCAAAGTCTCAATACTTTTCCAATAAGGTTCAGTCCTTTGTTTTTCGGTATTAATTTTTTACACACTTCAGCGGTATTATCAAAATTCTTTACCATGACATAATCAAATTCTCTGTATGCTGAATTAATTTTCTTTTTTGCATTGTAATATGTTCCATTTTTTAATTGAGCCTTTATTTGATTTTCTTCCGCTTTTTGTCTAAGCTGTTTTAAATTTTTTCTATTTTCTTTCTATTTTTTTTCTAATTTCTGTTTTTCCTTTTAACTTTTATCTAAGTTGTTTAAAATTTTTCCTGTTTTCCTCAATAATTTAATCTTTGTCTTTTAACGTTTTCCTAATTTTGTCTTCCTCTTTTAATTTTTACTTAAGTTCATCACTATCTTCTCCTCTTTGAGATACTCCGAATAAAGTTTCACTTGGAAGCTGTTTAATGCTTCTGTAAAGTGTATTATTTAACTAGTACTCTTTCACTTTCTCGACTACTACATATATCCCAGTGTTATCTTTTAGCTGAATCTGAAACTTTTGCATTCATCGGCCCTAAACTTCTATTTACTCGCTTGTGGCTTGTGGTGACCCTGTAGAAGTTTTTAGGTATTTTATATTCCTTTCCTCCACAAAGTCTGCAAAATCCGCTGATATAAAGCAACTTAAACGATCTGATATAATACATCTTGGCCTACTGTGTGCCCAAAAATAGTCTGCTAATGCGTTCAAAACTTCTATTGTGTTTGTTGTTTTCGTGGTGTACAACCTAACAAATTTCGTGAATCCATCTATCACCACTTAAACATGTTTCTTTCATATGCTATTGCCTACTGGCCCATAGTTATCGATATGAATAACTTTAAATGGTTTATTTCCTTTTGGTATACTGTGCAGCAACCCATCTCCTGTACCTAATGACATCTTCATTAGACTCTAGGAGATAACTGCCCAATGAAATAAGTCCCAAAAAAAAAACGAAATAACTCCCCAAAAATTTGTTTGGAATACAAAAACAAAAATGTTTAATGATTTTGGGGGGTTATTTCGTTTTTTCGATAATAATGAAATAAGTCCTCAAAAAACATCAAACAAGTCCCCAAAAAAAATAATTTTGTAAAAATTAAAAAAGCGAAATAACTCCCCAAAGTTTGGGGATTTATTTGTTTTAATTTAAATTTATAACAAGTTTTTCGTCATTATATGGTATCGCATTTCCTACAGTATTCGTCTATCTTCATTCTAAATGTTTTCTTTCGGCACCATTTTGATGCTAATGTCGTTGTCTTAATTTTCCTTGATTAATTTGCAATTATTGCTCAGTTGGTCTTTTTTTCCTTTTCAATGTCGGACTTTCGTTTTTTTTGTGTCGTAGAACCGCTATATTTAATAAGAAAATACAAAAATCGCGCGATTTTTTTTATTACATAGATCAATGCTTATTATTACCTTTCACATTTAACTTTACTATAAATTCTCAATTTTGTGCATAGCTTAGATTTAATCAATTCAAATAATTCCTCTACAAAATATTGAATCATTATTTTCTCAAAAAGTGAAATAACCCCTAAAATCAAAAAAAAAAATCTTTATTGTTGTATTATTCAATACAAATTTTTGGGGACTTATTTCGTTATTTCTTTAATCTTTTTTTAAAGATTTGGGGGATTATTTCATTTTTAAGTTTGGGGAGTTATTTTGTTAAGAAATAAGTCCCAAAGATTTGGACACTTATTTCGTTTTCGGTTTGGGGACTTATTTCGAAGGGGAGTTATTTCATTTATTTATTTCTTCAACTCATTACTTGTACAGCACATGTTGCTCCATTCTACTTAGAACATAAAACAGTAATTAATTGTTATTATCCCTTTTTTTTATATATCCCCATTTTTTATTTCAAACCATTTGTGCTCTCTACTCTCTAAAATTTCCCTAATTTCTTTTAGTTTAATATCCCTTGCCTGACAAATGATTAAATTATTCTCAAATGTATTCGCGTCTATTATCATTACATTATTACATCTGCTTAGTGCATTCACGTGGTGCATTTGCTTTTCTGCTCTGTGCTTTAACTTATTGCATTGCACTTCTTAGATTTAAATATATTTTATTAAGTGTTACTATTACTATTTATGAGTTAGAATCCGTAACAATTCTAAAAGGTTTCCCTGTAAATATATCCTAAATCTCCTAAGTGCATAAATAAAGGCTTATGTCCCAAATTCAAAGCTGTGGTATTTAGCTTCAGTTGGTGTGGACCTCTTTGAAAAATAAAATATTGTATGCAACTTCTTCTTTCTTTCTCTGAAGCAATACAGCCCCAAACCCTAAAGCACTTGCATTGCAATGAAGTAGCTGCGACTAATTATCTTTTAAAAGTGTGAAAAATGGAATTCTTCTTTTCCAAATTCAAACGTCCGATCTTTTCTCCTTAAGTCAAATAACGGCTTTGCGAATACTAAAAAATCCTTTTTAAATCGGCGGAAATAAGAACAAAGACTTAGGAAGCTTTGTACAGCGTGCACCTTATTTGGAATGGGAAAACTTTATATTGCCTCTATTCCTTTTTCGTCAGCTTTAATTCTCTCATTTGAAATCAATAAACCTAAATATTTTAACCTGTCTTCTAGAAACTTAGTTCTAATTTATTCTCTACTAATCTCCTAATAATAATATTTATAATATTTTTAAATGTTCTTCGATGTCCTGACTTGCAATTAAAATATCATTCATATATATTATGACTTTATTTTCTCGCATAATATTATAAATATAAAATCGCATAAATTATAATATAAAAGACGTTGTATAAAATGTGTACTTTACCGAATTTTTGTTTACGAACACATTGAAGTACCCATTTTTATACCCTTGCAGGGTATTATAATGTCAGTCAGAAGTTTGCAACGCAGTGAAGGAGACATTTCCGACCCTATAAAGTATATTAATTCTTGATCAGCATCAACAGCCGAGTCGATCTAGCCATGTCCGTCTCTCCGTCCGTCTGTCCGTCTGTCCGTCCGTCTGTCCGATTATACGCACACTAGTCCCTCAGTTTTTAAGCTATCTGAATGAAGCTTTGCATTTAGTCTTCTATATGCTCTCACTGCTATATAAGTCGGAACGGGCCGGGTCGGACGACATTATCATATAGCTGCCATAAGAACGATCGGTAAATTAAAAAAAAAAAAAATTATTACTTGTCCAATTTTCAACATATTTTCATATAATTTGAGAAATGGCCATTTTTATTATTCTAGAATTTCGGGTTTAATTTGATCAAAATCGTACCACTATATCATATAGCTGTCATAGAAATGTTCGGGAAATATTACGTATACGTAATGTTAAACCGAATTTTTATATGTATAAATGTTGTATACAATTCCTGTTAGTTTTACTTTTCATTTGATAAAATTTTATTAATTCAACTTGATTCAATTGTAAGCTGCAAGGGTATACAAACTTCGGCATGCCGAAGTTAGCTTTCTTTTTTGTTTAAATCCAGTTTTGTAAACAACGATTTTCCTAATTACTTATCCAATAAATCATCAATTAAGGGAATTGGATAATTATCTTTGGCGATAATTTTATTTAGCCTCCTAAAATCAATGCATAGTCTGAGCTCCCCATTCTTTTACTTCACTAACACACATATTCAGACCTCTACTACTATGAATAATTCCTTTTTCTAACTACTCATCTAACAGTTTCTGAAACGCTTCCTTCTCACTATACGACAGTCTCCGAGGTGCACAGCTAAATGGCTTTGTGCTATCTAAAGATATATAAATTTTGCATTTATTCTTCGGCAATTCAGTCCTCGGTATATTAATATAGTTCGACTCTAAAAAGTTAATTAACTTTACATTTTCTGTATAACTAACCTGATCACCAATATTGTTAACTTCGCTATCCTCATGTTTTAACATATTTATTTAAAAAAAGTATCTTTTTCAAAATGTTTCTCCAACACTCCTCTTCGTTCCCTTAAAACTATTGTATCTTAAATTTCATTCCCTAAACTTGTACCTTTATTAATTTCATTCCAAATGATATGTCCGTTAGTTTCATTAAAAATTGTACCTAAATGTTGTTTTCCCTCATTTATACCTAATATATTTTCACTTATGTCTGTACCTAAATTGTTTCCACCTAAGAGTGTACCTAAACCATCCTCACCTACAGTCATATACCCATTCTTCTCCTCTAAACCTTTACCTAAAAAAAATTTTCAACCTAATCTTTCCTTAACTAAACTCTTATCTGAATTTTCCTCGCCTAAATTTCTTGCAAAATTTTCCAGTTGATCCTCCAACCTATTTTCAGAACTTTTAATTTCCATACAGACATTGAAAAGTACTTTCACTTCCGTCGTTTTCTTATTATTGGTTTCAATACTCTCTACCATAACTACTTTTAATGCTTGTATGAGAAAAATAGCTGGTGCAGACCCTTGAGAAATAAGATCCCAAATCCGCGCCCGCCACTCAGACTTACCTTGCAGGTATGGCCGATCAAACAACGATCACCAGCTCCATGGTGACAATTAGCAGTAACTCTACTACTAGTGTTACATCCACTATTTCAAACGCTTAAACAATCTTCGGCAGTACTTCTTCGTACAACGTGGCTGCAACTGCCGCCAGCAGCATTTGCTCTGTTGACAAATATAATAACTTCTTTGGCGAATATAACAAGTAATTCGAAATGCCTATTCCAAGCTCCTGGACGAAATGTCAGCCGAAAACGCAAAGACGTAGCTCAGCCCTCTTTATCTGTTCTTACTTCGCCCCCGACCGGCAAAACTAAGTTGCAGGCCACAACGCCGCTCAACAAGTCGGCTGATTCTTCTTCTGCAAAGGCATTGGGTAACAATCGATTCGCGATTCTAGCTGCTGAAGCAGAAGAAATGAAACAGGATCTGGAGGATGATGACTCTATCAATGGCGATAAGGGTGTCCGCGGTGGAGACGAACTTTCTAAAAAATTTAACAAGATCCCTGCGATTTGTGTACCGAACGTTAGCGATCCGGTCTTATTGGAAAAATCGCTTGATACAAGCACTGGCTCCTCAAACTACAAAATTAGCACTTCTAAATTTGGTGTTTTCAGAATATATACAGCCACATCTGACGCTTTTCGGGTTGCTGTAAAAACAACGACAACTTTTAATTGTCAATTTTGGCACTATAAGATAAAGGAAGGCAAAGCCTATAGAGTAGTGCTCAAAGGAATTCATGCAAACGTACCGAATTTACAGATAGAACAGGGATTCACTGACAATGGCCTTGAGGTAACTAACATTTACTGCCCCAAAAAGACTGATTGGAAGAACTTTCAGGTTCATAAGGGTGATAACGAAGAAATGATAAGTTATAAAACCAGGCAATATATTTCTTGTCAACATAAAGCAGGCTGCAAACGTAGTAGAGTCCCTAAAAAACACAACTTGGGAAATACAGAGCCACTGTTGAGCGTGCTTCCCGTAGAAAGGAATTACTTCAATGTCAAAGAAGCCAAATTTTTTGACCTTCTAAGAATTACTGTGTCCTGGACCCAGTTTGTGGTAAATACCCTCATGTTACAGTTTCTACTCTGTGTAAGCGATAAATGCTTGTGCGTGAACTGAGGCGGTAACCACGTCTCGACAGACAGTTGCTGTCAGAGTAGAAAAAAATAAAAAACAAAAGCCGAGGCCTCGACTCCCGACAATCAATGATCCACGACGCGATTCGTTGGATTCATACCAGCTGAGGGATTAAGAAAGAATATATCGTATGCTGATATAGTTAGACCCAAGGATATGTAAGCAAGGACTGACTCAACTCTGCAGAGTAACGAAAGCTCTCCTTTCGACCCTAAGCTCATCTTCACTTCACAGTGAACGGTCGTGTTTTTGTTTTGGGCTCCGAATTCGTGTTTTTATTTGCATTTTAACCACCGGGGATTCATTTAATTTGTCACTTAAATAAATTAATAACGTATAAATAATTGTATAAATTAATTGTATTTTTCCCTTTTAGTTATTTTTGGTAAGACGGTTTTCTCGCCTTCCTTTTGTGTTGTTTCTTCCCGCTTAAGCTCCGTTGCGTTCAGCTGCAGCTAAGCGGTTCCAAACTCTCCCGCTCTCTTGCCCTCGCACGTACTCTCCCCGTCTCACCGCAAACCGTATTTGTTTATCTGTTTCTCCGGCACAGTGGTCTTAGTTTGTGTGCAATTAAAGGCTGCCAAAAAATATTTTGGCAGATACGTCTACTCTCTACTGCTGGCTTTGCAATACTGTTGTTCACGCCAAGTGCGTTGAAGTTACAGACCGTGTCGCGGATGTAATATCCAAGGATATTGGGTTACATTATTGTTGCCATGCCTGTCGTGAGGTTGAGAAGGAAATGTTATCCTTCATGCGCCAGACCAGAAGCGTTTTTAAAGAACTAATGGTCAACTTTCGCAAAGCGAACGACCTGTTCTCCACGCAAAAAATCAGCTACTAGTCGGCAGCAACCCATGATCGGGCACACCCCATCGGCACAGCCCCCGACTCCAATACCATCTCTAATGGTTTTGCGATCGGGAGCAGTTATAAATTCGGTAACCGAATTTGCCGGGGTGGAATTGGCGACAGCTCCGCCAGTAATTTCAGTTTAGTCCGTTGCGGTGTCCCAATCCCTGACACCGCAGACTTCAATATTAAAAAATACCCAGGGTCAAACAAGGCCCGGATTACCGGCCGCTGTTCTACCAAAGACCCTTACTGCTGTTCCACCTTTGAAAATAATATTTGTCTCGAGGCTTGCCCCTGATCTCGAAACCGAAGATATACTTGCCTATATAAACGGCAAAACGGCCAGGGACATCTCATCTTTCAAGATAAGTGTCTCGCTCAAGTTCTTTGACACTATTTGCTCTGGTGACTTCTGGCCCGAGCACGTTGTAGTTAAAGAATACGAGGCTAAAAAGAAGAAAAAACGGCCAGTGGGAGTACAACTCCCTAAGCCGTCACATACTCTTCGACCACTGCACTGTAGGCCGGATTGCCAAATAAGCGGCATAAAATCGAAAATTTTATATATCGAGCTAAAACTTAGCATATTTTAAGAATACACCACTATAAATGTTTAAGCTATGTTTTTAGTAAGTTTGGCCACGCCTACCTTAACTGCCCATGGAAGACAACATAACGTATACGTGATCTGAAGTTAGATTTCGTTTTTTATACTTATATTTATTATTTTCTTACATATTATACTGATTTTTATTATTTATAATAAACATGGATTTCATTTTTTCTTAAATAGGAATAAAAGGATATGCATTAAGATTTTATGCTTACATACATATGTATACTTAGTGTTAAAACATTGTGCTTTGGCAAAGACAAAAAAATTAGATTGCAATTAAATGTATTTATTCAATCGTTCTCTACAGATAATTCAAATGAAAATGGATTTATTTCATTTGAATCCGAGTCTTCCGAGTCATCTGATATATCATTAAAACTGCTGTTGTTAGGAAAAGATGTTGTAGTACTAGGAATATCATTTTGGGGTGCTGCGAAGAGTTCAATTACGTCTTGCGGAAGGGTTTTTTTTTTATGTTGAGCTGCCCTTTTTTAATAGAAATACTTGAGATAACGGGATCTGAAGAGTCCATAGATCTGTGAAACACATCCATCATATTATTTATTCGAGAGTTCTGTCGAGCATGCATTCGCCTATCACGCTTGTAGAATTTATTTCGCGCTTCCGACGCGTTTTCTCCAAGACAGCCTACTGGAACTACTGATCCTGCTATTATTTGGGATCCATGAAATAAAATTTTGTGTAAAGTTGGTGACATGGGATACCATGGGTAATTCAACATGTATAGCCGAATGGTTTTTTCTGAACATTTTTGAAATTTTTGAGGATCGATTGCAAATTCACAGTTAATAGCTACTAGAATAGTATGCAGACAGTTAATTAATTCCAAGTCCATTTCTAAAATTGATGCAAATAAGTTTGTATTAGAAAAAGCCTTTCTAGCTGTATTGCCATCGTTTGTGTTTCCGCTTCCATTCTGTTTCGGCTTATCTACATGCAATCCCATTTCATGCCACATTCTCTTTTGCACATGTTTTTAGAAAGCATTACGAGTTTGTCACTTTCATTTCTTGCTTGCCATTTTTTAAACTCCATTCTATAGGATATTTTAAGAAGTAATTCAAAAACACGTATCCACGCATGTAGTGGACTTATTCCATACTGAAGGTGTCCAGGTTTTGGCGGGAAAGATTTTTCATCAACTGAATTCATAAATTGTTTTGGGCCTGCACCACATATCGAACATAATTGAGAGGAGTTAGTTCCCGTCACAACGTTCAAAACTTTCCCGTCTATAAGTGTCATGTACAGCTCATACGAGACGGTGATTTTTCTTTCATCTAAAATCGTTATTTCACAAGGAGTCAAACTTTGTATTTGTCTGTCCAAATCTTTTTTTTCCTTCAAAATGTGATCGATTGTTTCCTTGGCGAATTCCATTTTGAGAGGGCGACAAAATCTTACAGATTGCGGGGATCCATTATTCCAAAAAATTGTTCCTTTTTCATCTACAAGCTTCAAGGGTATGACGGTTGTGACAAACAAAGACTGATCTGAAGTGCAGTGCACTGCGACCACACCAATCTCAGCTGCAAAAAACTAACCACCTCCCTCCTACTTTCCTATCAGAATACTAGAGGCTTAAGCAGCAAGCTCTCGAAATTGTACTCTGATAGTTTTTCCTTCGCATCCCAGGTAATTGTGTTCACTGAGACCTCCGAAATTTTTCCAGGTAAGTACACAATTTATAGATTGGACCGTCTTTCCCAGCGAAGAGGTGGAGTTTTACTTGCCGTTGACTCCTGCCTTATCTTCGGACTGGTTGTCTTCAATGATATCACAGATTGTAAATTAATCTGTGTAAAACTATCATTCCCAGGTAGTTTTATATACATAACATGTTCCTCCATCTGCTGATGAGCCTATTTATTGGAAACACCTTTCGGCAATTCGGGCCGTTTCGAACAGACTCTCAGATCGAGACCAACTTGTGACTTTAGGGGACTTTAATATACCTGGAGAGCGTTGGTCATCAGATGGTGTGTCAAATGTTCTTCAGACTGCGGCACAGCATGACCTTATTGATGGCCTGCTTGACTTGTCTTTGTAGCAAGTTAACCGTGTCTTTAATTCTTTAAACCGCCTACTAGATCTCTGCTTGGTGTGACCTTAAAAGAGTTTCTCCATTGACGCTACCTGAAGATCCTTACCATCCTACTTTCGATGTGACTATCGATACGGGCATTGTTGTAGAGGAAAAATATACTCAATTAGCCGATAAAGTTCGCTGCTTTCGTAAAGCAGCTCTCAAAAGCTTAACAATTTAATATCTAAATTTAATTGGTCTAATCTTTACATGTGCACTGACTTGGCAGCAGCCTTGGATATTTTTTACAGTGAAACGATCTCGTTCTTTTCATTATGTGTTCCGTTAACCTATCCGTAGGTCTCCAGTCAACTAGTAGTAAGGAGCTGACACTCCTAAAAATTGTTAAATCTAGGCTTTATAATAAATTTAAAGTTACCGGCTCTCTAACGGCTTCCTCTTAATTTATTAGAGCTCGGTCGAATTTTACCGTGCTCAGCGCTCAGTGTTATAAAAATTATTTGAATCATTGTAGGTCCTATCTTAAACGAAAGCTCTCTTACTCTGGATCTTCAACGTATTAAGGGGCACACCTAAAAAAAGCTTTATCAATAATTTCAAAATTTTAAGAATATATTTATACATGTTTCAAGAATATACACTGAAATTTTTGAAGAATAAAATAAATATTTTTTAAGTTATAGTCGATCTCCAACGGCGCGAAAAAAAGGTCCTTCGCTGCTGAAGTGATTCTCGTTAAACTAGATAATATTGTCTGTACAATGACCTACAAAAAAAATCTAAAATTGAGAATATGGCGACGTTTTAAAAAAATGTGTAGAATTTTACCCAAAATTTTGGTCGTTTTTGGCCTGCCAAAAATATATATAGAACCTGTAAACCAAATTCGATAGTGATCGGATCATTTGTTTTTGAGTAATCACTGCAGCAAATTCGGAAATCATACTTACAGCTAATCTGCTATTCCAGGGCCATATATATTTTAGTATACCTGAGAGCCAACAATAGAATTCAGAATCGTGTTATAGGGGCTGGAAGGCACAGTAGACTCTGAACAATACCTCAGGTACGTCTCGTAGCTAATTAGAATCTCTAGCTGTCGGGCGGCTGCTCTTTAAATTGCCTCTCTGAAAACCTCTGAAGTTCCCCTTATTTGGAAGGAATCCTTTATTATTCCTTCTCCCCCCCAAAAATGTAGAAATTCGAATGCCAGCAACTATAGGGGTATCTCTAAGTTGTCAGCTATTCCGAAACTCTTCGAGAATATAATAACTCCTCACTTGCAGCATTTGGGCAGATCCGTAATTTCTCCATGTCAGCAGGGATTTATGAGGCGAAGATCAACCACCACAAATCTCTTGGAACTTAGCATATTTGTTATTAGAGGGTTTCAAAGCCGATGTCATTTACACGGACTTTAGTAAAGCATTTGACACGGTTAATCATTCTCTTCTTGTAAGGAAGCTCGACTTAATTGGGTTTCCTGTTGATCTTCTTAAATATATTTTGCGTTATTTGTCTAACAGGACTCAAAAGGTTCTGTTTTCTTCACATTCCTCAGTGTCACATCTGGCGTCCCACAAGGTAGCCACCTTGGCCCACTATAGTTTTAAGTAACTCTAGAGTACTAATGTACACTGACGACGTTAAATTATGTGTGCATTATAAGGACAGCTTATACCAGTCAGATTTACAATCGGATCTTAATAACTATCAAGCATGGTGTCATGCTAACCTATTACCATCAACAAACTACAAACTGATGACATTATCTCTTCCCAGAATGCCACCTTTATGCTCAATGACTTTTTTTTGAAAGAATAACTCTTGTCGATGATCTAGGAGTCTAAGAACAAAAAAAAAAAAAATAATCACAGTTATCTAAAAAGTCCGTCAATTTATACAATGTTGTTAAGCTGCTCTCTTTTCCTAACAATTCATTGGTCGATTCCGACACATCGGATTAATTAAATTTAAAAAGTTAAAAATATATATATTTTTAAAGACTATAAAGTTACAAAGGCTGGCGAAAATCCTTCAGCTGAACCCTCCACGAGGGTGCCGGCTGGGCAATGGGCACTGTATTACCCGTACAATGGGTAGTGTACTGCCGCCTGCTCTGTCCGAGACAATGCAGTATCTAGATAAGGCGTCGGTTCAATTCCTTCCGCTCAAAAAGCCGGAGGAAGTGAACAATTAGCCATTGCTGAAGGTGCCTGGCGGTAGGCATAAAACGCAAGTGGGTGGTTTCCCCGGAAAAAAAACCAGAATGAGTGGGCTTAAGAAAGCAACCGGGGTTGGGATGTCAACCCAAACGTCGGTGGGAAGCGTGATCGCTACCACCGGCGGGCACGGAGAGGAGCAATCCTGTCTGCGTGTCGCCAGTGATCACACCTCTGATGTGACGGGAGCAGGTCATGTCAGTTGCAATGCTACTGCCTCACAAACACTAACGCAAACGGCGAAGCTTAGCCGCTCAGTTGCCATTGTCGATACAGACTCGGACCTGGAGAGCGTGCAGCTCTCCAAAGAAGAGGAGGAAGCCCTTCTCTGCTCGCCGAAACCAGGCACCAGCTTCCCGCGCAGGGATGGGCCGAAGCGTTCAAGAAGGGAATGAAGGCCAAGGCAAAATATAAAGCCGCCCTACGCATCCAGAGCCGGCTTAAGGAAAAAGCCGCCCTATCCCCAGAGGAGAGGGCAAAGCTTACCAATGGATTGCTAAGGGCAGGCTGCACTTTGCCATCCTCCCTCACATGACAACCACGGGCGGATTTGCCAATAAAGTGGAGGAGACGCTCGCCAACAAAAGGCAACGCTTAGCCGAGAGCGCCAACAAGGACGCACCGGGGAGCAAGCGGAGACGCGGGCCTAAGGAGGCGGGACCTCCCCCAAAGGCAATGAGGCCCAATAAACCCGCTAAAGTCAATGAGGTGACCAAACGACATCTGATCGTGGCACTCATTGACAGAAGCGAGGAAAATGGCAAGATGACCGAGTCTCGGTGGAAGTTGGAGCATGCGCGGCTTGTCGAATCATTACTTGCACGGATGGAGGAACCCCCGAAGCTCCCATGCCCACATTTGATGGTGCCGGATGGCTGAATGGGGTTAAAATCCTGAAGTGCGTGGATGATCCGACGAGAAAGTGGCTGACGCAAAAAATTTGCCAGTTGGAGGCGTTGTGGGAGGGGGCCTTGCTGGAGGTGGTGGATAGGGAGCTAATTCCGTCCATCCCTAAGGCGAAGGTACTCTTCCCCATCGCAATCCAAGGGGACCGGGCGCTAAAGCTGCTGCAGCGGCAGAATCCGGACATCCCAACCGCGAACTGGAAGGTTCTGCATATTGTGACCCCATCACCCAAGAAGGGGGGCCAAAGTGCAGTCCTCCAGATCAACAAAGAGGCAGAAGACATCCTCTATCCCAGATACGGGAAGATGGCGTGGGGCATGGGTAGCGTCTACCTGCGCCTCAAAAAACGCCATCCCGGGGATAAGGATGCTCTCACCCTGAAGGCAGGCGAGGTAGAGAAAGACCTAGAACTGGAAACCATCGTGGATGCCGCCCGACTGACGCTCGACGAGGCCTGTGACTAGGAGGACGGTGACCTGATGCTGACAGTCAACCCGTCGAATGGAGGTGAACCCGGTACCCATGACTCTCAGGGTGCTGCAGCTCAACCTCCATAAGAGCAAAATAGCGTCGGCGGAACTCCTCATCGCCATGGAGCAAGGGTCCGCCGACATAGCTTTAGTCCAAGAGCCATGGATTGCCTCGGGCAATACCGTTGCCGGACTAAAGTCCTCAACCTACAATCTGTTCCATCCACCATCGCTAAGCAGAAACAGAACCGCCGTACTTGTACGGAAGGAACTACACGCTAACCATATGACTCATTACAGCACGGATGACCTGACTGTGGTGTTGCTGGAGAGCGAAAAGAAGAGCCTTCTGGTAGCTTCTTGCTACATGGCACACGACAGATTGGCCCCACTGGAGGAACTCAGGAGCCTGGTAGAAGCCAGCCCGAACGACCAGCAACTGCTCGTGGGCGCAGATGCCAACGCACACCACTGCGTATGGGGAAGTCCCGACATAAACGACAGAGGTGAGTCACTCCTAGACTTTTTACTTTCTACTAACATATCTATAGCAAATGTGGGGGAGGAGCCACCTTCGTAGGTCCCACCTCCTCTAACGTGCTTGATCTTACACTCATAAAGGGACAATGTACTATGGTATCAGAATGGAGAGTCCTCGAGAGACCCTCCTTCTCAGACCATAAGTATATACAATTTCAATACATATTCGAACACTCCCCAAAACGAGCCGTCTTCAGAAACCCCCGGAATACAAACTGGGGAAAGTTTAAGAAGACGATTATGACAAGGCTCGCAACTACTCCAGGCGCAGTTTTACAATTTTGTTAACACTAAACGTAAGCCAATTACTCATCGAAACTGTTGAAAATAAAACCGTAAATAAGGATCAGGCAATGGTGTATTGCGCATCTATTGAGCATCTGATCTATTTGCGCACTTTTTTGGAGCACATGTTCAAACTACACTGACTCAAATCAGACTTATTCTCACATCATTCCCATATCGAACTTAATTTTCAGTCCTAGTTTAAACGAAAGCTTTATTCTTTTAGATCTTCAACGTGCTAAGCCAGTTTATTCCCCAGGTCCCGACGGAATACCTGGCTGTGTGCTTAGGTATTGTGCCGACGCCCTGTGCAATCCCCTTCTGAAATGGTTCACTTTCCCCCTATTTGGAAGGAATCATTTGTTATTCTTCTCCACAAAAAAGGTAGCAAATCTGATGCCAACAACTACAGAGGAATCTCTAAGCTTTCGGCTATCCCAAAAGTTTTCGAAAATATCATTACTCCACATTTGCAGCACCTTTGCGAAGATCAACTACAAATAATCTCTTGGAGCCCACTTCCTTAATCATAAAGGGCTTCCATAACAACTTTCAGACAGTTGTAATCTAAACTGATTTCAGTAAAGCATTCGACTCTGTTAACCACTCTCTTCTTGTTCGGAAACTCGATTTAAGGGGATTTCGGGTTGATCTTCTTAGATGGATCTCAAGTTGTCTGAATGGCCGGACGCAAATGGTCCTTTTTAAAAATACTTTATCAAATGTTCTCAGGGTTACTTCTGGCATCCCGCAAGGGAGCCATTTGGGACCCTCGTTGTTTACATTATTTATTAACGACCTGCCCAATGTGCTGACTAACTCCAAAGTACTTATGTATATTTGCGTGCAATATAAGGACGCTTCTTGCCAGTCAGATTTACAAATAGATCTTAATAATTTTCAAACGTAGTGCTGCGTTAACTTATTAAATTTAAACGGCTCTAAATGCAAGCTAATGACATTTTCTCGTGTCGTTCCCAAGCTTCCAACTTACACGCTGAACTGTCGCTCTTTGGAAAGAATTTATTTAGTTGATGATTTGGAAGTCCACCTAGATCCTAAACTTGACTTTATTTATCATATTTCCTGCATGGTAAAAAAAACCAGAGGTGTGCTTGGTTTTATTAAGCGGTGGTCGAAAGAATTCAATGAGCCCTGTGTTACTAAATCACTTTTCATTTCTTTAGTTCGTCCTATCTTAGAATATGGATCTTGCGTGTGGAGCCCTCAGTATGGGGTTCACAGTAAACGTATTGAGTCGGTTCAAAAGAACTTTTTACTTTTCGCTTTACGCGGTTTCAACTGGGATGCAAACCAGAGGTTACCCTCTTATTCCAGTAGACTCCTACTAATCAACTTACCATCCTTATCTAATCGTAGAACTATGATAGGCATTACTTTTATTGACGTTGAAAGTGCTGACCTTTTGGGTCAGCTTAACTTTCACGTACCAAGTAGAAATACTAGATCTTATATTCCCTTAGTTTTTGCAATGTAGAACGTCCTTTGAATTGCATGAACCCTGTAGAGTCTTATGTGTAAATTATAACGATTTGTACATAATAACGTCTAACGTAGATACCCTTCCTAAACTAAAAACTTTAATTCTATCCCACTTAGCACGCATGCAAGCAATCTGGCAGCACGCCAGTAGTCATTTCCTCGAATTTTTTTTCTATACTTCAATTTGAATGTGTAGGGAAGGAATACGAGGATTAAAAAGATTAGGATTAAAGTATTTGGCTTAGGAAGGGTATCAGCACTTTTGATGTTATTGTGTACAAATTTGTGACGCGGGACCGCGCACATAACTGTTAAATAGAAGAAATATATAAAAGAACAAGAAAAGAAACAGAGAAGACAAGCGTAGAAAGAAAGAATTTTGAATTCAAACGAAGGGCGCGCGCGCGCCTAAGCGCGCGCACAAGCGGGCACACTGCGGGGAGAAGGCGTTAGGCACAGTAGGGAAAGGGGCTAACGCCTGATAGGCGGACAGGCACACTGAAACCTGCCGGATCCCTATATAAGGAGGGCTCAAGCCCTTGTATCGGCACTCAGCAACCGACAGCGCTCGGGTGAGGTAAGCCTCCCAAGTAGTCAGCTGCCAAGTCACTTTTTGGGCCCAGCCAGATCTTCTGATCAGGCCGGCTAATAAATCGTAGTTAGCTACCCTAGTAGTTACTTTGTTCCCCCTAACCCGCCTTCCCCCGGCTCGGTTCACCGATCCGCATTACGTCTATCCCGTGGCCGACCGAGAGGTTCCCGGGTTAAGTCTCGTCTCGTGGTTGACTGAAAAGTTCCCGAGCTAAGTATTATATCTTGTCTCTCTCTCGCTCGTGGTCGACTGAAAAGTTCCCGAGTTATATCTCGTCTCTCGCTCGTGGTCGACTGCAAAGTTCCCGAGTTATATCTCGTCTCTCTTGCTCGTGGTCGACTGCAAAGTTCCCGAGTTATATCTCGTCTCTCTTGCTCGTGGTCGACTGAAAAGTTCCCGAGTTATATCTTGTCTCTCGCTCGCGGTCGACTGAAAAGTTCCCGAGTTATATCTTGTTTCTCGCTCTCGCGGTCGACTGAAAAGTTCCCGAGATGTCTTCTCTCACTCTCGCGTCCGACCGACAGGTTCCGAGACGGCTTCTTATCGTTCCAGCCACAGACGGCGATCGGCTCAATTCCGGGCACCCAGCGGACACTCCGCAAACGGTTGCGTTGCCTTGAGAGACGACAGGCATCATCCAGGACACCGGACCGGGAGCCGAGCACACAGATCCTGACGGAAGGAGCCGAACGAGCGGACACGCCATCCAGTTTTCACTAAATTGTAAATCTAAACCTGAATAAACGTACTCTTTAACTAATTACTAAGTAATTCCCCGTGACTTATACTCTGGGACCGGGTCGGAAATCTCTTCTAGCAGCTACACCTGACACAAATAAATACCTGCGACAGATCCTGGCCATCCCTGAGCCGCCCGACCAACGACGGATCGTCACAGTGGCGCCCGAGCAGATTGTGTAGTTGCAAGAAAAAAGACCGACACCGGTAGAGTAATGTCTACATGGGTATATCTGGCGTCCAAAACGGAGTTAACAGAATACGCAGAAAACTTCGGGCTGGACTCATCAGGAAAAGTGGAGGATTTGAGACGCACGGTAGCGGCGTTCACGAAGGAGAAGGATCATACCGAGGAGGTGAAGCGGAAGTTAGAACAACTGGCGGCAAAACATACGAGGGATAGGAGTCCGTCGCCGAAACCGGAAGTCATCGTAACAAACCCGGAAGGAAGAAAGATGGAGGAGATGGAGGACACGAAAGCCACAAAAAAGGTGGAGACGGAAATAGTCGACCGGGTTCGGAACTGGGGGATCCGATACCAAGGAACGTCAAATCCGTTGGAGTTCCTGGAAAAACTGGAGCAATGGGCAAGCGGCTACGGAATCCAAAAGGACCAGCTCGTCCAGACGATGCCGTTCATCCTGGAAGGGATAGCCAGCGATTGGTGGAACACAACACCATCGAGGATTGGTTCATGGAAGCAACTAACGACAGAGTTGTTGGAATACTTCCTGCCGCCGACATACGAAGAGCAGCTAGAGACCCAAATATCGCAGCTGAGACAGAAAGAGGACGAACCAGCACGAGAGTATGCGATGGGACTAAGAAAGCTGATGCGCTTCACGAAGCTATCGGAGGAAGAAAAGCTCGATCGAGTGTACAAAAACGCCAGGAGCAAGATAAAACTGTACACCAGAAGGAGTGGGTTTAAGACCCTGACGGAGTTCCTCAAATTAGCCGAAGAAGTAGAGGACATCGAGTCTATGGAGCACCAGACAAGAGCCAGCCAAGCAGGACAGCAGCAACTAAGGGCGGAAATTTGTATGCGGTGTGGAGGAACCGGGCATGCAGCGCGGACAAGCAGCAATCCGCCAAGACTGTTTTGCTGGGTATGCGGAAAGAACGGTACAAGAACAACGGAATGTTGTAGAACGGGGCCACGCAGGAGGTCTGAGCAAATAAATCTGGCGGCTCAGACACCAGGAAGCAAGCCAGTACTGAAGGAGAAACTAAGCTGTGACGGATTCCAGGTGGTAGCGTGGATTGGATTGGGAAATCAAACGGCGAAGGGAATCATAGACACAGGAGCATCTCGGAGTGCGATAAGCCGAAGTCGATACCAGGATCTGAGGGAGGAGGGCAGATGGACAGGAAACCGAACGGAGATAACGCTCGCAAACGGATCAAAGCAGAAAACCGTGGGGAATTTCGAAGCGAAGATCAGATTCGGAGGAAGAGTCTTCGGCATATCGTTTATGATACTGGAGAAGGTCGCAGGAGGGATCTTGTTAGGGATGGATTTCCTGGCAAGGGCACACACCACGCTAAGGTGCGGGAATCTGGAACTGGAGATAACGGAAGTGCAGGACGAGAAACGTGAAGATCAACGCCAGGCGGATAGAGCAGGCATCATGGAGAAGGAGCCATCCGACGAAGAAGTAGAGGCCTTTCTGGAAGAACAAAGGCAGGTATTTGAAAATATGCAGGGGGTTAGTAATATAACGAAGCATAAGATCTATCTCACGGATGACAAACCGATAAAGCAGCGGTATTATCCTCGAAACCCAAAGCAGCAGGCAGTCTTTAACGAACAAGTGGACGACTTACTGGCTCTGGGGTTAATAGAACCGTCACGCAGCCCATACAGCGCACCGGTAGTGTTAGTGAAGAAGAAAACCAATGAGTGGAGAATGTGTATAGACTATCGCCTCTTGAACGACAAAACAGAGAAAGACGCCTATCCAGTACCAAGGATGAACTTCATCTTAGACCAATTAAGAGAAGCGAAATTCATCAGTACAATCGATCTGAAATCGGGATATTGGCAGATTCCGATGGAGGTGGATAGTCGACAATATACAGCATTCACAGTACCAGGGCGCGGCCTCTTTCAGTGGAAAGTAATGCCGTTCGGGCTGACCACAGCGCCGGCAACGTTCCAAAGAGCGCTAGATACCATAATAGGGCCCGAGATGGAACCGTTTACCTTTGCATATCTGGACGATATAGTGGTCATCGGACGGAGCAAGGAAGAACACTTGGAGAAGCTGAAAGAGGTGTTCAGAAGATTGCAGAGAGCAAACCTGATGATCAATCCGGATAAATGCCACTTTTTCCAGAAGGAATTAAAATACCTTGGCCACGTGGTGAGCGACAAAGGCATCCGGACGGATCCAGAGAAGGTAGCGGCAATCCAGAAGTACCCGACACCAAAGACTACGAAAGAAGTGCACAGCTTTCTAGGGATGGCATCGTGGTACAGACGGTTTATACCCAATTTTACGGAGCAAACCGGAGCATTACAAGGCCTGATCAAGAAGGGACAGAAATTCGAGTGGAATGAGAAACATCAGGAATCGTTCGACCATTTGAAGACGAGCCTAATGAAGGCGCCGGTGCTGTCATGCCCGGATTTTACGAGGCGGTTTAAGCTGCAAACAGATGCCAGTGACCTAGGGATAGGCGCAATACTGACACAGGACGGGGAGAACGGAGAACAAGTAATCTCATTCGCAAGCAGAAGACTGAGCAGCGTCGAACGGAATTACAGCGCAACAGAAAAGGAGTGTCTAGCGATATATTGGGGCATCAACAAGTTCAAAATGTACCTCGAAGGCTACCATTTCGTAGTCGTGACCGATCACATGGCATTAAAATGGTTAAACTCGATCGAGTGCCCGTCAGGACGAGTGGCCAGATGGGCACTAGGCTTGCAACCGTTTCAGTTTGAAGTCCAATACCGGAAAGGAAAGCTAAACGCCGTGGGAGACGCACTATCGAGAGCCCCACAACCGGAGCTAAGGACGCTGAGTAGCACCGCAGATTGGTTGGAGCGGAAATTCGGAGAAGTCGAAAAAATCCGGAAGAGCAGGAATACCGCATAGAGGGCGGAAGGCTATACAAGCTATGCGGGAACGCGAACGACCGGCAACCGTGGAAGTTGTGCGTAACGGAGGATGAGAAACAACATGTGCTACGGGAAAATCACGACACGGCAGAGGCAGGGCATCTAGGGACGTTTAAGACACTGAAACGAGTGAGACATCGGTACTTCTGGCCCAGGTTAGCAAAGGACGTGAAGAAATTCGTAAAGGAGTGCAGTTGTTGCCAACAATACAAGGTATCGCAGAAAAAGGCAGCAGGGAAGATGCTGACCAAAGTTGCGGAAGCTCCCTGGGAGACAATATGCGTGGACTTCGTGGGACCCTTGCCGAGAACCAAGCACGGAAACACCACGTTGTTGGTTATGGTCGACAAGTTCTCCAAGTGGGTGGAGTTGGCAGCGATTCGACAGGCGACAGCAGATGCGTTCTTACGGGTATTCAGAGAACGGGTGATTGCAAGGGTAGGCGCTCCGAAAGTCTTAATATCGGATAACGGAGTCCAGTTTACCGGAGGCAAGACGAGGACGGCAATGGAACAATGGGGGATAAAGCACCAATTCACGGCCCCATATACGCCTCAAGAAAATCCGACGGAACGAACCAACCGAACCGTAAAGACAATGATTGCGCAGATTTCGGGCGAAGATCAGACGAGCTGGGACGAGCACATCCCAGAACTAATGCTGGCATACAATAGCAGCACGTCAGAATCGACAAGATATAGCCCAGCACAGTTAGTGTTTGGACGGGAACTCCGAATACCGCGGTCAACGTTCGATAGGGTAACGGAAGGTTCCGGGTTGACCAAAGTTGCGGAAGCTCCCTGGGAGACAATATGCGTGGACTTCGTGGGACCCTTGCCGAGAACCAAGCACGGAAACACCACGTTGTTGGTTATGGTCGACAAGTTCTCCAAGTGGGTGGAGTTGGCAGCGATTCGACAGGCGACAGCAGATGCGTTCTTACGGGTATTCAGAGAACGGGTGATTGCAAGGGTAGGCGCTCCGAAAGTCTTAATATCGGATAACGGAGTCCAGTTTACCGGAGGCAAGACGAGGACGGCAATGGAACAATGGGGGATAAAGCACCAATTCACGGCCCCATATACGCCTCAAGAAAATCCGACGGAACGAACCAACCGAACCGTAAAGACAATGATTGCGCAGATTTCGGGCGAAGATCAGACGAGCTGGGACGAGCACATCCCAGAACTAATGCTGGCATACAATAGCAGCACGTCAGAATCGACAAGATATAGCCCAGCACAGTTAGTGTTTGGACGGGAACTCCGAATACCGCGGTCAACGTTCGATAGGGTAACGGAAGGTTCCGGGTTGCAAGAGGAAACGATAGAGGACCGATGGAAACGGCTGAAAACCGTAAGAATGAAGGCAACGACGCATATGGAGCAGGCAGCCGAACAGCAAAAGAGACATTACGATTTGAGGAAACGAGAGTGGAGGCCAAACGTTGGAGATTTAGTGTGGTGTAAAACACACCAACTGTCGAACGCAGCGGAAAAATTTAACGCGAAACTGGCACCCAAGTACGATGGACCGTGGAAAGTGGTTAGGTTCACGTCACCGGTCATAGTTCACGTTAAAGACACAAAAACAAAGAAAACGAAACGCGCATACATCGGGGACATAAAACCATTCATAGGATCAAACCCACAACAAACAAATCACGAAGATCACGAAAGAATACGTAACGTTTGACATGGCAAAACACAATATACTTACGTCGTAACACATAAACCAGCACTACACGTAATACATAAGCCAACACTACATAACCCAACACTACGTAGGAAACATAAAACAACACCAACGATTATGTGTCCCTCAAACCTCATGCCAATTCCGAAAGGAGGGGGGGGTGTGACGCGGGACCGCGCACATAACTGTTAAATAGAAGAAATAAATAAAAGAACAAGAAAAGAAACAGAGAAGACAAGCGTAGAAAGAAAGAATTTTGAATTCAAACGAAGGGCGCGCGCGCGCCTAAGCGCGCGCACAAGCGGGCACATAAGGCGGGCTCCAGCCCTTGTATCGGCACTCAGCAGCCGACAGCGCTCGGGTGAGGTAAGCCTCCCAAGTAGTCAGCAGCCAAGTCACTTTTTGGGCCCAGCCAGATCTTCTGATCAGGCCGGCTAATAAATCGTAGTTAGCTACCCTAGTAGTTACTTTGTTCCCCCTAACCCGCCTTCCCCCGGCTCGGTTCACCGATCCGCATTACGTCTATCCCGTGGCCGACCGAGAGGTTCCCGGGTTAAGTCTCGTCTCGTGGTTGACTGAAAAGTTCCCGAGCTAAGTATTATATCTTGTCTCTCTCTCGCTCGTGGTCGACTGAAAAGTTCCCGAGTTATATCTCGTCTCTCGCTCGTGGTCGACTGCAAAGTTCCCGAGATATATCTCGTCTCTCTCGCTCGCGGTCGACTGAAAAGTTCCCGAGTTATATCTCGTCTCTCTTGCTCGTGGTCGACTGAAAAGTTCCCGAGTTATATCTCGTCTCTTGCTCGTGGTCGACTGAAAAGTTCCCGAGTTATATCTCGTCTCTCGCTCGTGGTCGACTGCAAAGTTCCCGAGTTATATCTCGTCTCTCTTGCTCGTGGTCGACTGCAAAGTTCCCGAGTTATATCTCGTCTCTCTTGCTCGTGGTCGACTGAAAAGTTCCCGAGTTATATCTTGTCTCTCGCTCGCGGTCGACTGAAAAGTTCCCGAGTTATATCTTGTTTCTCGCTCTCGCGGTCGACTGAAAAGTTCCCGAGATGTCTTCTCTCACTCTCGCGTCCGACCGACAGGTTCCGAGACGGCTTCTTATCGTTCCAGCCACAGACGGCGATCGGCTCAATTCCGGGCACCCAGCGGACACTCCGCAAACGGTTGCGTTGCCTTGAGAGACGACAGGCATCATCCAGGACACCGGACCGGGAGCCGAGCACACAGATCCTGACGGAAGGAGCCGAACGAGCGGACACGCCATCCAGTTTTCACTAAATTGTAAATCTAAACCTGAATAAACGTACTCTTTAACTAATAACTAAGTAATTCCCCGTGACTTATACTCTGGGACCGGGTCGGAAATCTCTTCTAGCAGCTACACCTGACACAAATAAATACCTGCGACAGATCCTGGCCATCCCTGAGCCGCCCGACCAACGACGGATCGTCACAAATTGTTATAATGTGCACATAAGACTCTTAAGGGTTCATGCAATTCAAAGGAGTTCTACATTGGCGCAAAACTAAGGGAATATAAGATCTAGTATTTCTAATTGGTACGTGAAAGCACTAGCCATACAACATATAGACTACCCATTTCATACAACGAAAATGGACACAAAAATTTCTTAGCGACAGGCCCCAGAGCTGTTCGCGACGGGCCCCGAGGCTTCGTGTGCGCTCTTCGGGCTGTTAGCGACAGGCTCCGTAGCTTCGTGTGCGTTCGGATTTTTCGCTCTCTCATTCTTATGCTCGCACACTGATTGCGGGAGTTCAGTCGCAGAGTGGCGCATCTTAAGAAGGTTGATCTGCGCCTGAATTCTTCTTTATATGTATGTGTGTTCATGCATTCACGTACACGGGTGCATGTGTGCGATCATTTCATTTCGGCCCAGCAAGAATATTTGGTCGTTTGCTACTTTTCATACTAGGTGCCCTAACAATATGGGCATATTCACTTTTGGGTTAATGATAAAAATAAGAATGTTATATGTTATAATATAATTCTTAATGTTTCAGCATACATTTCATATTTGTTTACAAATTCAAATCAGTGGCAGCAATGAAATGTTTTGCATACATGTATGTATTCGAATGAATAAAAATCCATATACTGAGATAGGAACAGGACATATTGCAGTCGACTGCTCTTATGGGGTTGAGAAATCAAATCAGCTGTTATTGTTGTTCTGCGAGCGGATGGTGCTCCCCTGCAGGGGAGCGGGCAGAAACAAAAACAACTGTTTGGCTTTGTTTTGTTTATATTTTTTAGGACACTTGTTTCTGGACACTTGTTATGAATTTGGTTTATTGTTGTTATTTATTTTATTTCTAGTTGCATGCTGCTGAGTTGGCAGAACAGATGGGATGACGACAGCGAACCCGGACGGGTGACGCACAGGTTCGACCCGGATGTTACTCTCATCTATCGTGATCCAAATTTTGGCTTCACGATGATGGCGTCTTTCCTGCTTACAGGGCATGGGTCGTTGAACGCATTTCTGCATGGGAGATCCCTCAGCGACACCACTGCTTGCGCATGTTGTGATCCATACGAGGACTAGATGCACGTGTTGTGTGCTTGCCCCCTGTATGCAGATTTGCGAGACCTCGGTGGACTTGGTGTGCAGCGTGTTGGCGAAACCTGGACGGTTGATGGAATACTGGAGGACCGTGAGAGGACCCAGCGACTCATCGAGTTTGCTGAGCAGGCGTTCCGCAGGAGGAGGGGCAACTAGCCCATTTTCTTTGCCGTGTGGTCAGCGGTAGAGAATACTGCCACAGCCCGCCGTTGCTTGTCGTAGGAGGCGACTAATATGGCATGGGTTGCTCTAACCGGGCTTGTCGGAGCCAAGAGGGTGAGGCCCACCGAGCCTCTAATTTCGGTACCACGGGTTGGGCAGTGGTCCAAGACTGCCCATTGAGGTAGGCCCCCTTGTGGGAGTATCGTGGTGGCTGTGGTTATCCCAAAACCGCGGGAGATCCTCTGGGATCGACGTGGAGTTGCGTTCTCAACCTGGCGCTGTGACCAACAGATCAGCAGACGCGTTAGATAAGTCTCGACCCCTCACAAAGGAGGAGGGCACGTCCGGCAAACGTGCTCTCGAATTTGTACCGGGGTGGTTGCTATGTACATAGCTATAGCTTCTAGACCGGGGCGGTTGGCTGGCGCTTAATCCAGACTGTCGCATTATGTGGCCACTTTTGGTCACATTGAAATGCTGTGGTTATACTCCCTTCATTGCGGAAGATGCCACATAAAATAAGTACGGAGAGATCCGAGACGACCTGTCCGTCCGTCTGTCCGTCCGTCCGTCTGTCCGATTATACGCAAACTAGTCCCTCAGTTTTGAAGCTATCTGAATGAAACTTTTCAGATAGTCTTCTATATGCTCTCACTGCTATATAAGTCGGAACGGGCCGGATCGGACGACTATAGCTGCCATTGGAACGATCGGTAAATTTTCAGAAAAAAAATTATTACTTGTCCAATTTTCAACATATTTTCATATAATTTAAGACATGGCCATTTTATATTATTTTAGAATTTCGGGTTTAATTTAATCAAAACCGGACTACTATATCATATAGCTGTCATAGGAATGTTGGGAAAATATTACGTATACGCAATGATAAACAAAATTTGTATATGTATAAATGTTGTATACAATTCCTGTTAGTTTTACTTTCCATTGGATAACATTTTATTAATTCATAAATATCCATTTGTAAGCTGCAAGGGTATACAAACTTCCGCGTGCCGAAGTTAGCTTTCTTTCTTGTTTTTATATGAAAAGTATGAGATTTACTTGAGTAAGATATAGATAATATTTTCAGAATATGTCAAGAATACATATACATTAAGAAAAATAAGTTAAAGTTTTCATTAAAATATCAATTCATTTAAACGAATTATTATTAAAATTCGATCTTTGAGTTACTGGGTTATGGACACGACAGAGTTCTAAATTCGTGTCGAAAATCCTAAACCAAAAATTATTTGTATTTGTTATAAGTTTACCTTCTATTTGAACCTAAAACCAGCAAATTAAATGTTGGTAAAAAGATTTAATACAGTTTTAACAAATATGCTTGACTTTCTAAACATAACGTTTTACTTTCCACCGTTTCAAAAAAAAAAAAAACTTCTTTTAACTATTTATTATTTATTTCATCAGAATATTCTACGAATAAACTACTTTTTTTTAGGCAATTCGGCCGAAAAAAATCGGCTTTACATTAATCTCACCTAAAGGAGGGGTTTATAAAATAGAAAGTATTTACAAAATGTACTTTTAATTTTCTAGGTTTTTATATAAGTTGACGGAATTACCCTATGGTAAATATAGCATTAAAAAGGAACAATATTTCAACACATTTCCAAACTCAAGCCGTCTGCTGATACTGTGTATACTGTTAAACGTGTAAAGCAAACTTAAAAAAATAGAAAAGGTCATCGTCGCAGAACAGTTTTAAGCCATACCTTTTAGACAGAAAACGTTTCAAAGATTCCGAACCCAAATATAAAGTTTTGTAGAATTAATTTTTTTTAGAAAATATGAGAATTCAATGTTGAACTTTTAAGGAATTGAATACGTAAATTTGTTCGGTTTTCAGGTAATATAACAAAAAATAGTTATGATCATAATTATTACTATAAATGATAAGCTGTAAGGCAACTAAAAAAGGGGCAGGTTGGTTGCAGTATTACAGGAAAAAATGGGCACCTGGTAGGTAGGCTTTTTGATGGCAACGACAATCGGTCTCTCTCCGCTCTCACAAAGTTGAGATCGAAAAACTCTAAAAATAAAATGCGCTTGCTTGTATAAGTAAACACAAGGACAACCATGAGAATACGTGTGCACACAAACAGTCGGCACCTGTCGCTGTATGCCTAAAAGAGAGCGGCTGGCTCTAGAGCCAGAGAGAGAGAAAGAGCCTGAAGCCAAAAAGAGCTTGAAGCCAGTTTAAGCCGGCATAAAAAAAACTCGTGTTGAAAAAAATCGTATGGCGTTCCCCATATTAGTGATCTAATGTCTTTGGTACGAGCCAGGTGGCCATTTTTTTTTTTCTCATTTTACTGACTAAAGTAGTCAATAACTTTGAAGATGTTGAAAGCCGGCGACTACATTATTAATACGACGGGAATCAATTTTCATCGACTGCGTCGAGCTGGGTTTGCGGAAATGCAGAACGAAAAACCCAAAACAATTCAGGGTAAAAATACCAACCAATCCTGTAGAGCGCAACTGTTTTGTAGCGTTACAACTTGGAACCTGTTTATTGTTTTTGTATTAAACGATAAAACAAATCAATTGGGGTATTAGTAAAAAGTACTCCAAGTTATACAAAAAATACAACAAAAAGTACATTACATTCTGTACATTAAAAAATTGATCACACATAAACACAAATATATGAGAATATACAAAAATTTTATGTAAAGCGATTGAACCGCTGCAGCAATGTATTGGCAAACATTTGTCTGCGGAAGCTTTTCTGCTACAAAGGCGTATTGCCAAACACTGTAACACCCAAATGCCTTAACTATAGACAGGAAAACGCATTGCGGAACGCAGTGGGTATGGACGAGCCGCGTTCCGTGAGAAAGACCAAGAGGAGACCCCGGCCAAAATTATCTATAAAACCCAAGATGACGCTTTGGAGAAAAACAGCTAGCAGGAATGACAGTCACAACAAAAAAGAAGCAGAAGCGAAGCAGGATATACCAGTCAGTAAATTCCGTACGAAGGCAGGAGGAGGAAACGGATCAACGGCCATATGCTGAAGTCGAGATCCTCGGGAACGTGGTACGAGGTCTATTAGATTCAGTAGCATCGGTCAGTCTACTAGGCAAAGATTGCGGGGACCTTTTGAAAACGCTGGAACTCGCATGGAAGCCGTATTTTGCAAATGTAAGAACCGCAAATATCAGTGACGTATAAAAACGAAACAACCACTTTGAATCTAATTTTATGCCCATCCCTCGAGCAGGAGCTCTCTGTGGGCGTCGATTTGTTGATGAGTTTTCAAATAGCACCGGGGATATTTTGTCTGGAAGTGATCCAAGAGAATGTAGCTGCGGAATCAGAAAAGAAAGAGGAACCAGAGCCACACAACTTAAACGAGAATCAAAAGAAAAAACTAGAGAAATCCGCGAAACCTTCTTCACTTTCGAAGCCAATGGCCTGACAGTGGAGTAATACCATAAACCTCTTGAGAAAACCAGGGGAAGATTCGCCTTTGTCTGAATGCCAGGAAGCTATATCAGGTGACAATTTAGGAGGCATATCTGCTTCAAATTTTAGAGAGAATTTTGAGTCTGATCAACACAACAAAGTATATCTAAAGTGTAGATCTAAAGCCCGCTTTCTGGCGGATAGAATTGGAGAAGAAGAGGAAGAGGTACACGGCGCTTACAGTGCCAGGACGACCGTTATACCATTTTGTAACCATGCCATTCGGGTTGACAAATGCTAATCAACGTCTCTGTCGTCTCATGGATAAGGTAATCACGCAGAGATTGAGGGAAGGTGGAAGCTATCCAAATTTTAGGAACTCCCAAAAGCACGAGAGAAGTGAGGAGTGCCGCTGACAGAGACCTTAAGAGAAGGGACAGAAATTCAAATGACAGCGGAGACGAAGCAGGCGATCAATGCCTTGAAAGATAAGATATTAGGAGCAGTAGGAGCAGTATTGTTCCGGGAAGAAGAGGATGGCAGTGAGAGAGAACAAAACTGTAGCGTAACCGAAAAGGAGCGCTTGGCCCGGCCCTATATCGAGCTCATGCCTTTCACGGGGATAACGGATCAAGCCTGAAGTGGTTAGTGACGTTGAAGGACTTAAGCGAGAGGCTGGTAAGGTGGTCGTTGAAATTGCCGGCGTACGACTTTGATATTCATCATCGAAAAGGGTTAGAAAACTTTGTGGCGGATATTTTATTAAGGATGTTGGAATCAATGAAGTACAAAAGGGACAAATGGATGCTGGGATTCCAGAGCATAGAGTTCGAGTCTGAGGAGTACCGCGGGATGTGGTCGAATCCGAAAAGCGGTGGATGGTTTTGTGCCTTAAACGGGCAATGGAAAACAACAAACCGGAGCTGGAGGAGAATCACTGGAATTTGTGAGTTCCATCATCTTTAACCCAGACCCCGATAGACCAAGCGCACTCACCGCCAACCAAGGCTCATGGGGGAATAGCGAAAGCCCTGCACTGCTTGCGGCAATGGTTCTATTGGCCAGGCATGGTGGAGTAGGTACGAGGATTTATTAGCGATTGCCGAGTGTGCAAAGGAATCGAAGTCGCTGTTTGGAGGTTCAAAGCCAGGACTGGGAGCGGAAACGGTAACATAACGGTCGTTCCAGAAAATTTATATTGATTTAGGGGCAAAGTACCCTCGCTCAAAAAAGGTTCACGCCTACATTTTTAATGTGGTGGACCACTTTTCAAAATTCCTATTCCTCAAAACGATGAAAAAACGACAACGGTGGAAGTCGTCAAGTTTCTGGCCAAAGAAATCTTCCATACATTTGGAGAGCCGGGGATCATATATTCGGACAACGGGAAGCAGTTCTTGGCGAAGCGATCCCGGGATATGGTCGAGCGATACCAGATCAAACATGTAAAAACGGCGGTATACTCCCCCCAGTCGAATGCAGCATCACGAGTCAACCAGTCGGTGTTAAACGCAATCTTCGCATATCTAAAGGAAGATCAATGGGATTGGAATGTGTGTCTGCCAGAGAAAGAGAGAAGAGAGAGCCTTAAGAAGCTCGGTACACCAAGCTACAGGAGTGACTCCGCATTTTGCCTTGTTTGGGCAGAATATGTTCATCAACGGAGCAGTTTATCAACTGGCACGGAGGCTACAAGCATTGGAGGACAACGAGCTGGAGGGCCTGAAAGCAGAGAATAGGATAGCGCTGATGGGGGACATAATAGGAAAAAACTTGCATGAGAAATCCCGAGAAGGATCTAAAGCAGTAGGAGATGAATTATTCCCTACACTGGATGAAGGACCATCGAAGAGGACCTGGAAGAAAAGAACGGAATAAATATGACTTAGACAGACTGCAATGGGGGGATGCACATGAGCTCCAAAATCATCAAGTAATATACCAAAGGCTATTTGATCCTCAGATACAGCATCAAACACAGCATGATTTTATTGCTGGCTTGTTTGTCATTTCGCTGTCTCAAGTCAACCAAGTACCAAACTCCCTAGAGCGTTTCCTTGAGTTAGTTTTCCCAAGGTGTCGCCGCTGACGCCACCCGAAGATCCCTGTCATCCTACATTCGATGTGACTCTCAATATTGTTACTGATTAACAGAATATATCTGACCGTCCAGCCAAAAAAGTCCTTTGTTTTCCCAAAACGGACTGCGATCAGCCGAATAATGTTATATATGATTTTAATTGGTCTGATCTATATATGTGCACTGACATGGCGGAAGCCGTGGATATTTTTTACAATTTTTACTGAATGTGTTCCGTTATACTATCCGTCAAGCTCGAATAAGCCTCCTTGGCTTACTAAAGAGTTGAGTCGCCTTAAAAGAAAAAGTCAAGGCTGAATTCTAATTATAAATGTACCGGTTCTCAATCTGTCCTATCCTGTTACTTATCGGCTCGGTTAAGCTTCACCCTTTTGAACGCGCAGCGTTACAAAAATTATCTTTCTCGTTGTAGGGCCCAGTTTACACAGGACCCAAAACAGTTTTACAATTTTGTTAACACTAAACGTAAGCCAATTACTCATCGAAACTGTTGAAAATAAAACCGTAAATAAGGATCAGGCAATGGTCTATTGCGCATCTATTGAGCATCTGATCTATTTGCGCACTTTTTTGGAGCACATGTTCAAACTACACTGACTCAAATCAGACTTATTCTCACATCATTCCCATATCGAACTTAATTTTCAGTCCTAGTTTAAACGAAAGCTTTATTCTATTAGATCTTCAACGTGCTAAGCCGGTTTATTCTCCAGGTCCCGACGGAATACTTGGCTGTGTTTAGATATTGTCCGACGACTTGTGTAATCCCCTTCTGAAATTGTTTGCCTTCCCCTTATTTGGAAGGAATCATTTGTTATTCCTCTCCACAAAAAAGGTAGCAAATCGGATGCCAACAACTACAGAGAAATATCTAAACTTTCGGCTATCCCAAAACTTTTGAAAAATATCATTACTCCACATTTGCAGCACCTTTGCAGATCAATATTTTCTCCATGTCAGCATGGATTTATAAAGCGAAGATCAACTACAACTGATCTTTTGGAGCTCACTTCCTTCATAATACTGATTTCAGTAAAGCATTCGACTTTGTTAAATATTCTCTTTTTGTTCGGAAGCTCGATTTAATGGGATTTCCGGTTGATCTTAGACGGATCTCAAGTTATCAGAATGGCACGATGCAGAAGGTCCTTTTTAAAAATACTTTAGTTAAAGTTCTCAGGGTTACTTCTGGGGTCCCGCAAGGGAGTCATTTGGGCCCCTCGGTGTATACATTATTTATTAACGACATGCCCAAGGTTCTGATTAACTCCAGAATAGTTATGTACGCGGCCAACGTCAAACTTAATCATTTTCAAACATGGTGCCGCGTAAACTTATTAAACTTAAAGGGCTCTAAATGCAAGCTAATTACATAATCTCTTGTCGTTCCCAAGCTTTCAACGAACTATCGCTCTTTGGAAAGAGTTGCTATAGTTTATGATTTGGGAGTTTGCCGCGATCCTAAGCTTGACTTTATTGATCACAGTTCGTGCATGGTAAATAAAAGCCAGAGGTGTCTTTGGATTTATTAAACGGTGTTCGAAAGAATTCAATGACTCCTCTGTTACAAAATCTCTATATATTTTTTTTAGTTCGTCCTATCCTAGAATATGGATCTTGAGTTTGAAGCCCTCAGTATGGGTACACAGTGAACGTATTAAATCAGTTCAAAAAACTTTTTACTTTTCGCTTTCCGCTGTTTAAACTGGGATGCAAACCAAAGGTTACCCTCGTATTTCAGTAGACTCCTACTAATTAATTACCATCCTTATCAAACCGTAGAACCATTCACGTTGAAAGTGCTGACTTGTTGAGTCAGCTTATGTCAGCTATGTATTTTACGTAACACTTTTTTGTTAAGCCAAAAAAAGCGAATATGTTTGTACGCATGTTTTTTCTGGAAAGTGTAGCTCTAATTTGAGCCTCAAGAAAAGGCATCACCACTTTAATCGATCAACCTACGGTATTTGTTTAATTTTAAAATAAACATGATTTAAACGTCACAGATATTAAAGTCGTCACCATTTTCTTTTTTTTTCTTTTTTTTTTTTCTAAACGGACGCACAAACAGACAAATGAATGGTACCCTACCAGAAATGTGTATAACAAATTCTGTTGAGAAAAAAAAAAAAAAATTTGGACATTCTTTAAAAATTGCATATTAAAAGTAGCCGTCAAATCGTAATATTATTATTTTTTTATTTATTTGGAAATAATAGAGGATTTGTTATATAATTATTATAATTTTTTTTTTTTTATTATACATTATTAAAGACCTTTTCTATATTTTTCGCCTATTGTAAAATCAGTCATTCCTTTTCCTGCTGTTCCACAAGTACCGACTCCAACTCTGCCACTTACATTATCCGGAGATGCAAATATACTTTTCACCTTTATTCCAGTTTTTTTTTGATTTTTATTTGTAAAATTCAGCCATTTATTTTTGTCTGATTCACGTTCCTCTTCCAGGTCTTTAAAGCGCTGTTGTTTCTTCTGCTTTCTTTTTTTTAAATACTCTTTTTGGTTCGGCCTGTGACGTCTAAAAAAAAAGGGTTAAATAACTAAGAGTGATTACTGTATTCATATATATACTTATTTGAAGGAAAAACTTCGTTGCGGGTACTGCACTCGCGTAGCTCTTTTAAATTTGTTGTAGAACGATTTTGATACGCATCAAATATTACATTTACTTCTCCATCGCTTGATATTCCTTCTATAGTTGCATCATAGTACTGTCGATCCTCTTTCCATTTAGCTTGACATTTGTCGCCAATCTTCCAAACTTTTGCAGCTGAAACTAATTTTTCTGCTTCTAAGAGAGCAGCTTCAATTTCGTCAAAGTAATTTGCCGAAGCGGTTTTAGTCGAAGAAGGTTCTACATATGATGATTTATGCTGCTCTTCTAGTTGTGTATGTATCAAATCACGAGTTAGTGTAATTACTTCCCCAAGATCACTTTTAAGTTTTAAAAGTTCTTCGTTTTCTGGATCAGTTTGCAGTGCTGCTTCCACCTATGAAGTAAAATAAAAAACTTTTTTTATTTAATTGTTATAGGCAAATTAACTTAAAGAATTAAATGGATTTATTTAAGAGTTTATTACTTTTACCTAGTTCCGGGAGTACAGATTATCATTTATATGTAATAAAACAAGTTAATAATAAAGATGTTAGATCGCAGTTGTGTATTTAATCCCAGCTTGTAATTGTACATGTTGCCGATTTAACTCGGTCTAAGACGTGTAAAAATTACCACCTTCGGGCAGGAGCATTGCTTTACATGCCGTATATCACTCGTGTTCCCAAGGAGTGGAGCCATCAGCTACGGAGACGGAGCTTGAGTTGACAGTCTCTGGTGAGCAAAAATGGCAGGCCTACCTCAAGCTTTTAAATGGACTGGAGGGCCGTAACAATGAGTTACTGAACGAGCGGAAGTCAAATATTTCAAGTCGACATCGGTGGAAACAATTGATCATACCCCAATATTGGTTGCAAAAAAAAAAAGGAAAAATAAAAATAAACAAGAGGCGTCTGGTGATAATGCGAAGGTTTAGAGAACGCTTCCTGGCCAGTTTAAACTCGAAGCCGGAAGTACAGTGATCATGATCGAGAGGAAGTGTCCATCAACCAGGCTATTGATGGGAGAGTTTGAAGTCATCCAGTGGTTCAAAGGTATCAAGGTAGTGGAGTGCCAATGAGGAACTGCTCCATCTAGACGCTCCTTCGCTTGTTGCACGAATTGACGTCGTCCTTAAAGACCCACTCACAGAGCAAACGGTCATCGAGATCTGGATCTTCAATTATAGAGGACCAAACCACCCTTGTATTTAACAAAAGACAAAATTCGGACTATCACACCGGGGTCTGGATGATCAAACGAAGGCTTAGTGAAATACTTCAGCATGCGCAGAAATGCTTATCACACCATATATCAGGATTGAAATGTCGAATATACTATAATATTAAGTATAGTGACCAGAAAAAAAATTTTATAAAACGAACACAACAAAGCTTTTGTTGATGTATACTTCCTGGCTAACGGATGTCCCAACTCGTCTCGTGGGCGAACATCAGTATGATAGACACCAGCGTCGAAAAAGGTCATCCGTGGTACATCGTCAGGCTGGCAAAATAGGCGCAGCGTGGTGGCTAGAGACAGTTTGCAATGACACTAGTGAACGGACTCAATGATGATGGACGCCTGCTGATGGTGAAATGAGAGGAAGTCGAGACCAAACGGTTTGAGATGGGAACAGACAAATTACTATCAGATAGCTGGTCCGACACCCTCTTCAGACATGGTTAGAGGGCACCGGGTGATAACGTGCGACGACGAGCCATCGAGGGACTTCCTGGCGGATGCAATGCATGGAAGGGGATTAGCAGAAAGCTGGTCCCCGCCAAGAAGATCCCGAGAACGCCCAGAGCTTGCATTTGATTGTCTAAGGAGACTTCTTAGATGAGCCAGCCAAAATCGACGATATTAACAAGTTCTTGGACGACTTGGTCGTTATTGACGACACCCCCAACTCAACCCCCAAATAATCCCGGTCGTCGTGCAGATAATCTTTAAGCCCAGCTCACATGCTTCAGCGAATCTTGCAGTCCTTCTCTGAGAGGACATCGGATCGGTCTAATACAAGAGCCAGGGACGGCCAAATCTCTGGCATAGCCGATGGTGGGTATAATCATTAAAAACCACCTAAGCGCTCTTCTACATCCCGATTTCAGTAATTCGGATCTAGCAGCGTCCATGTTTACTAATAGCCTCTGGATATATTGTCCACGACGAACCAGTAACCCTTGAAGCGTTCATCTTAGTAATGTGGGCCGAGTAGAATAAGACAACGCCCAACCTCGGGTGTGACGCCAAAGCTAGGCACACAATGTTGGGAAGTAAGGACATGACTCAAGGGGGTGAGTCCCTCTTCGAGAGTATTGTATGTCCTGACGTCACTATTTGTAACAAAGGGGAAAAATCCCACCTTAATTTTTCCGAGTAAGGAAGATTTTCAAGGCTAGGAAGATTCCCTAAACATATCGCTTCAAATAGCAGAGAATAACATAATAGGAATATGGAGGTTTTCGATACAGTCCGAAAAAATTGTATGCAAAAAAAATTGTATGGCGTTCTTTATCTTAGAGATGTACTGTCTTTGGTTCGATCCACCCTAGAATAAATCTATTGTAGCAAACAGACACACCTACTGATATAGAAAAGAGGCACACTACTTTAAGCATTCACTCATTTATTGTACATACATTTCTAAAAGCACAATGTACGCGTCTCACTTACTCTCGTATTAAGATCGTGCTTACGAATACTACTTTGTGTGTCCCGTTCGCACGATAAGCAACTGACACACCAATCCATACATGTAACAGACTAAGGTGGAATAGAACCAGGGAATAAAGAACACTTTGTTTGTGACCAACGAAGAGAACAGCCGCTTTTTATCGCCTTCTTCAAACAAATAGTGCGAGTTTCCAGGGTCATAGACTATATACATTGTTACATGGAGTCTTATTTACAATATTATTTTACAATTTTGATGATGGTACAATTTTCTAATGTGTATTTATACATATATTGTGATATAAATAGGATTCTTTAAGAAATTGGTTTATTATTTTAATGTTTCCAGTAAAGGGGTTACTTAAATAAATTTAATTTTTTTTAGATGACTGGAGTGTATGTATGGCAAAGTAGGCAGTTTCGTTGTGTTGTTGTACCCTAGATGTTGTTTCAGGTTTGTATGACCACTAACCATACAACATATAGACTACCCATTTCATACAAGGAAAATGGACATAAAAATTTCTTAGCGACAGGCCCCAGAGCTGTTCGCGACGGGCCCCGAGGCTTCGTGTGCACTCTTCGGGCTGTTAGCGACAGGCCCCGTAGCTTCGTGTGCGGTCGGATTTTTCGCTCTCTCATTCTTATGCTCGCACACTGATTGCGAGAGTTCAGTCGCAGAGTGGCGCATCTTAAGAAGGTTGATCTGCGCCTGAATTCTTCTTTATATGTATGTGTGTTCATGCATTCACGTACACGGGTGCATGTGTGCGATCATTTCATTTCGGCCCAGCAAGAATATTTGGTCGTTTGCTACTTTTCATACTAGGTGCCCTAACAATATGGGCATATTCACTTTTGGGTTAATGATAAAAATAAGAATGTTATATGTTATAATATAATTCTTAATGTTTCAGCATACATTTCATATTTGTTTACAAATTCAAATCAGTGGCAGCAGTGAAATTTTTTGCATAGATGTATGTTTTCGAATGAATAAAAATCCATATACTGAGACAGGAACAGGGCATATTGCAGTCGGTGTCACTTAAAACACCGACTGCTCTTATGGGGTTGAGAAATCAAATCAGCTGTTATTGTTGTTCTGCGAGCGGATGGTGCCTGCATACCCTACCGACGATTGCTTTTTAGGGGAGTGGGCAGAAACAAAAACAACTGTTTGGCTTTGTTTTGTTTACATTTTTTTGGACACTTGTTTCTGGACACTTATTATGAATTTGGTTTATTGTAGTTATTTATTTTATTTCTAGTTGTATATATTTTTATGTACATATGTTTGTTTTTGTATATTATTTATATTTATAATATATAAAATATAAATAAAATACAAAAACAAACATACATAAAAATATTATATTATATTATATTATTTATATTTTCACCTGTGTTTACAAAAATATTAATAAATATTGGTACAATTATAAATATTAAATTATTTTCATTAATATATTACTTAAATAAAAAATTAAGATTTGTATATTGTTCCATTTACCTTTACAAAAATATAAAAAGTATTTTAGAAATTTTATCTAAATTAATTTCTTTTAAGTTTTGAAAAAGTTTAAAAACTACTATTTAACGGTAACTAATGCGAGCAGCGACTTTTAAATAAAGAAAATATAAATAATATAAAAAAACAAACATACATAAAAATATATACAACTAGAAATAAAATAAATAACAACAATAAACCAAATTCATAACAAGTGTCCAGAAACAAGTGTCCTAAAAAATGTAAACAAAACAAAGCCAAACAGTTGTTTTTGTTTCTGCCCGCTCCCCTGCAGGGGAGCACCATCCGCTCGCAGAACAACAATAACAGCTGATTTGATTTCTGAACCCCATAAGAGCAGTCGACTGCAATATGCCCTGTTCCTATCTCAGTATATGGATTTTTATTCATTCGAATACATACATATGTATATGCAAAACATTTCACTGCTGCCACTGATTTGAATTTGTAAACAAATATTAAATGTATGCTGAAACATTAAGAAATATATTATAACATATAACATTATTATTATTATCATTAACCCAAAAGTGAATATGCCCATATTGTTAGGGCACCTAGTATGAAAAGTAGCAAAAGACAAAATATTCTTGCTGGGCCGAAATGAAATGATCGCACACATGCACCCGTGTACGTGAATGCATGAACACGCATACATATAAAGAAGAATTCAAGCGCAGATCAACCTTCTCAGGATGCGCCACTCTGCGACTGAGCTCTCGAAATCAGTGTTCGAGCATAAGAATGAGAGAGCGAAAAATCCGAGCGCACACGAAGCTATGGGGCCTGCCGCTAACAGCCCGAAGAGCGCACACGAAGCCTCGGGGCCCGTCGCGAACAGCTCTGGGGCCTGTCGCTAAGAAATTTTTGTGTCCATTTTCGTTGTATGAAATGGGTAGTCTATATGTTGTATGGTTAGTGCTTTCACGTACCAATTAGAAATACTAGATCTTATATTCCCTTAGTTTTGCGCCAATGTAGAACTCCTTTGAATTGCATGAACCCTTAAGAGTCTTATGTGCACATTATAACAATTTGTACACAATAACATCAAATGTGCTGATACCCTTCCTAAGCCAAATACTTTAATCCTAATCTTTTTAATCCTCGTATTCCTTCCCTACACATTCAAATTTAAGTATAGAAAAAAAATTCGAGGAAATGACTACTGGCGTGCTGCCAGATTGCTTGCATGCGTGCTAAGTGGGATAGAATTAAAGTTTTTAGTTTAGGAAGGGTATCTACGTTAGACGTTATTATGTACAAATCGTTATAATTTACACATAAGACTCTACAGGGTTCATGCAATTCAAAGGACGTTCTACATTGCAAAAACTAAGGGAATATAAGATCTAGTATTTCTACTTGGTACGTGAAAGTTAAGCTGACCCAAAAGGTCAGCACTTTCAACGTCAATAAAAGTAATGCCTATCATAGTTCTACGATTAGATAAGGATGGTAAGTTGATTAGTAGGAGTCTACTGGAATAAGAGGGTAACCTCTGGTTTGCATCCCAGTTGAAACCGCGTAAAGCGAAAAGTAAAAAGTTCTTTTGAACCGACTCAATACGTTTACTGTGAACCCCATACTGAGGGCTCCACACGCAAGATCCATATTCTAAGATAGGACGAACTAAAGAAATGAAAAGAGATTTAGTAACACAGGGCTCATTGAATTCTTTCGACCACCGCTTAATAAAACCAAGCACACCTCTGGTTTTTTTTACCATGCAGGAAATATGATCAATAAAGTCAAGTTTAGGATCTAGGCGGACTTCCAAATCATCAACTAAATAAATTCTTTCCAAAGAGCGACAGTTCAGCGTGTAAGTTGGAAGCTTGGGAACGACACGAGAAAATGTCATTAGCTTGCATTTAGAGCCGTTTAAATTTAATAAGTTAACGCAGCACTACGTTTGAAAATTATTAAGATCTATTTGTAAATCTGACTGGCAAGAAGCGTCCTTATATTGCACGCAAAGTTTGACGTCATCCGCATACATAAGTACTTTGGGCAGGTCGTTAATAAATAATGTAAACAACGAGGGTCCCAAATGGCTCCCTTGCGGGATGCCAGAAGTAACCCTGAGAACATTTGATAAAGTATTTTTAAAAAGGACCATTTGCGTCCGGCCATTCAGACAACTTGAGATCCATCTAAGAAGATCAACCCGAAATCCCCTTAAATCGAGTTTCCGAACAAGAAGAGAGTGGTTAACAGAGTCGAATGCTTTACTGAAATCAGTTTAGATTACAACTGTCTGAAAGTTGTTATGGAAGCCCTTTATGATTAAGGAAGTGAGCTCCAAGAGATTATTTGTAGTTGATCTTCGCAAAGGTGCTGCAAATGTGGAGTAATGATATTTTCGAAAACTTTTGGGATAGCCGAAAGCTTAGAGATTCATCTGTAGTTGTTGGCATCAGATTTGCTACCTTTTTTGTGGAGAAGATTAACAAATGATTCCTTCCAAATAGGGGGAAAGTGAACCATTTCAGAAGGGGATTGCACAGGGCGTCGGCACAATACCTAAGCACACAGCCAGGTATTCCGTCGGGACCTGGGGAATAAACTGGCTTAGCACGTTGAAGATCTAAAAGAATAAAGCTTTCGTTTAAACTAGGACTGAAAATTAAGTTCGATTTGGGAATGATGTAAGAATAGGTCTGCGCAAATTGATTTGATGCGCAATAGACCATTGCCTGATCTTTATTTACGGTTTTATTTTAAAAATACTGTATCCTAATTCGTTTTGTGATGTGGCTCTAGTAAGTGTTGGTCACCATACCAAAGCCAAGTATGTTAAAATTGGTCTTACTACTGCAGTGTAGAGCCACATTATGGTGCTATTAGCATCATCGGAAGAATACCGTCTAGACTCGGGCTTTTATATTAGTCAAAGGAGTCCCTTTTACTGAATCTTTGGAGTTTTCTCTTTACTAGAGTTTGATTAAGTGTCGGTTAGCACTGGGACGCTTTCGGCTAAGACTTCGTCGGATTGGAAGGGGTTCTTTATCAACTCTAGTTATCAAAACAGACAAGAGAAATGTGCTAACAATTTAAGACCTGGCTAGGTTAGCACATTTCTCTTGTCTGTTTTGATAACTAGAGTTGATAAAGAACCCCAGAATCAAAGAGTACCACCAGAATCAGAGTTAAGAGCAGCTGATAGACAGCCAGGTACACCCATGGACAACAATTATAATTCAGAAGACAATAGAAATCAAGCTTCAGAGGAACAAAGATTAGTAAATCGAATAGAACCTCGATTTAATTAACAACTAGAGCAAATAAATGTAACTATTACAGAACTTACACGACAAATTCCTAGATTGACTGCAGACTCAGCAAATCATAGAGCAAGTGAAGCTGCAGGACATATTGAACCAGAGTGGGGAAGAAGTATAACTCCTGCATTCGTCTTGAATCGTCCGAAATGAGTCCCGAGGCCGAAATAGTCAAGAACGAGTGCGTAGCAGTAATACTATTAATTGAGAGGTTGGAAAAGTCGCAAACCTAATTAGTGGTTGGAAAGTGCAGTTTATAGAATCTAAAAATGGCATGACTGTTGGAAAATGTATTTATATGGTAACTGCATTGACAAACGATTGTCTTGCAAGTAATTTCGATATGTTGTGTGATCATATTCACATTCTATTTGGTGGTAGAGCCAGTGAATGGTTTTGGAGGTATATACGAAAGGTCGACAAAGTGGAGTGGAATAGTCTCTGCAGATCGCTTAGATCGTATTTTCACGATCCATTGTCAGATGACGACATTAGAGAATTAATAAGAGATAGGAAGCAACAACCCAATGAAAGCTTTGACGAATTTCATAACGCCATTATGTTGTTGGTAGATCGTTTGCAGTATCCCATAAGCGAAACTCAATTAGTAGCAATACTTAAGAGAAACCTTAGACCTTTTCTCAGAAAGGAACTTTTCTATTTGGAAGTAAACTCGTTGGGAAACATACAAAATCTTGTAACGCGAAGAGAGGCCTTTAGTGACGAATTTAGTAGTATGTTTAACAACAAGAATAATCGGAAAGTGAATGAAATAAGTTTAGGTGAAGAAAGAGTCAATGAGTACATAAAAGATGAAGCTTGTGAAATAAAAGGAGATACAGTTGACAATGAAAACCAACTATTATGTTGGAATTGTAGGAAATATGGTCATAAATATTTGGATTGCCAAGCTGAAAAGAGAATATTTTGTATGGGATGTGGCACAGAAAATGTGAAGGAACCAAATTGCGAATTCTGTGAGGTAAACCGCAGAGCGAGGACCTACAACAATAACAATTATGGTTTCAGTTCAAAGATCTGAGTAAGGTAGATGACAACTTAGCTCATCCTTCGCCAAAGTTCATTACGTCTACACATTTGGGGCAATACAACATAAAAGGTAAATTGTACCCTATAATACCATATCATGTCCGATTAAGAAATTATAATAAAGTCAGAAACAAAATCTTTAACCAGAATAAAGAAATTGTTAATGAAAATAAAAACAAATATAAGCAAAGTTCTTTGCGGTTGCGTAACTTTTATAAAAAAGTTAAGTATCAAACGCAAAGTTTGGCTGTTAGTTTGGATGCTATTCTTCATTTGGGAAGGATATAAGACCGTTTGTAGAAGTAAAAATATTTAATAAAGTTTATGGCGGATTATTGGATTCAGGAGCAACAGTTTCTTGCTTAAGTTGACAAGCAGCAAAGGAATATTTAAATGAAAATAGGGACTTGAAATTCACCAACTCGGAAGTGGAAACAGCAGGAGGTCAGAAATACAAAATTCTAGGAACTATAAAAACTAAAGTAACATTTCAGAATAAGACTAAAATACTAAATCTTTACATAATTCCCGACCTGAAACAAGATCTTTATTTAGGGATTGATTTTTGGTGCATATTCGGATTGATGAATAAACTAAACTAATCCATATATGTCAGCGAACTGAACTTGCCAGATTTATTAGATGCCGAGCAGCAAACACAGATGTCATTGTTTCCTTTTTTTATTAGGCATGGATTAGGGAAAACATCTATCTTAGATCATGCAATAGAAATTAGCCCAGGAATAAAACCAATCAAGCAAAGATATTTTTCCGTAACGCCTGCAAATAAAGTGAACGCAGTAACAATTAAAGATGCGTATCCGCAGCCGAAAATTAATGGAATTCTATCACGGTTACTCAACGCAAAATTCATTACCTCTTTAGACCTTAAACATGCATTTTGGCAAATAAACTTAAGAGAATCTAGTAGAGACTTAACCTCATTCACAGTTCCGAACAGACCGTTATATATTTTCAAGGTAATGCCTTTTGGCTTAACTAATGCAGCCGAAACAATGTGTCTTCTTATGGGCATTATTATTCCACCAAAGGTTAAGAACCATGTTTTTGTTTATCTGGTCAGTGAAAAGTTCAATACACATATAAGTCTACTTAGGAGTATGGCAAATGTCTTGCGAAAGGCAGGTTTAACTTTGAATTTAGAGAAATGTAAATGGTGTGTACCAGAAGTTAGATATCTGGGTTATGTGATTGGCAACGGCTGTCTTAAGGTAGATTCAAAGAGAGTATCGGTAATGAGAGACATACTATCACCCAAATCCGTTAAGAATTGCGTAAATTCTTAGGCTGTGAGGGTTGGTATCACAGATTTCTGGAAAATTATGCAACGATAAAAACACCTCTTACAGACTTGACCAAAACTTTAAATGGACAGACGAAGCCAATCAAGCACCGTTACTAGTAATACCTGATTTTGAGTAACCTTTTATTATACAATGTGATGCTTCGAAAACCGGTGTTGGGGGTGTGCTTGCTCAACTTGATGAAAATGGTATAGAGAGACCTATTGCATTTTTCTCGCATAAATTGAACCAGACACAACAAAATTATTGTGTCACAGAATTAGAGTGTTTAGCTGCAGTTTTAGGCATCGAGAAATTTAGAGAGTATGTGGAGGGCCTAAAGTTTAAAGTTATCACGGATCATGCCAGTTTACGATGGTTAATGTGGCAAACTGATCTCAACGGTCGCTTAGCTAGATTGGCGCTTAAACTACAGCAATACACCTTTGAAATAGAACACAGAAAAGGAAGTCTAAATGTAGTTAGTGAACTAGATGTGGTATTACCAGAAATTGATTTGGATTCGCCACAGTTTTGGTCGAATGATTACGTTAAACTGAAAAACTCTATATTAGAAAATCAAAATCGTTTACCAGATCTGACAGTTATTGATTAGTACGTATGTATACCACAGAAATCGGTTTTATGCAGAAGGAGTGCCCGAGTCAAACTGCTGGAAGCTATGGGTACCATCTGAACTGACAAACTCAGTTTTAGAAAATGCTCACTCACTACCACATAATGCACATGGAGGGATAGGAAAAACGTTAGAAAGACTTCGCAGAAATTTCTATTGGCCGAGTATGGCAAAACAAGTGAAAGACTTTGTTGTGCGGTGTAATGTTTGTAAACAATCCAAAGCACCAAACATGACACTTAAACCACCACCCTGCAATAAGTGAAAGGCCATTTCAACGCCTATACATGAATTTTATTGGACCTTATCCCAGATCAAAGAAAGGAAATATAGGAGTCTTTATTGTACTAGAACATATTACCAAGTTTCATTTCCTTATGCCCTTGCGTAAATTTACCGCTGATCGAGTGATAGAGTTCTTAAGAACTAATATCTTTCATGTATTTGGTATACCAGAATGCATTGTGACAGACAATGGGATTCAATTTAAATCTTCACTCTTTAAGTCATTTCTTGAGAAGCATGGAATAAAGCACTTGTTGACAGCTATTTATAGTCCACAATCAAACGTATCTGAATGCCTCAATAGATCAATAATATCAGGCATTAGGTCATATCTCGGAGCAGATCATCGATTATGGGACGACAAAGCCGTCCTACGCTCTGCTTATCATTCAGCAATAGGATGCTCACCATATTTTGCACTCTTTGGAAACAATATGATTTCGCATGCAAAAGATTATGATTTGTTGAGGAAGTTAGAAAGTCTAATAGTGGGAGAGAGAATTTTGGATTCTGACAAATTACAAATTATAAGGAAAACCATAATGGAAAACATCAACAAGGCATATAATGCAAATAAAAGAGTATACGATCTTCGTACTAGGTTTGTTAATTATGAGTTAGGAGAACACGTTTATAGACGGAATTTTGCTCTAAGTAATAAACTTAACCGTTTTAATGCAAAGCTTGCTCCAAAATTTTTAAAGTCAAAAGTAGTACGCAAGTATGGTAACCATTGTTATGAATTAGAAGAGAATGGCCAGGTAAAAGGCAAATTTCACGCATGACCATTTTCCAGCTTCTTTTATCACTGTAAAAGTTGATAAAATAACCTGTGCTGTGATGGTCAAAGCTTTTGTCTTGTATCTCTCTTATACCGAAATTGAAAAGCTTATAAGATAAATCCGAGCTTGTCACCTTATCTTGTCAGCAAAACAGTTACTTGGGTCTATAAGCTTACTCTAATGCGTACTTGAGAGTAATTGGAAAAGTTTTAGGCATGGCTATTTAGTTGATCAAAGTCTCTGAAATCAATAAAATCTTTTTTGGTGCCAGACAAACATATAGTGAAGTTGTTACATCACCTTTTCTTTCAACACGCGTTTTCTGCACTTGCCAATTTTAAGGCAAATAAATTTAATTGAGTGCTACACGACATATATTACCTAACACCAAGGAAAATTATTCTTTAATGATCGTTGGAGACAAAAACACATATTTTGAATCCGTACAGGTAAAGCTGTTTAAAAAAATATATATATATAAAATGATTAATTGGAATACGATTGGCAGGATTAAATATATATATATATTATTTAAAAATATATATATTATATTTTTTGGAATTATGTTCCAAGGAAGGCAGTGGAAGACACAAATAGAGCCCACCAAAATATGTTTTTTGCCTGATCAGCTACGTCACACACCATGCGCAGTACCATACGGGAGCTGCTGATTATATAAAGACGAAAAGGAATTAATATATCAATCAAAGATCCAGACGGCCAGTCGCAGAATTTTCTTGAGGAGGAACACCTGTTCTAGTTAACCTAACCCCAAAGAAAATATAGATTACACCCACACAGCTACAGGCCTGCATGCACAAGTGGAATTAAAAGGTAAAAACTTAAAAAAAAAAAAATACATTTAATTGCGTAATGATCCGAGTCTAAATTTTAAGTCACACCAATACTAAAATTTAATTGAATTAATTGATCGCATTATTTACAATTATTCTTTTTTTCATTAATATTATTATAAACTAAGCATTAGACTAAGCGTACTATATAATCAAATTATTACTGTATTGTTGACATCGCAATATTGAAATGAAAGTGAAATGAGTTTGAAGATTATGAAGATAAGGGAGTTAATTGAAAGCTATGAATTGCTTATGAATTTAAAAAAATGAAGAATATTGATTAAAAGATAAACATGGGGTTCTAAAAAGAAAAGACACACATCAATTCAGTTATGGGTTAACTCATTACACATTAATGAAAAGTGTTAACAAGGTCGGGCAGGTAATAAAGGGCACTAACATCTCTCTTTAACGAATTAACCATACGCATATATTAACTAAACAATTTAACACCTGGCTAGGTTAGCACATTTCTCTTGTCTGTTTTGATAACTAGAGTTGATAAAGAACCCCCTCCAATCCGACGAAGTCCTAGCCGAAAACGTCCCAGTGCTAACCGACACTTAATCAAACTATAGTAAGGAGGAAAACTGTTGACCAAAGATTCAGTACACCCTTTCTGGACGTTGATGCACTACGATCAGTACATTCAAGTGACCCTCTTGACATCAAGCACGTGCTTTTTCGTGTTAGGTGTTAGTAGGCGCTACAAATGAAAGTTTAGAAAAAGAATACGAGGATTAGGTAGATTAGAACTAAAGTATTTTGTTTAGGAAGGTATCCACATTTGATGTTTTGTGAACAAATTTTTATAATTTGCACATAAGACTCTAAAGGGTTCATGCGATTAAACAGATGTTCTACAGCAGCGCAACACTAAGGGAATATGATCTAGTATTTCTACTCGGTACGTGAAAGTTAAGCTGACCCAACAAGTCAGCACTTTCAACGTGAATGGTTCTACGGTTTGATAAGGATAGTAATTAATTAACAGGAGTCTACTGAAATACGAGGGTAACCTCTTCATATAGAGATTTTCTAACATTGGGCTCATTGAATTCTTTCGAACACCGTTTAATAAATCCAAAGACACCTCTGACTAAAGTCTAAAGTCAAGTTTAGGATCCAGGCGAACTCCTAAATCATTAACTATAGCAATTATTTTCAAAGAGCGACAGTTCTGTAAGTTGCAAGCTTGGGATCGACACGAGACTCGCTTGCAAGAAGTCATTATATTGCACGTAATTTGCGTACATAAGTACTTTGGAGGTAGTCAGAACTTTGGGCAGGTTGTAAATAAATGTCAACAACAAAAGACCCAAAAGGCTGCCTTGCGGGACGCCAGAACCCTGAGAACATTATATAATGTATTTTTAAAAAGGACCCTTTGCGTCCTGTCATTTAGATAACTTGAGATCCATCTAAGAAGATCCACCGGAAATTCCATTAAATCGAGTTTCCGAACAAGAAGAGAGTGGTTAGCAGAGTCCAAGGCTTTACTGAAATCAGTTTAGATTACATCTGTCTGAAAGTTGTTATGGAAGCCCTTTATTATGAAGAAAGTGCGCTCCAAAAGATTAGTTATAGTTGATCTTCGCTTTATAAATCCATGCTGACATGGAGAAGTGATTGATCTGCAAAGGTGCTGCAAATGTGGAGTAATGACACACTGCTAGGTATTCCGTCGGGACCTGGCGAATAAACTAGCTAAACACGGAGATCTGAAAGAATAGAGCTTTCGTTCAAACTAGGACTGAAAATTAGGTTGGACTTGGGAATGATGTAAGAATAAGTCTGATTTGAGTCAGTGGACTTTGAATATGTGGTTTAAAAAAACTGCGCAAATGATCATTATTCACGGTTGAATTTTCAAAAGAAATTGAGGATTGAGGAGTAATTGGCTTACGTTTAGTGTTAACAAAATTATACAACTATTTTGGGTCCTGAGAAAACTGGGCCTTACAACGAGCCAGACAATTTTTGTAACACTGCGCGTTCAACCCGGTAAAGCGAGCCGATATTTAAAAAGATAGGGCTGATTGAGAACCGGTACGTTTAAATGTAGAATACAGCGTAGACTTTTTGTTGTTAAGGCGACTCAACTCGTTAGTAAACCAAGGAGGCTTATTTGTGGTTGACGGGTAGTATAACGGAACACATTCAGTAAAACCTGAATTCATGGCACTGTAAAAAATATTCACGGCTTCCGCCCTGTAACTGCACATGTATTGATCGAACCAATTAAGGAAAGATGTTTCCGATGAATAGGAAGTTCCTACAAGGGAGGAATGTAAAAACAGCTACCATTAACTGATAGCTTTACACAAAGAAATTCAAAAACACAACAATACCTTACCTAACTTTACTATTAATTTTTTAATTTTTAATTTTGTCCTCAAACAAAAGATTTAAAAAAATATCTTTTTATTTTGTAAGTCCCACATAAAAAAATATCTTTTTATTTTGTAAGTCCCACATAAAAAAACAGGGATCCTTTCTCACTACCCAGCAGACAAAAACTTCGTTTAAAATATTATAATCGATAGTTTGCGGATTTCAGGCGGACAAAACGTCCGTTTCTAGACTCAAAAACGATAATAAAGTTAATCACCTGTCAAGGGTTTTGTGGCAGCAAAAGCTATCATTTACGGAACCCGAAAAAGATTGAGTTTACGGACCTTTTACGATATTATTACCTTTTAGGCATTTTTACGTGGGACCCTAAAGGTTCGCTTTTTGTCCGTTTTAGAGTCCGTTTTTTTTAATGCGGAAACTCCGATTCTTTGTCCGTATTTAAATGCGCACTCGCCCAGAAGCTATTCTTGTCAGACCGGCAGAGGGAAAGAGATATGCTAAAGTGTTGGGCAGCCTGCGGAAAAAAAATTGGGTGGACCCGATGCCGTGTCAAACGTTGTCTCGATGCAAAGAGATGCTTCAGGTGTTTCGGGGCTGGGCACGTGCAAAAGGATTGCAAAGACCGGACAGAAGAGACCTCTGCATCAGATGTGGCGAAAGTGGTCATAAAATGAAGACCTGCGCTAAAGCTCTGAGATGCTGTATCTGCGCCTCAGAGAACAGGAGCGACGTTGAACACCTCCCTGGGACAGCGTACTGCCATAGCGTGGCCAAAAAAGGAAAAGCATGAAGATCCCTCAAGCGAATATGCACAAAAGCAAAACTGCAAATGACTTGCTGCACCAAATTTGTGCTGGAAAACCAAATCGACGTAGTCATTATTAGCGAACAATATAAGAAACGGCAGGACGGTGTTTGGATAGAAGGCGACACAAAGATGGCGGCAATATGGATTCCGAACCCTTTCACGGTATCACATAAAAGCGACAAAACAGGAAGATGCCACGTCAAAACACATCAGAAACTGGACGACATTTAGCTGCTATCTGACCACAAGTGACGACATTCAGACCTTCCAGACAAAACTCGAAGATATCAAAGACAACAAGCAAATAAGAGGGAACCTCTTAAGCCGTAGAGTCCTAAATATGGCTGCTAGAATAAGAATGACAACAGCAAATGTAGGTGCAATACCGACATTTAATACAGTAGGAAACGAGGGCACAATCCCCGACATAACGCTAGTGACAGAAAACAGCGCGCACAAAATCGTCGACTGCAGAGTCCTCGGTACATATAACGGAAGTGACATAGTTTGACATAGCAGAGAACGAAGTGACTACAGTAGCACCAACGAGAAAAGGATGGAACGTTAACCGACTGGACAAGGCAAGGCTGATACAAGAAATTGACACAAGACAAAATCGGTAATATAGTAAGCGACAACATGGCAACAATAAAACAGGCCTGCAACGCTGCAATGCCAAAAATGGGCAACCCTCGAAGACAAGGACAAGAAGCGTATTGGTGGACAGAAGAGATAAAAGCTCTTAGAGAAGCCTGTATCAAAAACAGACGCCGCCTTACGAGGGCTAGACGGAGAGGGGTCTTCACAGAGCTGGAGAGCCAATATAAGAAATCTAAAAAGGACTTAAATACTGCGATCCGGAAAAGCAAAGCCGAGAAGTGGAAATGCCTCTGCAACGACGTTAATAATGACCTATGGGGGTTGGGATATAAAATCGTGATGAAGAAGTTGAGAACAAGAAGTACAACACCGGAACTGGAGAAAGAGCAAATGGACCATATAGTCAAAACACTATTCCCCGCCCACACAAATAGCATAGGAAGACCTACGCCCCCGATAGACGATGAACAGATAGAGCCCTTTACTGTGGAAGAGCTATTGAAAGCAGCACAAAACCTAAAAGGGAAGAAGGCGCCGGGTCCCGACAACATCCCAGCAGAAGTCCTCAGAGTGATCGCCGAGAACAGACCCCAAATACTGCTGGATATGTATAATGCGTGCATTATCAGCGGGACATTCCCAGACATCTGGAAGGTGCAACGGTTGGTTCTGATAAGCAAAGGCAAAGGAGATCCCCTAACTCCATCAGTTTATCGACCACTATGCATGCTTAATACAACCGGAAAGCTAGCAGAGAAAATGATCAAGCCACGATTATCAGCAGCGATTGAAAGAGGTGGGGGGCTCTCCCCGAGGCAGTATGGTTTCAGACCAGGCAGATCGACCATTGGAGCAATCCAAGAAGACGTTTACCAAGCACTCAGCAGCCAACGAGGCAACCTCTTCTCAAGACCGGTAGTACTCCTAGCAACTTTGGACGTTAAAAACGCATTTACCAGCGTTAAATGGGACAACAAAATGAATGCTCTGCAAACACGATTCCAAATCTCAGGTTACCTGATGCAGAACTATCTTGACAACCGACGACTATTGTATCAAACAAAAGCAGGAGAGAAATGCATGCAGATAACTTCAGGAGCTGCACAAGGATCTATACCTGGACCGGAGCTATGGAACATCAGCAACGACGAAATTTTCCACCCAAACATGGTTGAGGACACCACCATTGTGGGGTACGCAGACGACATAGTCGTAGTCATTACAGCTCGAAATACCGAGTACGCACAGTGCAAGCCGATGCAAGTAATGACAAGGGTAAAAAGCTTGCTAAACTTACACGATCTGAAACTGGCGGACGAAAAAACAGAGCTACCAGAAAAAGAATCCCTCTAGAAATAGACAGGAGAGTAGGGGAAAACTTAATAAGGACGCAGAAGGATATAAAGTACCTAGAAGTCAGATTGGACTCAAAATTGACATACAGTGCACACATACAAGAAACGAGAAAGCGAGCGACCGAGACTATAAAGGCGCTAAGCAGACTCATGGCAAACGTGGGCGGCCCCCTACAATCAAGACGGAAACTCTTAATGAAGATAAACCATGCAATTATGCTTTATGGGTGTGAGGTCTGGGCAGGAACCCTTGAGACGGCCTGCAGGTCAAAACCTCTACTGGAGGTGAAAGAACCATGGCTCTTCGAATCGCGAGCTCGAATCGGACAGTAACCGACCCTGCTGCACTAATTATCGCATGCGCGATACCAATCGACTTACTTGCTAAAGCGCGAAAACGGATATATGAGAGGCGACAGACAGGAGAGACGATGAGAGCTTTAATCGAGCGGACCAGAGAAGAAACCCTCCAACAATGGCAGGAAAGATGGACAGCTGAAGAAAGATGAAGCATCCTAGCTACCAAACCTGGCAGTATGGTCTACAAGGAAACACGGAGACGTGGATTACTACGTTACCCAGATGCTGACTGGCCATGGCTACTTTGCCGCCTTTCTATATTCGATAGGGAAAAGAAATGACGCCAGGTATATATACGGAGATGCGGAGATCGACAGTGCTCAACACACCATCTTCAAATGTGAAAGGTTCGGACCGGCGCGCATTTGTCTGGAAGAAGTTGATAGGACAATAACACCGGAAAACATAATCACGAAGATATGATAGACAGCGAAACAGCGTGGAAACTCATTGCAGAATTCGTTAAGAACATCCTGAGAGCGAAGAAGTCTGATCTGGACGAGACAGCTGGGTGATCTGAACGCAGAAAGAAGATAAGAGCGCATAACTGGCGCCACCTCGAAGTAATGCGAAAGCCTTTCCGAGGTGGAAACACGGCCACAGACGAGGGGGGGTTTAGTGGGTGCAAGCCTCACATACCTTGTTTTGCGACGGCAAACTTGAGATGCGTTAGGCTTTTTTTTTTCACCTGTGTTTACAAAAATATTAAAAAATATTGGTACAATTAAAACTATTAAATTATTTGCATTAATATATTACTAAAATAAAAAAGAAAATTTGTATATTGTTCCATTTACCTTTACAAAAATATAAAAAGTATTTTAGAAATGTTATCTAATTTAATTTCTTTTAAGTTTTGAAAAAGTTTAAAAACTACTATTTAACACAGGTGTATATGTATGTATGTATATTTATCGGTAACTAATTCGAGCGGCGACATTTAAATAAAGAAAATATAAATAATATACAAAAACAAACATACATAAAAATATATACAACTAGAAATGAAATAAATAACAACAATAAACCAAAATCATAACAAGTGTCCTAAAAAATGTATGCAGGCACCATCCGCTCGCAGAACAACAATAAAAGCTGATTTGATTTCTCTACTCCATAAGAGCAGTCGGTGTTTTAAGTGACACCGACTGCAATATGCCCTGTTCCTATCTCAGTATATGGATTTTTATTCATTCGAATACATGCATATATGCAAAACATTTCACTGCTGCCACTGATTTGAATTTGTAAACAAATATGAAATGTATGCTGAAACATTAAGAAATATATTATAACATATAACATTCTTATTATTATCATTAACCCAAAAGTGAATATGCCCATATTGTTAGGGCACCTAGTATGAAAAGTAGCAAAAGACAAAATATTCTTGCTGGGCCGAATTGAAATGATCGCACACATGCACACGTGTACGTGAATGCATGAACACGCATACATATAAAGAAGAATTCAAGCGCAGATCAACCTTCTCAGGATGCGCCACTCTGCGACTGAGCTCTCGAAATCAGTGTGCGAGCATAAGAATGAGAGAGCGAAAAATCCGAGCGCACACGAAGCTATGGGGCCTGCCGCTAACAGCCCGAAGAGCGCACAAGAAGCCTCGGGGCCCGTCGCGAACAGCTCTGGGGCCTGTCGCTAAGAAATTTTTGTGTCCATTTTCGTTGTATGAAATGGGTAGTCTATATGTTGTATGGTTAGTGGCATTACCCATCCTCAACCCAAAAAAAAAAAAAAAAAAAAAAAAAAAAAAAAAAAATCTTACGCTTTTAATAGAATGGTATATTGGCACATATTAATTTGCTTAAGGCAAAACCAATATGTTCATGTTAGATTATTTGCCTTATGTGGTTCAAATTTTAAGGCATTGGTTTGTTTGGGTAAGCCCTGGCGCACTCCACAATTTTCGGTTTTCGGTTTTATCTCGCTTCTTCCAATTTTCTTCGCATTCGGAGTTCAGTGTTTTGCGATAAGTTAAAATGGCGTAAAAGGTAATTATTATAAGGTAAGTAAAATTAATTAATTAATTTGCAGAATTGATGATAAACATGGATGTTTGAGTTTTTGAGCTGGCTACGGCCTTGCAATTTAAATAGGAAACTTATAAGATTTAACCCATTCGACCCCAGAGTTGCCTGTGGGCAATTTCAAATGTTTAACGGCTAGCGGTAGTCGCTTCGTTTGTTTTTGTCTGCTTATTCTTCGTGATAACGGTGCTTTTATATGTATACTTTTAATGTAAGCAAAAGAATTCTAGTTTGCGCATCATTTGTCATTAGTTGGAAAGTGCTGGACTTCGCGTAAAAAGAAAGTGATTTTCTTTTAAATTGTACATTGAAAGTTAAAGAATGTGAGTGAAATTTGTTAATAAATGAATTCTTTAATCTATGTTGAAGTTCACCCGTATTGATTTATTTTAAAAAACAGCTGACGAATTTTCAAAGTTATAAAGTTGCTTGTGGGGAACCTTGGGCCATTGCAAGTTTATACCAAAGTATGAGACCAAAAGAGAGAGGGTTATCAAATGATGATATTGAGAGGATTATCAACTTCGATTGGGATGTCTCCACTGACGAAGAAAGTGGTGATAAAACGGAAGATATCTCTGCAATGCTGGAGAATAATTTAAAAAGAATTTTGGAAAGGGGAGAATCAATAGAATTTGAGCATATTGACAATTTGGTGGAAGAAAAAAGTATCCACGAAATTAGTGTTGTGGCTAATAATTGCTTTGAAAAAGTGGATCCAAAGACACTTAAATGGAGAACGAGGCCATTTCAAGCTCTAGGGTATATTTGGGAAGAAGATAGTAATCACCAAATCGATGAAGTTAAGACTCCTGTAGAGTATTTCTGCAGTTTTTTTGACAATAATGTAATTGATTTAATAACAAATCAAACTAATTTGTATGGGTTGCAAGATTGCAAGAGCACGGTATAGAGCTTCAATGTACTGGAGATCAAATGAAAAGGTATATCGGAATTTTATTATACTTGTGTGTAATAAAAGTACCGCAATTGAAAATAGCTTTTTCAAAACAATTAAAGCTTTCTGCTATATCAGATGCAATGCCACGAGGAAGGTTTGAAAAAATCAAACAATGTTTACATTTCAACGATAATACTAAACAACTCAAAAAATGTGATTTCAATTATGATAAAAACAGCTTTCTCTCTTCCAAGTGAACGGACGTGTTTTTTTCTTGCGCTCTCGTTTTGTGAATATTTGGCATCTAAAACCACCGGGGTTTTACTTAAATCTTCTACCCTGTTTTAAATAAAGTTCCCGTTCACTTCGCGTGCATGCAGCTTTCTTAATTTGTGCATTTAATCCTATTTATTTTCACAATTTTAGTTTGTGCTGCCAGTGATTTGCTTGTGCTAATTTTTCACTCCTTTTTGTGCCTTCTTCGTTTAGCAGTTGTTTGCGCCGTCGCGACAGCTAAACGTTAATCTAGTAAGCTTTTGCTCCCCCGCTCACCCGCTCACCCGCTCTCGCTCTCTTCTGTTCTCTGTGCAGCTGAACTGTTTTCTTATCTCTGCGTAAAGGTACAGTGGTAAATAGTTAAAATGTCCGCTATTGTCTGTTGTATTAAAACCTGCAAGAAGGTAATTGCAGCTAATGATCTTTCGATCGGCTGCTGGCTGTGCGACAACATTGTGCATGCCAAGTGCATTGGTGTTGTAGCTCGGACGGTAGACGATCTGAGACGAAACATCGGTTTACGTTATTGTTGTGATGCCTGTCGCGAAGTTGAAAGTGAAATGATGTCTTTTATGCGGCAAACCAAGAGCGGTTTTAAAGACATATTATCGAGTTTCCGCAAAACTCATGATATGTTCTTGGCGCTAGATACTCAATTTAATAGCCTTAAGCTATTAAATGAGTCCCCTAGGCGCAAAAAAACTGCCACTGGTCTGCAACATATTGACGGATCCTTTAAACCCGCAGTGGGCTCTCAACAGCAGCCTCCATCGGACCAGCCATCGACCTCAGGATTAAATCCGAGAATTCTGAGGTCGAGTGTGAGGAAAGATTCGGTTCCCGAATGTGCCGCTGGAGGGACCGTGCCCCCGATGATTTCCGTTGTGTCCCCTGGGGGATCGCAAATTGCGACCCCTCAGACCCCCATCAATTTACCACCCCAGGGCGTCAGGCCCGGATTACCGGCCGATATTGGCAATCCAGACAATGCGTCTGCATTGCCAAAAGCCCTTACTGTTGTCCCACCTACGAAACAGATATTTGTTTCGCGGCTTTCCCCTTCTCAGACATCGGAAGATGTAATTGCCTTTATTCAAGGCAAAATTAAAGCCGAAAAAATTAAGGTGGAGAAATTTAAATTTTCCTATGCTAGGGACATTTCATCTTTCAAGATAAATGTCCCAAACGAGCTCTTTGACACTATATGCTCTACCAAATTCTGGCCAGAGTATATTGTCGTCAAAGAGTTCGAAGCTAAGAAAAAGAAACGGCGGCCTGTAGGAATAAGTCTTCCCAGGCCTGACCAGACCACTGCGCCCTCTACGACTCCCACGCCAAAAAACTAACCGACTCCCTCTTCATCTCCTATCAGAATGCAAGAGGTTTACGTAGTAAGCTTCCCAAATTGTATTCTGATAGTCTTTCGTTTGCTTCTCAGATTATCGTGTTCACAGAAACCTGGTTAAAGCCGGAGATTTTGAGCTCCGAAGTTTTTCCAGCTGCGTTCACGGTTTACCGAGTGGATCGGCCCTTCAGACGGGGGGTGGTGTCCTCATAGCGGTGGACTCCAGTCTCACGTCTGAATTATTAACTTTTGAGGAGTGCAACGATGTTGAATTCCTTTGTGTGAAGCTATCAGTCAATGGTAGCTCCATTTTCATTACTTGTTCCTACATTCCTCCCTTGTCGGAACTTCCTATTTATTGGAACCATCTTTCCGCTATTCAGATGGTCTCCAATCGTCTTTCGGATAGGGACCACTTAGTAGTTCTTGGTGATTTTAACATCCCAGGGGCTATTTGGTCCTCTAATAATTCCACAAACTCACTTTTTCCACAACACAGCATGATTTTATTGCTGGCTTGTTTGACATTTCGCTGTCTCAAGTCAACCATGTACGAAATTCTTTAGAGCGCTTGCTTGATCTCTGTTTTGTTTCAGATCCTGCGAGAGTAAGTTTATCCAGGGTGGCGCCGCTGACGTTACCCGAAGATCCCTATCATCCTACTTTCGATGTGACCCTCGACGTTGGGGCCGATTTACAGAATATATCTGACCGTCCAGCCGAAAAAGTCCTTTGTTTTCGCAAGGCTGACTTCGAACGGCTAAATAATCTTATAGCTCATTTTAATTGGTCCGATCTATACATGTGCACTGACATGGCGGAAGCCGTGGATATTTTTTACAGTGCCATGAAGTCATGTTTTACTGAATGTGTTCCGTTATACTACCCGTCAACCTCAAATAAGCCTCCTTGGTTTACGAGAGAGTTGAGTAGCCTTAAAAACAAAAAGTCTAGGCTGTATTCTAAATTTAAAAGTACCGGTTCTCAATCTGCCCTCTCCTCATATTTATCGGCTCGGTTAAGCTTCACCGTGTTGAACGCGCAGTGTTACAAAAATTATCTAGCTCGTTGTCGGGCCCAGTTTTCTGAGGACCCAAAACAGTTCTATAATTTTGTTAACACTAAACGTAAGCCAATTACTCATCCTTCCTCGCTCTCATTTGAAAATACAACCGTAAATAATGATCAGGCAATAGCCGATCTATTTGCGCAGTTTTTTCAAACTACATATTCCAACTCTACTGACTCAAATCAGACTTATTCTTACATCACTCCCAAATCGAACCTAATTTTCAGTCCTAGTTTAAACGAAAGCTCCATTCTTTCAGATCTTCTCCGTGTAAAGCCAGTTTATTCGCCAGGTCCCGACGGAATACCTGGCTGTGTGCTTAGGTATTGTGCCGACGCCCTGTGCAATCCCCTTCTGAAATTGTTTACCTTATCCTTAGAAACCTCCCACTTTCCCCTTATTTGGAAGGAATCGTTTGTTATTCCTCTCCACAAAAAAGGTAGCAAATTGGATGCCAACAACTACAGAGGAATCTCTAAGCTGTCGGCCATCCCAAAACTTTTCGAAAAAATTATTACTCCACATTTGCAGCACCTTTGCAGTTCTATCATTTCTCCATGTCAGCATGGATTCATAAAGCGAAGATCAACCACTACTAATCTTTTGGAGCTCACTTCCTTCATTATAAAGGGCTTCCATAAAAACTTTCAAACAGACGTAATCTATACTGATTTCAGTAAAGCGTTCGACTCTGTTAACCATTCTCTTCTCGTTCGGAAGCTCGATTTAATGGGATTTCCAGTTGATCTTCTCAGTTGGATCTCTAGTTATCTGAATGGCCGGACGCAACAAGTCCTTTTTAAAAATACCTTGTCAAATGTTCTCATGGTTACCTCTGGCGTCCCGCAAGGAAGCCATTTGGGACCCTTGTTGTTTACATTATTTATTAACGACCTGCCCAAAGTTCTAACTAACTCCAGAGTACTTATGTACGCGGATGACGTCAAACTTTGCGTGCAATATAAGGACGCTTCTTGCCAGTCAGATTTACAAACAGATCTTATTAATTTTCAAACATGGTGCCGCGTTAACTTATTAAATTTAAACGGCTCTAAATGCAAGCTAATGACATTCTCTCGTGTCGTTCCCAAGCTTGCAACTTACACGCTAAACTGTTGCTCTTTGGAAAGAATTGCTATAGTTGACGATTTGGGAGTCCGCCTGGATCCCAAACTTGACTTTATTGATCATATTTCGTGCATGGTAAATAAAGCCAGAGGTGTACTTGGTTTCATTAAACGGTGGTCGAAAGAATTCAATGACCCCTATGTTACTAAAACACTTTATATTTCTTTAGTTCGTCCTATCTTAGAATATGGATCTTGCGTTTGGAGCCCTCAGTATGGGGTCCACAGTAAACGCATTGAGTCAGTTCAAAAGAACTTTTTACTTTTCGCTTTACGCGGTTTAAACTGGGATGCAAACCAGAGGTTACCCTCTTATTCCAGTAGACTCCTACTAATCAATTTACCATCCTTATCCAATCGTAGAACCATGCTTGGTATTACCTTTATTTATAACCTTATTAATGGTGATGTTGAAAGTGCTGACCTTTTGGGTCAGCTTAACTTTCACGTCCCAAGTAGAAATACTAGATCTTATATACCCTTAGTTTTGCGCCACTGTAGAACGTCCTTTGAATTGCATGAACCTTTTAGAGTCTTATGTGCAAATTATAATGATTTGTACATAATAACATCAACTGTAGATACCCTTCCCAAACTAAAAACTTTAATTCTAACCCACTTAACACGCATGCAAGTAAACAATCTGGCAGCACGCTAGTAGCAATTTCCTCGTATTCCTTTCTCTATACTTTTATTTGTCGCGCGTACTAACACCTAACACGAACAAGCACGTGCTTGGTGTCATACGGGCCACTTGAATGTACTGACCGTAGTGCATCAACGTCCAGATAAGCTGTACAAAATACGCCCTTTACTTGACAAACTCAAAGAAAGTTTTGGTAAACTACCCCAAGAAGAACATCAAAGCGTTAATGAGCAAATCATTGCGTACAAAGGTATTCAAAGTTAAATTTTATTAAAATTTATATATTCAATTTTAATTTTTTCTCAGGCCAATCCTCTTTTAAACAATACAACCCAGCTAAGCCTCACAAATGGGGTTTAAAAATGTTAACGCGCGCTGGACATCTGGATTAGTTTATGACTTTACACTGTATTTTGGTCAAGGCACTTGCCCTGACTATGGATTGGGAATATCATCAGATGTGATATTATATTTATCAAAAGGTCTTCCCAAAGGCAAACCTTTCAAGCTGTATTTTAACAATTGGTTTACGTCAGTTTGCCTCTTGGTTGCTTTGAAGGAAAATGGCATATTTGTGAACGGAACTATCCGAAAAAATCGCATAAGCAATTGTAAACTTCTTTCAGATGCAGAATTGAAAAAACGTGGAAAAGGATCATTTGATACAAAATATAAAGCAAACAAAAATCTTGTATGCGTCAAATGGTTTGATAATAAGTCGGTTCAACTACTATCTTCGTATGAAGACCATCAACCAGTTGGGATGTGCAAACGACGGAGTCCCAAAGAAAAAGTTGCAAGGCCTGCTATCGTAGGCTCTTATAACAAGGGTATCGGTGGAGTAGACTTAGCGGACATGCTTATGGAGCTATACAAAATTAACCACCGTTCAAGAAAGTGGTACATTAGAATCTTTTATTGGTGCTTGGGAACATCAATGACAAATGCATGGCTGCTGTATAGAAAACATTTTAATTTTCTAAACCCAAATCAAAAGTATATACCGCTTATCAAATTTCAATTGGAAGTTGCTCATGAGCTGCTACAATGTACTTACTCTACTTCTTTTGAAAAAAAGAGGAGGCGGCCATCAAATCGGCAAAGAGAAAACTCAATAATATCTTTGGGTTCTCCAACCAGCAGTGTGTCTTCGAATCAATCCAGAAAGTACAAGTTTCAGCCAAATCCTACAAATTCTATGCGTTACGATTATATGAAAATTGTGTGGTATTTGCTGAAAAAGGGCGTTGCAGACTGTGTAAGACAGGAACTCCATTGTCAAAATGTATTAAATGTAAAGTACACCTATGCTGCAACAACAATAAAAACGGTTTTTTATCTTACAACACTTAAAAATTGAAAATAAACAAAAATAATCAACTTAAAATTTATTCTTTAATACACACCATTGCCCAACGTTGCCCACAAGCAACTTCCGGTAGCGCCCAAACTAGTGGGTGTGGGGGCTTCAAACTTTACTCAAATACTGCATGGCCCAATACAAAAAGACCAGACCAGAAGCGGTTTTAAAGAACTAATGGTCAATTTTCGCAAAGCGAACGACCTGTTCTCCGCGTTAGACGCTCAGTTTAATAGTCTGAAGCTGTTAAACGAGTCGCCAAAGCGCAAAAAATCAGCTACTGGTCGGCAGCAACTGTGCCAATCCCAGCAACCCAAGATTGGGCACACCCCATCGGCAGAGCCCCCGACCCCAATACCATCTCCAATGGTTTTGCGATCGGGTGCAGTAATTGATTCGGTAACCGAATGTGCCGGGGTGGAATTGGCGACAGCTCCGCCAGTAATTACAGTAGAGTCCGTTGAGTCCGCTGCGGTGTCCCAACCCCTGACACCGCAGACTTCAATATTAAAAAATACCCAGGGTCAAACAAGGCCCGGATTACCGGCCGGTGTTCTACCAAAGACCCTTACATCTGTTCAACCTTTAAAAACAATATTTGTCTCGAGGCTTGCCCCTGATCTCGAATCTGAAGATGTACTTGCCTATATAAACGGCAAAACCCAAGCCGAAAATTTAAAGGTGGAAAAATTCAAGTTTTCTTACGCCAGAGACATCTCATCTTTCAAGATAAGTGTCTCGCTCAAGTTCTTTGACACAATTTGCTCTGGTGACTTCTGGCCCGAGCACGTTGTAGTTAAAGAATACGAGGCTAAAAAGAAAAAAAAGCGGCCAGTGGGAGTACAACTCCCTAGGCTGTCACAAACCTCTGCGACCACTGCGACCACATCCATTTCAGCTGCAAAAAACTAACCACCTCCCTCCTACTTTCCTATCAGAATACTAGAGGCTTACGCAGCAAGCTCTCGAAATTGTACTCTGATAGTTTTTCCTTTGCATCCCAGGTAATTGTGTTTACTGAGACCTGGTTAAAGCCGGAGATTTTCAGCTCCGAAATTTTTCCAGGTAAGTACACAATTTATAGATTGGACCGTCTTTCCCAGCGAGGAGGTGGAGTTTTAATTGCCGTTGACTCCTGCCTTATCTCCGAACTGGTCGTCTTAGATGATATCACAGATTGTGAATTCATCTGCGTAAAACTATCATTCCCAGGTAGTTTTATTTACATAACATGCTCTTATGTTCCTCCATCTGCTGATGAGCCTATTTATTGGAAACACCTTTCGACAATTCGGGCCGTTTCCAATAGACTCTCAGATCGAGACCAACTTGTGACTTTAGGGGATTTTAATATACCTGGAGCGCGTTGGTCATCAGATGGTGTGTCAAATGTTCTTCAGACTGCGGCACAGCATGACCTTATTGATGGCCTGCTTGACTTGTCTTTGTCGCAAGTTAACCATGTCTTTAATTCTTTAAACCGCCTACTAGATCTCTGCTTCGTCTCCGATCCCGTAGGTGTGACCTTAAAAAGAGTTTCTCCATTGACGCTACCTGAAGATCCTTACCATTCTACTTTCGATGTGACTATCGATACGGGCATCGTTGTAAGGGAAAAATCTAACCGATTGGCCGATAAAGTTCGCTGTTTTCGTAAAGCTAACTTTCAAAGGCTAAACAGTTTAATATCTGAATTTAATTGGTCTAACCTTTACATGTGCACTGACATGGCTGCCGCCGTGGACATTTTTTACAGTGCCATGAACTCGTTCTTCTCATTATGTGTTCCGTTAACCTATCCGTCGGCCTCCAGTAAACCACCTTGGTTTAATAAGGAGCTGACACGCTTAAAAAACATAAAGTCTAGGCTTTATAATAAATTTAAACTTACCGGCTCTCTAACTGCTTCATCTAATTATATTAAAGCTCGGTCGAATTTTACCGTGCTCAACGCTCAGTGTTATAAGAATTATTTGACTCGTTGTAGGGTTCAGTTCACGCAGGACCCGAAACAGTTTTATAATTTTGTAAACACTAAGCGTAAACCTAATTTATATCCTTCCTCGCTTTCATTTAAAAATTCTACAGCAAAATCAGATCAGGCTATTGCTGATCTTTTTGCTGAGTTTTTTAAAACAACTTATTCTCCCTCGACCAATTTAAACCAGACATACCCTTACTCTATGCCTTGCTCAAACCTAATTTTCAGTCCTATCTTAAACGAAAGCTTTCTTAGTCTGGATCTTCGACGCATTAAGCCAGTTTACTCACCGGGTCCCGACGGAATACCGGGCTGCGTGCTCAGGTATTGCGCGGACGCTCTGTGTAACCCCCTTCTTAAATTGTTTAAATTATCTTTAGAAACTTCTGAATTTCCCCTTATTTGGAAGGAATCCTTTATTATTCCTCTCCACAAAAAAGGTAGCAAGTCGGATGCCAGCAACTATAGGGGTATCTCTAAGTTGTCAGCCATTCCGAAACTCTTCGAGAATGTAATAACTCCACACTTGCAGCATTTGTGCAGATCCGTAATTTCTCCATGTCAGCATGGTTTTATGAGGCGAAGATCAACCACTACAAATCTCTTGGAACTTACCTCATTTGTTATTAGAGGGTTCCAACGCAACTTTCAAACCGATGTGATTTACACGGACTTTAGTAAAGCTTTTGACTCGGTTAATCATTCTCTTCTTGTAAGGAAGCTCGACTTAATTGGGTTCCCTGTTGATCTTCTCAAATGGATTTTGAGTTATTTGTCTGACAGGACTCAAAAAGTTCTGTTTAAAAATGCTCTCTCCAAATTCCTCAGTGTCACATCTGGCGTCCCACAAGGTAGCCACCTAGGCCCACTGCTATTTTCATTGTTTATTAATGACCTTCCGCTAGTTTTAACCAACTCTAGAGTACTAATGTACGCTGACGACGTTAAACTATGTGTGCAGTATAAGGACAGCTCATGCCAGTCAGATTTACAATCGGATCTTAATAATTTTCAAGCATGGTGTCGTGCTAACCTATTACATCTCAACAGCTCCAAGTGCAAACTGATGACATTTTCGCGTGTCACTCCCCAGTATGCCACTTATATGCTCAATGACTGCTCTTTGGAAAGAATAACTCTTGTCGATGATCTTGGAGTCCGCCTTGATCCCAAACTTTCGTTCTCTGAACACATTTCCTGCATGGTTAACAAAGCCAGAGGCATGCTTGGATTCATTAAAAGGTGGTCGAAGGAATTCGATTCCTCTTATGTAACTAAGAGCCTTTTTGTTTCGTTAGTTCGGCCCATTTTGGAATATGGTTCTTGCGTTTGGAGTCCTAGTTTTGGAGTCCATATTAACCGCATTGAATCTGTCCAAAAAAACTTTTTGCTTTTCGCCCTACGGGGCTTAACCTGGGATGCAAACCTGAGATTACCGTCTTACTCTAGTAGACTTCTATTAATTAACCTTCCCTCCCTAGCGAACCGTAGAACGATGCTTGGTGTCGTCTTTCTACATAAGCTTATTCATGGGGACGTGGAGAGTCCCTACCTGCTAGGCCAACTCAATTTCCATGTTCCCAGACTAACTTCCAGATCCTATATCCCCTTAGTAATTGGTCACTGCAGGAGGGAGTATGAAATGCATGAGCCCTTTAGGGTTTTATGCACCGATTACAACCGCCTGTATGACTATATTGCTAGTAGTGATAGTCTTCCTAAACTTAAAACTACTTTGCTTGTAGAATTAGCCCGTAATTTAGCACCTTAGTAATATTAAATATTCCTCGTTCTTTTATACTTTCCTCTTCTCACGCGTCTATCAAGAACGCGTTCGTGCCGTACGTCACACGGCTGCGCCTCTCGGTCGGTTGGGCGGGAGGTGGGAATCGATGGAACCCGCGAGAAAAAAAAAAAAAAAAAAATTGTTTTTTTTTTTTCGACGGAAAAAAGTTGGGGTCGAAAGGGTTAAGGAGCTTTTTTCAGTTAAATTGATATGTACATAGAATGGCTGATGCAGTGAGGAAGCGAAAACATATAATGTCGGTGTGGTTAACAAAAAAAATATAAAAACATTTAAACACAGTATTTTAATCCTTTGTATTAGCATTTATTCTGGACAAAGAAAAAATTCTTAATTTTTAAACAATTGAGAAATTTTTTTATGCCGTAGCACATTTCATGCACTTACGTTGAAGTAACTTATTATAAGTTTATTTGGGAGTCCTCTTTTTTTATTCTGAATACCTTTTAGGAGACTTTTCATCGAAGTAACTCATTTTTCTGAAGGTTCCTTGATTCCAGTGTTTAAAAAACTGTCGTAAGTATCATTTCGCATGATTTTGATCAGCAGCAGTCGCCGCTTTTCGTTTTCTTGCTTTCCGCTTTGCTGTTGCTTTCGTCGTAGACGTACAGTTTGTCAAGTAATTCTTTGCAAAGCGAAAAATTCCTTACAATTTTGGTTTTAAACCGATATTTTATTAAGAAAAACACGAATTTTTATATTTTTTAATTTATAATATGTTTAGGATAAGTGTTGGCTATGAATATATAAAAAAATTTACATTTTTCAACTTAAATCATAGAAAAACTAAACAAAAACAAAAACATTGCAATTTGTATGCTGTCAAATAATTGTTTGCAATTTGCGAACACATAAAGGTTTTTTAATGATAACTTAAAAACTATAATAATCAGAACTTTAATATTTACACTTAGACGTCGCGGCATTGAATTTATGAGCTTGTTTAGATCATAATATTCCGGTATATTCCGGAATCTCTTGTATGGCTTTGATTAATTCACTCTTATTTGTTGGAGTTCTTTTAGCCACTTTCCTTATTAGCAACGCCCACAAATTTTTTATCGGGTTCAAGTCAGGGCTTTGGGCAGGAGTGTCAATTTCTTCGGTGCAATTATAAAGCAGCCAGGTCCTGCACAGTTGCGATTTATGTTTAGGGTCGTTGTCCTGGTACAGCTTGTATTGAAGTTTATTCGGGTTTTGCGGGTCAAAAAAGCCAAATTTCGTCACGCTTCTTTTCAATTCATTTCTTAGAACAGAGATGGGCACGCCGTGGCTCAATTTGCTCACACTGCTCAAACCGTTATCTTTTTTCGAAGGCGCCGGCAAGTCGTACCAGATATTCGGTGCTCGCGATCAGCGAACCGTGAAGATTTACAAAAACAACGACACTGACATTTGGCGCAGGTAGCAAGCACATCGCCGGGATCTCGAGCTTGTAACAACACAACCCTTGGCTGCGACGCGTCGCGACGCTGAGGGTTGTTGTTGTTTTTTTTTTCTTCTGGCCGAGCTGCTACCCAAACCGTTAGATCTCGTGCCCATCTCTGTCTTAGAATATCCAAATAAAACTCCTTCGTCATTATATCGTTGAAAATGCGCAACTCACCAACGCCCTTGGATGATATGCATCCCCATACCATTACAGACAGCTTGCCAAATTTAACTGTTGGTATTATATTCTTCTGCTGGAACGCAGTTTTTGGCTTTCTCCAAACTTTGTTAGGTCCGTCATGGCAATACAACATTATTTTTGTTTCATCGCAAAAAACTACGTCCTCCCAATATCCCAAGGGCATCCCAATGGCTGCTGTGGCAAAGACTTTCCGCCTGTCTTTGTTTGTGTCAGAAAGCATCGGTTTTTTTCTGGCTACGTGTGACGAGTATTTGTGTAAATTAAGAACTTTCCTCACAGTCTCATGGCTCACTACTTTACCGCAATCATTTTTTAGGTCCAATGCCAACTGTCTGAGGGTTGTTTGGGGGTTATTATTAATTTGTTTTAAAATTTTTGAATGATCGCGTCTAGAAAGCTTTGGTGGTCTGCCTGCAGAATTGTTATTATATTGTAAACAGTCCTTAATTTAATATTGAACATTTCTGAGAGTTCCTTAGCCGATTTTCCCTTATAATGGTTATAATAAACCAATTGTATTAAGTTTTCATTAACTCGTTTGCCAGGACGAACTTCTTCAAACGAAACGCTTTACTAAAATAAAAGCAAAAAGCTCTCCAAAGCGGCACGCGTTCAAATTTCTCGGATTTAATTTGGCGTTGCTTAATTCTATGAATTTCTTTAACTGTTGTTTGCATTTTGCAAAGAATTATTTGACAACTGAAAACTTGCGGTTATTTTGGTTTTGTTATTTTTCTCTATGCTTCTTGTGGAAATATGTAATTTTTTTTATTCATATCAATAGCTTATACATTATTAAAAAAAGAAAACAAAAAAAAATTATGTTTTTGTCAATGTATTATGAGTTCAACAAAAAATTTCGATGTCATTTTGCATTTTGCAAAGAATTAGTTGACAAACTGTATCTAAGTCGACGCTGTGGCCCGCAAAAAATTAATCAAACTCATAGGTTATAAATGAAAAGTCGCGTCGATCGAAAACAATGACAGTTTCGGGCGACTTCCACGATCCTGCATATTCTTGCTAATTTTGACTTACCCTGCTGATCAGAAGCAACAGCTACCAAAATCAAAAGTAGCAAAAAGTCGAGTGCCCCGACTTATGCGACTGTAGCTGCCGACGATTCCCAAAAATCGACGCGTGCCACAGCGTCGACTTACGTCTACGACGAAAGGAACAGCAAAGCGGAAAGCAAGAAAACGAAAAGCGGCGACTGCTGTTGATTTTTGATTTTGGTCGCTGTTTGATTTTTGACTATGCTTTGATTTCGACTTCTGATTTGTTCAGAAGCACAAGCAGAATGATTTTTTCATTTTATAATATTGCTCGCAGTTGAAGTAGTGGAAAGCAAAAATATTGCGACTTATGCTAATTCGACTGCAGTTTTTTAAACACTGCTTGATTCATTTTAAGCATTACCTCTTGTGCACACCATAGAACTGCAGTAAGCCACCTTCACAATAAGTGCACCGGGTAAACACCGGGTATTTCGGCACCCGGGTGTTTTAGGCACCCTATTTGCGGCAATAACAAACACCCAAGTGCGTTGACACCCGGGTGTTCTTTGGTACTGTCGAAAAAATGCGAGAGCGCGTGCTGCGCAATAATTTTCGGGTGATCCGACACACAAGCAAGGATCGGATGTATACATTCATTTTTAATGGGTAGAAGAAAGACGGCCTCCGAAAAAAGGGTGAAAAGGAACACCCAAAAACATTTTTTCTCTTTTTTTGTTTTGGTTCCTTGACGTTTGTGATTTCACAGAATGAATTTATTTTTAAATAAGAACTGTTTTTATTGACGTTTTTAATGGCCTAATTTATATAAATATTTATATAATAATAACGAATGATATAGTACATGTCAATTATTAAAATCATTTTAATAAATAAAATAATATAAAATAATATAATAAATAAAATTGATAAAATTTAACATTATAAGGTTTGAACAAGTCACAAGTTAAAATATTATTTTAAAATTTTACAACTTATTAACACTTTCTGTTGTATTTGGTTTTGTTTGAATTGTTATTATACCTTTGCAGGGTATTATACTTTCAGTCAGAAGTTTGCAACGCAGTGAAGGAGACATTTCCGACCCTATAAAGTATATATATTCTTGATCAGCATCAACAGCCGAGACAATCTAGCCATGTCCGTCTGTCCGATTATACGCAAACTAGTCCCTCAGTTATGAAGCTATCTGAATGAAACTTTGTAGATAGTCTTCACTACTATATAAGTCGGAACGGGCCGCATTCGACGACTATATCATATAGCTGCCATAGGAACAATCGGTAAATTTTCAGAAAAAAAATTGTAAATTAGCCAATTTTCAACAAATTTTAATATAATTTAAGACATGGCCATTTTATATTATTCTAGAATTTCGGACTTAATTTGATTGAAATCGGACTACTATATCATATATGATACAATTTTATTAATTCATAATGATCCAATTGTAAGCTGCAAGGGTATGCAAACATCGGCGTTCCGAAGTTAGCTTCCTTTATTGTTATGATTTAAAAAAGAAATAATAACCATAGAGAAGGTTAAGGGACTTATTTTTAGATTTATTTTTATTTTTTACGCTTCTGACTCCTTTCTTCAACGTCAAGAATCTACTGAATCCGTTATCTAACAACTGTTCAACTGAAAAACAAGGATCGCGATGACGTCATAAACACCCGGGTATTTCCGAGACCCGACGCTGTGGCACGCGTCTACTTTCGGAAATCGTCGGCAGCTACAGTCGCATAAGTCGGGGCATTCGACTTTTTGCTACTTTTGATTTTGGTAGCTGTTGCTTTCGATCAGCAGGGTAAGTCAAAATTAGCAAGAATATGCAGGATGGTGGAAGTCGCCCGAAACTGCCGTTGTTTTCGATCGTCGCGACTTTTCATTTATGATTTCGTACATCTTGTTTTTCATCTTATTTTTTTATTTAACGAAAAATTACACAATAAATCAAAAATGCGAGTAATTCAATACAATAAAAACAAAATTAATTAAAATAAAAACATAAAACAGTTTGAGTGTTAATAAACTTTGAGAGTTTGAGTGTTAATAAACTTATTTATTTTTATTTTCAAACAGTGGCAAGGTGTCAATGGCCATATCCAAAAAGCTGGAATTTAACTTGACCAGCAATATGTTCTTAAGAACATCCTGGCTTAACCGATTGCGGTAGTCGGTAAGCACCAGTCTCAGAGTGGAGAATGCTCGTTCAATCGATATTGGTTATTAAATAAATAAATAAATAAATAAATAAATAAATAAATAAATAAATAAGTAACAAAACTTCAATTATTTATGCCATTTTAATTTACCTGAGTCGGCGGTACAGCATAGCAAACATTACTTATTGCGTATAACTCCTGATCGGTATGCTGTTTACCTTTCCAATATGATAGCACGTCTATATCAATCCTTTGATACGAAAGTTGAAGATTTTCAATTTTTGCATATACGTCCATAGAACTGTTAACTTCCGAATGAACGCCTTGCGATAAATATGCTTCCAACAATTCATCTCCCTCATCAAAAAAGTAATTGTCCATTTGATTAAAACTGGAATTCGGAGTTGAGCACATATGGCCAAGAGGGTTCAGATTATATAATCTGTCCCAAATAGATTTCAAATGATTTATAGCATCACTTTTTTGTTGCGATGACAATACAAGGTGCGTTCCAAAGTAAACAGGACTTTTAAAAAAAAGAAAGAACACATGGAGTTATCGGCAAAATCAATTAATTTTATTCAAAATATTCTCCTTCTGCTTGAATACAGCTTTTGGCACGGTCCATAAGCATGTCGAACGAGTGTTTTAGGTCATTGACCGGTATGGCCGCCAGTATGCCGGTACAATCCTTTTGAATGGCCTCCACGTCTGCATAACGCTTTCCTTTCATCGGCAAATGCATTTTTCCGAAAAGGTAGAAGTCGCACGGTGCCATATCAGGTGAATACGGGGAGTGGTTGATTGTTAAAATTTGATTTTTGGTCCTTTGAATGTTGAATTCTGAGCAATTTTTGGTTGTCAGTCAATTTGTGCGGAACAAACTGTGCACACACCTTTCGTAAGCCCAAATGTTCGGTCAAAATCCGATAAATCGATGTTTTGGAGATGTTCAATTCTATTTCCATTAATTTCAATGATGATTTCGGCTGATTTTTTATGAAATCACGCTCAGTTTCGATGGAAGTTTTGGTGATCACGGATTTTGGCTGGCCCCCATGTTCATCGTCATTTATGTCCTCTCGACCACTTTGAAAACGTTGAAACCATTCGTGCACTCTGCTACGGGATAGGCAACCAACTTGTTTCATCAATTGAAACGTTTCGGTAAAAGTTTTACCAAATTTAAAACAAAATTTAATGTTGGCTCTTTGCTCGAAGCTCATTTTTGTACCGATGACAAAAACATGCGCACACTTGCAAAACAATAACTTCACTTCCAATCGATGAAATGTCATGAAATTTTTACTGGAAGTCGATAAAAGATAGCAGATTCCAACGCACTAGCCGACATATAAATCGCGCCACCAGAGGGCGCTAAATTCAAAAAGTCCTGTTTACTTTGGAACGCACCTTGTATATGTTGAAAGCGAGGATCCAGAAACAAGAAAGAAACTACGAATTTATTATTCAACAATGTTTTTGTTTGTATTTCTATAGAATTCAAAATTTTATTTCCGATAGTTTTTGTTAAATCCTGACTTGAATCCTTTAACATTTTTTCTGTTGATATTTTAAGCTTTAGTCATTGGGCGTAAAAATTACTGTAATGTAATTGCTCCTCTTGAAATTTTTTTTATTGATTTTTGCAAGGGACTAAAAACATTGCAATACGTCTCAATAAAATCCCAAAACGAGGAATCCATGTCAAAACTATCGTCATCCGTTTTGTTTTTAACCGATTCAATTTTTCTTAATAAGTCCTTAGCTTCCAACAAGTTTTGTAGCATTGTGTAGGTAGATCCCCACCTGGTTGGACAATATAATTGTGGCACTTTCAATTTTTTGAGCTCAAAAGTTTCGCAATATCCATTCGATGCTTTTCTTATGTATTTTGTCAAGTTTCGACAATTGAGTAAGAATTTCCCTGCAGTACCACTTGTCATCAATAGGCCTCTGTAATCAACGATTGATCAACAGCCGACGTCGATTTCTACCGAGCCGACGCTCTCATTCGACCATCGTGTCAAACCCGACTCTCTCGCGCTCTCATTTCTCTCTCTTCGCAAAAAAGGTTGATGACAGAATGATTAAAAGTTGTTGATGAAAAGATGATGACAAAAAGGTCTAAATTAATCAGTAATTCATTAACAAAAACGGCATGTTGGCTCTTGCTCTCTTGAACTCTCCCTCTGTCAAAAATATGAGCGGGGTGAGCGTTTTTTATTTGCGTTTTATCTTTTGAAGGAGTGAGGAGCAATACTTTGTGGTCGACAAAAGTGAAAGAAATTAAAATGTTTTAACAAGTTCCCATTATCGCGAGAGTGTTATTTGTATAGCAGTACACCATATTTTTATAACAGTGAAATTATATAAAAAAAATTGTATATTAAATGGAAAGCTGTGAAATTAAGTGTTTTATACGAAGAAAACCCAAAATTTAAAATTAAAAACTACAAACACTTTGTTGATGAATTTGTTGATTTATTGTTGATGAATTCATCAACAATTCATCATGAAATTGAATTCATCATCAAATTGTTGATGAATTTTTGGTATAAGTGTTGATGAATTTTTGGTCTAAAGTGTTGATGAAAAGGTGATTAAAAGTTGATGAATTTGTGTTGATGACAGCCTAGGACATGCCCATGTTAAATTCATCAGTAGTTTGTATGGGCTGTCATCAACTTTTCATCAACAACACCGACATTTGCGTTGATGAATTACTGATGACAGGTACTGCAGGGTTAAGAATGTCCGGTGATTTATTTACATCAATCGCAGCCAGCTGTGCTGTATGTGCAGTACAACGACAAACTTGAAAATTACCTATTAATACATAGGGCACTTTTTTTATGAGCTATGAGTAATGGAAACAATTTGATTTAAATTTATGTTATATCTGTTGAGGACTTTGATGACTTCGGCGGCAAGATTATTAGATCCACTTGATCCAGCACCTCTTAATTCAATCATCCCCAGAATAATTGATTTTATTTGAGCAGCTCTTATGTATTGTGCACTTATTCAAAAAATATTTCTGGACATTCGGGTTGCACTATCTATTTTAAGGACAATAATGTGCTCTTAAGTTCACTTGTTATGTGAGATCTTATAATATGTGCGACCACTTCGAGTGTTTTTTTGCAGTTTAATGCATTAAATTTCATTATTTTCCCATCCGCAGTCTTCAGACCTTCGCATATTGGATCGAGAATATTCCTCATATTTGACGAATTTAAGACATTAAAAGGGATGCTGTCTTCTGTTACCAGTTCTATATAGGATCTTATTAGTTGTTTTTTATTAACTTCTATTTTAATTTTTTTTTCTGATTGTTTTATATTTTATATTTTTATATTTTATATTTTCAAGATTTTGCACGTTTTAATTAATTTTGTGTAGTTTTATTAAGTGTGTTTTTAAATTCGAAAGTCTATTGTTTTTAAGAGAGTTATTGCATACATTGCATATTGCTAAACCCTCGTCTGCCTTATTTTCGAAATACTTCCACACTTCATTTGGAGCCATGGCTGAATACGTGTTCCGAAGCAAACTAACTACAAGTAAAATCAAAAGAAGCAAACCAGAGCGACAACTGCGGGCGACTTCCACGATCCAACATATTCTTGCTAATTTTGACATACGCTGCTGATCGAAAGCAACAGCTACCAAAATCAAAAGTAGCAAAAAGTCGAATGCCCCGACTTATGCGACTGTAGCTGCCGACGATTCCCGAAAGTCGACGCGTGCCACAGCGTCGACTTACGTCTACGACGAAAGGAACAGCAAAGCGGAAAGCAAGAAAACGAAAAGCGGCGACTGCTGTTGATTTTTGATTTTGGTCGCTGTTTGATTTTTTACTATGCTTTGATTTCGACTTCTGATTTGTTCAGAAGCAGAAGCAGAATCAAAATCATGAGAAATGAAACTTACCACAGTTTTTTAAACACTGAATTGGAAAACAATCCCATATGGTCATGTTTTCTACTCTGCATTCAGTTATCATTGTATACTGAAAGGAACATATTGGTCTCTCTATGATCCCGCCAAAAAAATTGGTTTCCCACTCCACAGGACACCATTTATTCCCAAACCCAGACACGAACCTCTCCTTGCTTGACAATAGGTTTCAAGTTAATGTTGTAACTTGGTATTGGGTCACCAATCATTTTGCCTGCCATTAGGATTAAATTAGTTCATCTTGGACTCGATGGTAAAGATGAAGACATTGCAAAAGAAAATTGGCCGAATTATAAGAGAACTTTATAAAATGGTATTAGTTCGAATCTAATTTTAAATCGCAATCCAAAATAATAACGGAGTAATTCTAGGTTAAGTTCAATGTTTTTTATTTTATTATGAAATAAGCATACACATACATACATACATACATGCATATGTTTTTATGAACATATGAATTGGCAAAGATTAAGAGTTGCCGAACTAAGAAACTGTTAAGTTCTTAAACACCGCCACTATTTGAACGCGCATTAGGCCTGCATATTGGTTTTTATTTTGTCAAACCTTTAATTCGATTTCAATAAATGTATGAATATTCGTGGGATTATAAATGGACCCATCAGATAATTCTGCATAACTTATAAAACCAATAGTATTAAACGTACCTGTTGCAATTGTAGCTTGTAGTTCTGCAAATCGTCTGCCATTTTCACATATGTAAACTTCCGCAAATATTCAACCAATATAAACCATTTATAAACAAATGCTAAGAGAGCACAATAAAACGACATATAAAATAACAATAATGTAATATAAATTCAGAAACAGCTTATATCTTGTTCACATTAATTTTGACGTGAGAAATGGTATTCATATCGCACAATGTTCTGTCTACCGTCAACTTATTTTAAGCCTAGTACTAACATAAACGAAATATATCCAAGCGACAAAACCTTGTTAAAAAACTTAGTAAAACCACTAACCATACAACATATAGACTACCCATTTCATACAACGAAAATGGACACAAATATTTCTTAGCGACAGGCCCCAGAGCTGTTCGCGACGGGCCCCGAGGCTTCGTGTGCGCTCTTCGGGCTGTTAGCGGCAGGTCCCGTAGCTTCGTGTGCGCTCGAATTTTTCGCTCTCTCATTCTTATGCTCGCACACTGATTGCGAGAGTTCAGTCGCAGAGTGGCGCATCCTGAGAAGGTTGATCTGCGCTTGAATTCTTCTTTATATGTATGCGTGTTTATGCATTCACATACACGGGTGCATGTGTGCGATCATTTCATTTCGGCCCAGCAAGAATATTTGGTCGTTTGCTACTTTTCATACTAGGTGCCCTAACTATGGGCATATTCACTTTTGGGTTAATGATAAAAATAAGAATGTTATATGTTATAATATATTTCTTAATGTTTCAGCATACATTTCATATTTGTTTACAAATTCAAATCAGTGGCAGCAGTGAAATTTTTTGCATACATGTATGTTTTCGAATGAATAAAAATCCATATACTGAGATAGAAACAGGGCATATTGCAGTCGGTGTCACTTAAAACACCGACTGCTCTTACGGGGTAGAGAAATCAAATCAGCTGTTATTGTTGTTCTGCAAGCGGATGGTGCCTGCATACCCTACCGACGATTGCTTTTTAGGGGAGTGGGCAGAAACAAAAACAACTGTTTGGCTTTGTTTTGTTTACATTTTTTAGAACACTTGTTTCTGGACACTTATTATGAATTTGGTTTATTGTCGTTATTTATTTCATTTCTAGTTGTATATATTTTTATGTATGTTTGTTTTTGTATATTATTTATATTTTCACCTGTGTTTACAAAAATATTAAAAAATATTGGTACAATTAAAACTATTAAATTATTTGCATTAATATATTACTAAAATAAAAAAGAAAATTTGTATATTGTTCCATTTACCTTTACAAAAATATAAAAAGTATTTTAGAAATGTTATCTAATTTAATTTCTTTTAAGTTTTGAAAAAGTTTAAAAACTACTATTTAACACAGGTGTATATGTATGTATGTATATTTATCGGTAACTAATTCGAGCGGCGACATTTAAATAAAGAAAATATAAATAATATACAAAAACAAACATACATAAAAATATATACAACTAGAAATGAAATAAATAACAACAATAAACCAAAATCATAACAAGTGTCCTAAAAAATGTATGCAGGCACCATCCGCTCGCAGAACAACAATAACAGCTGATTTGATTTCTCTACTCCATAAGAGCAGTCGGTGTTTTAAGTGACACCGACTGCAATATGCCCTGTTCCTATCTCAGTATATGGATTTTTATTCTATCGAATACATGCATAAATGCAAAACATTTCACTGCTGCCACTGATTTGAATTTGTAAACAAACATGAAATGTATGCTGAAACATTAAGAAATATATTATAACATAACATTCTTATTTTTATCATTAACCCAAAAGTGAATATGCCCATATTGTTAGGGCACCTAGTATGAAAAGTAGCAAACGACCAAATATTCTTGCTGGGCCGAAATGAAATGATCGCACACATGCACCCGTGTACGTGAATGCATAAACACGCATACATATAAAGAAGAATTCAAGCGCAGATCAACGGGGCCCGTCGCGAACAGCACTGGGGCCTGTCGCTAAGAAATATTTGTGTCCATTTTCGTTGTATAAAATGGGTAGTCTATATGTTGTATGGTTAGTGGTAAAACGAACATGAATAATATTTTCAGATTTTTCGTTCTTTTGGGTACTAAGATGAGCGAAATTTTGCGAGCTCAAATTGTTAGGCATAGCCACAACAAAACAACAAACGTCTGTGACTTAAAGACTCGAATATTAATTATATTTGTTTCGCACAAAGCGAAGGAGGGCAAATAAAATTATATTATAGGGTCTTCCCACAGGTGTACATCTGGCTATTTTCCATCAGTTGAACTGACGGTCCATAAGGCTTAACCGTTCCAAAATGTCTCATTTTGTTCTCCATCAGCTGTCCATCAGAATTTGATGTAAGTTTTTTGCCGACAGTTATACAATAGTTTTTCGATGCAACGATGAATTCTTCATCTCCTCGGCTTGTCGATGTTTTTCGGAATATTTTTTTCCCGCAAAATGTCTAAAATTGTTAGTATTTAATAAAAAACCCCTACTTCTACTTTATCTTGAATATATTTGGAAATCTTTTACCATCATGGGCACTCTTCGAGGCATTTGCTCTTTGTTGAAGAAAATTCATGAGAGATTCTTCAATTCCTCGTTGTTTAATTCTTTTTAATCTAGTGTTAACAAAATATGAGAGACTCTGCTGTTTCCTGTTGTTAAACAGCCAATATACTTAGAAATCTTTTCATTTCAGTTCTGCAGCATGCATTTCCGCCATCTTTGTTTACGTTTCGTGTGATTCACAGCTGTTATCTGACGGTAGATGCAGATGTAGCTCTGTGGGAACACGAGTTTTACATCTGGCTATAAATCCCAACTGTTTCACACTGATATACTCTGTGGGAAGACAGTATTATCTTTGCTTGATGTAAAAGTTGTTCAAGATGAAAAAAAAATTTATACTGTCTTCCCACACAGTCCATTCGTCAAAAATAATTGTGTTGTGAAACTTCCCAGTCGGACTTTGCTTCATGCCCTGAGCGACTCAGGTTGGATATCCATATTGAACGGTATTGTTTTTTTGTATGATTCCCCAGTTCAGCAAAGTGGCAAGCGGGAGACTCAGGTTACCTGAATCCATCGCTGCTGCGGTAAGGATAAAAATCACTGCTTTCGCTCAGGGCGATATTTCCCTTTTGGGATTTTATCTTATTACGACGCAATTACTTCACCACCACAAGCTACATATTTGTTTATTAAACTATTTAAAACTTTGATACAATTTTTTAAAAGTTAAAGTTAATCATTGCTCTAATAAAAAAAAAAAAAAGGAGATTGAAAGAAATTAAGATATAAAATAGGTAGTTTCGAAAACATTTAGGCATTCCAAAAAAATCGGTTTTAACGTTTACAGTTTTACATTTACAGTTTTACAATAATAGTTTTACACGATGACACTTTTGCAATTTCCCCAACATTAAAAAATCGGTTTGCATAAAACTAACACCGAAATTATTAAACTATATATAATGGTTACATCTCTCAGCAGATTAATACATGTTGAAAACCAGCAATATTAAATTTGTTGTTCAATGAATTTCTTGAACTTTCCTATGGATTCTATATGATATAGTAGTCCGATTTTGATAATATTAAAACGGAAATTCTATAATAATATAAAATGGCCATGTATCAAATTTATATAAAAAAAAAATTTTTCAAGTTATAATATCTATTCTGAAAATGTATCGATCGAATGTAAGCTATATGATATAGTCGTCCGATCCGTTCGACTTATAGAAGACTATCTCCAAAGTTTCATTCGGATAGCTTTAAAACTGAGGGACTAGTTTGCGTATAATCGGACAAACGGACAGACGGACATGGCTACGACTTGGCTGTTAGTGTATAATAGTGTATATTTATTCTTGATCAGCATAATCAGCCGGTACGCTAACTAAACCCTCAGTTCTTACACCATCTAAATGAAACAGCCAATAGACTGACAATTCCTGCTGGTGTATATGTATGTCGAAAAGGGCTGGATCGGGCGACTATATCATATAGCTGCCATAGAAATAAAAAAAAAGGGCTTTTACCCTTTGCCTCGGCCGTTGCGCTAATAAAAAAACGGTTCCTAAGTCGGAACCGAGCCTATATAGGAAGGTGAAGGCAGAATCCGAAACAGCAGTAGCAACGAGGAAGATAGGCAGCCAGGAGGAAAGCTGTGTCGGAAGCGAGAATAAAAACGTGGGTGAACAAAATTGTGGAAGTGAAAAAACATTTATATTAAATGAGATTTTATTTCAGCGTGGCAGTGGTAAAATCACTGGCCACGGCAGTTTTATTGTGGAGTGTTGTGCTTTGTGCTTACCCGCCGCCAACGGCTATTAGGCGGAGTAGATTGAGGAGCAGCTGCCAGCCATCAGACCAAGCAATCCTGCCGGCCGGCGCCGCCGGTTCGCAGAGCCATCCCTCGGGCCAACTGGAATCCGGTGAGTCCGTTCCGCGAGAGCGCCTGGCCTGCCGTGACGAGGTGGCCGTGTTCCCTTATATTTTCTTCCCCGCTTGTTCGGGTCGGTCGCCGCCATCAAGGGCCGCGAATAAGTGCCGCACAAGCTATCGACGCCTCCAATAATCCTGGCCACCACGGCCGTTTCATTGCCGCCATAGCGGGCCGCCGATTTTTAACTTCATGTGCTGCAAATAAAATTAGGTATTGTTTTTGTAAATGTTAGAATTATTTATTGCCATACAGTTCATATTATTTTATACTTACTTGCTTGTCCTCTGTTCCTATGTGTCTTGTCCTCCGCGTTTCCGGAGTCGGGTCCGGGATTGGTGCAACACAGGTGCTGTAAATGAAACAGAAGAGTTGAAAAGAAGTTGAAAAACAGGAAATTGATGTACTAACCCACCCTTGTGGTTTCTTTTGGAGCTCCAGTAGAGACCCTAGGTAGGAAAAGGGGTCGTACTTCTCTTTAACGGCCGGATTTTGGCCAATTTTTCCCGGTAAAAGCGCCGTCGACTTCTTTGAGGTTCTTGTGGCAGCCTTGGCGCAAGCGCATCCCTGGCTAGGGTCACGGTTTCGCCGGGAATAGGTCCCAGTGGATCGTGCGGGCACTTGCTATTGTCAACCTAAGTGTCCTGCCATGTTAGTAATAAGGATCTGAAATTTATAAGGAATTAAAAACACTGAGATGAACGTGGAGTAAATTTGTTTACCTGGGGGAGATGGACCGGTCGCCAGACCGCCTGAAATAGACTCCGGTCCGCCGGAGATGGGTGATGCCCCGAGATGATCAGGAGGCATCACTGGATGGGTGGGAGCGTCGTGGCAAATCCATCGAAGCCACCAATTCGGGCCCATAAGTGTCGTCGAATTCGTTTTGTTTACATTTTTGTGTTAGAGATGTGAGTATTGTTGGTGATTAGATTTTTCCGAGACGTCCGATTAATCGGTATTTTATTGTGCGGACTGCGGGCATTGGTTCGTACCCGCCCTGAGCATCCTGAGCTAGCCAGGCATTGCCCAGGAAAGAAAGCAGTTCCGTTACAAAATTATAACTTTGTCGCTTTTTAACAGGGGGTTTCGCCGGATGGGTACAAACAAGTTTTTTCTGGAAAATAATAAAATTCTTAAAAATATATATATTTTTTTTTTTTCGATCAAAATCCAAATGAAATCTTTCCAATGTTGCCGCTTACAGCTGGTTATTCAAGAAAACCATTAACAATAGGTTGGACTTTGCACATCTTTTTGCGCGGTGCGCAAATTGCAGCGGGCACTGAACTCAATTCTTCCTTTGTGAACCTGAAGTCGGTAAACCAGTGTCAGTCAGTATAAAGCAGTTGAAATATCCACTATGTCCGAATGGGACTTTGACGTCGAAGCGAATGTGGCTGCAGCCCAAAAGAAAATACGAGTTACTTTAAACCAATTTGGCGCTATTTATGCCTTATCCTCTAATAATGCTCGGCTTTCACCTCAAGAATCTCATTCTGAGCTAGAAGCTATACCTGATATACCTGATCATGATTTTTGATCCCAACGTTCCAATAAGAAGAAACGACGCTTAGATAGCTCTCAAAAGTCAATTTGAAAAATCATAAGGAACTCAAAAGCCCACTATCAACTTTATCTACCAATCGGTTTTCGGAACTGTCGGACATGGACGACGGCGATGACGAAACTTTTAACGTTCCTCAAACCGTTAGCCCCAATAGCTCCGATCAAGCCAGGTCCAGCCCAAGCAACACCAAACGCAGCTTCATTACCACAATTAGCAATGGTAGCCCAAACCAACCTTCAGACATCAACGAAACCCCGCTGTCTCACAAACCACCCCCAATTGTGATACAAAATTGTGAATCTATAAGCGAACTTATTAGATTTATAGATAAGATTATTCACCCATTGAAAAATATTCATCCACCCAGGCTGGCGAAAATCCTTCAGCTGAACCCTCCACGAGGGTGTCGGCTGGGCAATGGGCACTGTATTACCCCTACAACGGGTAGTGTACTGCCGCCTGCTCTATCCGAGATAATGCAATTTCTAGCTAAGGCTTCGGTTCAATTCCTTCCGCTCAAAAAACCGGAGGAAATGAACCATAAGAAAGAAACCGGGGTTGGGATGTCAACCCAAACGTCGGTGGGAAGCGTGATCGCTACGGGAGCGGGTCATGTCAGTTGCAATGCTACTGCCTCACAAACACTAACCCAAACGGGGAAGCTTAGCCGCTCAGGTGCCATTGTCGATACAGACTCGGACCTGGAGACGTGCAGCTCTCCAAAGAAGAGGAGGAAGCCCTTCTCTGCTCGCCGAAACCAGGCACCAGCTCCAGCGTTCAAGCGAGGGGATGAAGGCCAAGGAAAAATATAAAGCCGCCCTACGCATCCAGAGCCGGCTTAAGGAAAAAGCCGCCCTATCCCCAGAGGAGAAGGCAAAGCTTACCTGGGCCGAGCAATGGATTGCTGAGGGCAGGCTGCACTTTGCCATCCTCCCTCACATGACATCCACGGGCGGATTTGCCAATAAAGTGGAGGAGACGCTCGCCAACAAAAGGCAACGCTCAGCCGAGAGCGCCAACAAGGACGCACCGGGGAGCAAGTGGACACGCGAGCCTAAGGAGGCGGGACCTCCCTCAAAGGCAATGAGGCCCAATAAACCCGCTAAAGTCAATGAGGTGACCAAACGACATCTTATCGTGGCACTCATTGACAGAAGCGAGGAAAATGGCAAGATGACCGAGTCGCGGTGGAAGTTGGTGCATGCGCGGCTCGTCGAATCGTTACTGGCACGGATGGAGGAAGACCCCGAAGCTCCCATGCCCACATTTGATGGTGCCGGATGGCTGAATGGGGTTAAAATCCTGAAGTGCGTGGATGATCCGACGAGAAAGTGGCTGACGCAAAAAATTTGCCAGTTGGAGGCGTTGTGGGAGGGGGCCTTGCTGGAGGTGGTGGATAGGGAGCTAATTCCGTCCATCCCTAAGGCGAAGGTACTCTTCCCCATCGCAATCCAAGGGGACCGGGCGCTAAAACTGCTGAATCCGGACACCCCAACTGCGAACTGGAAGGTTCTGCATATTGTGACCCCATCACCCAAGGAGGGGGGCCAAAGTGCAGTCCTCCAGATCAACAAAGAGGCAGAAGACATCCTCTATCCCAGATACGGGAAGATGGCGTGGGGCATGGGTAGCGTCTACCGGCGCCTCAAAAAACGCCATCCCGGGGATAAGGATGCTCACACCCTGAAGGCAGGCGAGGTGGAGAAAGACCTAGGTCTAGAAACCATCGTGGATGCCGCCCAGGGACTGACGCTCGACGAGGCCTGTGAGGAGGAGGACGGTGACCTGACGCTGACAGTCAACCCGTCGAATGGAGGTGAGCCCGGTATCCATGACTCTCAGGGTGCTGCAGCTCAACCTCCATAAGAGCAAAATAGCGTCGGCGGAACTCCTCATCGCCATGGAGCAAGGGTCCGCCGACATAGCTTTAGTCCAAGAGCCATGGATTGCCTCGGGCAATACCGTTGCCGGACTAAAGTCCTCAACCTACAATCTGTTCTATCCACCATCGCTAAGCAGAAACAGAACCGCCGTACTTGTACGGAAGGAACTACATGCTAACCTTATGACTCATTACAGCACGGATGACCTGACTGTGGTGTTGCTGGAGAGCGAAAAGAAGCGCCTTCTGGTAGCTTCTTGCTACATGGCACACGACAGGAGCCTGGTAGAAGCCAGCCCGAACGATCAGCAACTGCTCGTGGGCGCAGACGCCAACGCACACCACTGCGTATGGGGAAGCCCCGAAATAAACGACAGGGACGAGTCACTCCTAGACTTTTTACTTTCTACTAACATATCTATAGCAAATGTGGGGGAGGAGCACACCTTCGTAGGTCCCACCTCCTCTAACGTGCTTGATCTTACACTCATAAAGGGACAATGTACTATGGTATTTGAATGGAGAGTCCTCGAGAGACCCTCCTTCTCAGACCATAAGTACATACAATTTCAATACAGATTCGAACGCACCCCAAAACGAGCCGTCTTCAGAAACTCCCGGAATACAAACTGGGGATAGTTTAAGAAGACCATTACGATAAGGCTCGCAACTACTCCGGGCGCAGTAGATTCCGCGGAAAAAATAGAAAAGTCCCTAGAGACCCTTTCCAAAGAACTACTAGACGCGTACCACGCATAATGCCCGATATCGGAAGAGAGGAAGAGAACCAAGTCATTCTGGTGGAATAGGGACCTCTCAATCCAACGCGACAAACTCAGAGAATTTTTCAGAATCGCTAAGCTGGCGAAAGAGGAAATAATCAACGAGTAAAATAAAGTCCTACTCAGGAAGGAAATACGCAAGGCGCAGAGGAACTCGTGGAGAAACTTCTGCTCCAATATAGAGACTGCCCCAGAAACGGCTAGACTTAGGAAACTGCTATCAAAGCAGTCAATCATACAGAGTCAGCTCAAACGCGAAGACGGACAGTGGACCGAGGGCAGCGAAGAGGCCCTAACGGCACTAATGCTAGCTCATTTCCCAGGATGCACTGAGGTACCCGATGCGAACAAGCACCAAGGACCTTGCAACTGGAGAAGAGCACCTCCCAACTAATCTAATAACTATTAGAAGGATTCACTGGGCTATAGACTCCTTTTCGAGGATCAAAGCACCAGGATTAGACGGTATATTTCCAGCCATGCTACAGGTGACCAAGGAAGTGATCACCCCATGGCTTTACGCTATATTCACAGCTTGCTTAAGAACAGGCTATATCCCTATCCACTGGAGGACCTCTCGGATTGTCTTCCTGCCAAGAGCAGGGAAGTGCAGCCACGTGAGCCCCAAGGATTATAGACCGATAAGCCTCACCTCTTTTTTACTTAAGACGCTAGAGAAGCGGCTGGACATACACATAAGAAACGATGTGGGGAGACTGCTGTCAACCAACCAGCATGCTTACACTAAAGGGAAATCAGTGGAAACGGCACTACACTCGTTAGTAGCTACCATTGAAAGAACCCTAAATAATAAGGAATATGCGCTCGGAGTGTTTGTAGACATATCCGGAGCTTTCAACAACGTGACCACAGACGCTATAATGGACCGCCTAGAAGCGATCAACACGCACCCTGCCGTCAACTTGTGGATAAGAAATCTTCTAAGTTGTAGGCGGGTACAATCCGATTGGGGCACCGCCTCCATGGTGAAAGGAGATCGCAGAGGCACGCCGCAAGGCGGAGTCCTCTCGCCCCTCCTGTGGAATTTGGTGGTGGACAACCTGATCAAGAGATTCGAAAGGAAAGCCCCAAAGATAACAGCCTATGCCGACGACATAAGCATCATTATCACGGGAGTCTGTCCATCGACTCTCAGCTCGATTATGGAATCAACACTCAGGGAGATACGTGAGTGGGCGCAGAAGGTAGGACTCAGTATCAATGCGGACAAGACGGACCTCATTCTCTTTACCAAGAGATACAAGGTGCCGCTATGGAGCCCCCCAAAAATTAACACAACCAGGCTGGCGCCGAAAACGCAAGTAAGATACCTAGGGATTGTACTGGACAGCAAGCTGACATGGAAGCCCAATTTACTAGAGAGGGTGAAAAAGGCCACCATAGCGCTATACGCATCCAAGAAGATGCTTAGCAGCACATGGGGTCTCTCGCCCGCCCTAATGCACTGGGTCTACATATCAGTGGTGCGACCGACTGTTCTGTATGGAGTCTTAGTGTGGTGGCAAGCCATGGCAAAGAAGACGTATAACAGGCTTATGGAAAGAACCCAGCGGCAGGCACTGCTCTGCATAACAGGGGCGCTGAGGTCAACTCCAACAAAAGCCCTCGAAACGATTGTAGGAATAGACCCCCTAGATATCCACGCGCAACTGACTGCAGGAAAGGCGGCACAACGCCTGACTGCATCAGGAAACATGACAATGCAAGGATTCGGGCATAGTTCAATTGGTCGAAACATGAGCAGTGCGTCTGACTACATGATTTCCAAGACATGCCCAGATGTAAAAACAACAACATTCATGGGACCTGAAGACTGGAAAACAGTTCAGGATCATGCTCAACACCTCAATGTATACACAGACGGCTCCAAGATGGAAGAAGGAGTAGGAGCGGGCATATACTGCACAGACCCTGAGATACGGCTGTCGTATAAGCTACCAAGCCAATGCAGCATCTTCCAGGCGGAAGTATTCGCCATCGGGAAAGCTGCCGAGCTTTCTCAGAACATAGACCGCCCACATGAGGCGATCAATTTGTTCGTAGACAGTCAAGCGGCGATAAAATCCGTGCAATCGTCAGCGGACAGTTCCAAAACTGTACTGGCAAGCAGGGAGGCACTAGAGTAACGAGACCGCAGATGAACTTGCAAAGGAAGGCGTTGGACTGACTAGTGAAAAAACAGAAAATGTTCCTGTCTCGCTAAGAACGCTACAAAGCGAGCTGCAGAGACGGGCAGACGCACAAGTAAAGAGCAGATGAAGGAGAAATTCCACAACCTGCAAGATATCAAAGATCATATGCGAAGAGCACAACGACAAACTCAGCCACTATGTGCTGCATCTTCCACGACAGACCTGCAGACTGATAGTGGGAATTCTCACAGGTCACTGCCTGGCTGCGGCGCATGCAGTCAACCTAGGCATCACCGCGAATGCCAAATGCCGGAAATGTGATGAATCCGAGGCTACCGAAACCTTGGAGCATCTCATTTGTAAATGCCCGGCCCTAGCTACGGCAAGGATAAAATACCTGGGTGCTCCGATTCTGGCATCACTAGAAGATGACTCCAAAAAGAGGCCGGGTGAATTACTTGCCTTCGCGAAACACACCTTGATCCTCAAGGACTTTGATAACCGCATTAACACTCTCTAGGTCCACTCTTTAATTTCCGGACAGCTACGGGCCACATTGGCCTATGTGCGGCCCCGTGAGGGCCATCCGGCTTAACCTAACCTAACCTAAATGCCACCCAGATATATCTGTTTCGATCCTATCTTCAGACTCAGATTCGTACAGAGCCGATACGAAATCGCTCACCTTACCATTTCATACCTGGCATCTTAAAGAGGAAAGATCCTACCGTATTGTTATCCGAGATGTACATCACTCCATCTCGGATGAGGACATTAAGGAACTACCGAGATCGGCCATATTGTTCGGTTTATCAATAGACCCAGAAGCCGATTCGATTAAACCAGCTCATTACCCTAGTCTTTATTGAATTAGACTACAATGTCATCGATGCCAATCGTTTAATCATACAAAAAATAACTGCCATAAGGAAGTTAACTGTGTTAGATGTGCTCAGCCACACTCCATTGAGGACTGCCAACGAGAAGTCCATCCAGTTGAATTCTTCAACTATGGCGGTAATCATACAGCAAGTTATGAAGGCTGTATCGTTTACCAGCAGATAGTAAGTCGACGCAGAAGTGATACATCCCATCGTAGCGAATGCTTATGCAATTTGATGAAAAAATATCTTTACTTGTAGCCCAGCTAGAAAGGATGTTCCAGATGATGATGTCAATGATGACGCTTATGTCAGGCCAAGCTACCTCTGGGCGTCTCCCAGTTTATCCAGCCCAACCATGAGTCAACTTGGACTTAAAATTGGTGTGTGGAACGCTGACTGACTGGCCAACAAGGCACTGGAGCTAGATCTTTTTGTTCAAAAACATCACATTGACTTTATGTTGGTCAGCGAAACACACTTCTGCTCTTGGTCATACTACGAGCTACACGGATATGACATTCACCTATCTAACTATCCTGCCGATCGCCGCCGTGGGGGCTCTGCTGTCCCCCTAAAGTGCTGCCTCAAATACTAAAGTGCTCAATGTTTTTCTGTCGAAGTTAAAGCGAACCAAATGGAAGTTGCCATTGCGTCTATTTATTGTTCTCCAAATTACCAGCGCACATGACTTCAGAATTAGAACCCAAATTCCTAATTGGCACAGACTGAAACGCACACCATCGACTTTGGGGTTATCGAAATTCTACTGCCAGTGGGAGAGTATTGGCAGACTGTGTCAACAACTCCAGATACGATCAACCAGCGTACGCCATCAGCAATCTATTTTGCCATATATGGGGGCATTCGCTCTGAGCTAATCTCCATCTCAGAAAGCTTGGAACTTAGTTCTGATCACATCCCCTTGGTAATCGAGCTAGGAACTGCTGCTCTCAAGATCTTCCGGAAGACGCATATCCTCCTTCAAAGCGCGAGCATCCCACGGTTTCAGACAGCAATTAACCAGCTAGTTAACCTCAACATGGTTCTCAGCTCCCCTGAAGAACTTGACGACGCAACTGAGCTTTTAGTGCGAAATATTCACATTGCTGAGCCTTGCGTCGCAGGTTCATGCACTCGCGAGATCCAGCCGACAAAAGAGCATATCGTCGCGCTGAGGACGATCTCAAGAAGCTACAGCAAAAGACGAAAACGATTATTTCATTGATCTGCTACGCAACGCTGATCCCACAAAAGCGCATGGGATTAACCTCTGGTAGGCAGCAAGTTCAGTAAAACTGTAGCCCCCTCCCAGAATTCCTATAAAGCGTGCTGACTAAACTTGGTGCAAATCAGATGTGGAAATTTCCTTAGCTTTTGCTGACTGCCGATTTTAGCCATTTGACCTTGCAAAGCGGGTGACGTAGAAGCAACACAGGAACCCATTTGACATGTAACTCCGGAAGAAGTTTGTCTCCAAATAAAATAACTGTAGCCCAGTAAAGATCCAGGATTTGGCGGTATCGATAGCATAGTTGCCAAGGCTCTGCCCAAAAAGGGCGTATTATTTCTTGTGCTCCTGTTCAACTCTATGCTACGTATCCACCACTTCCCCACACAATGGGAATGCGCTGTGATATCGATGATACCAAAGCCAGGCAAATCGGATAACCTTGTTGCGTCTTACCAACCAATTAGCTATCCGCCAACTTTCTCTAAAATGTTCGAGAGAATATTTCTTGGCCAAATGATGGCAGTAAGAAGCGTTCAGGATGCCATTACAGATCACCAGTTCGGCTTTCGGAATCATAATACAACTTCAGAACAAGTTCACCGAGTAACACAGCATATTCTAAATGCCTTCGAAAGCGGTCAATAGAGCTATGCTTTCTTCCTTGACGTGAAAGAAGCCCTCGATAGAGTGTGGCTCAATGGATTTCTTTTTAAACTAAAAACACTTCTACCAGCTTCGTAATATCTTCTCCTGAAGTCTTATCTCTAAATGGAAATAAGTCCCACCACTGCAATTTTTTCCTGAGGCACACAAAACTCCCTATGTTAAACTGCGGGACACGCTCATCCCTCAATCTCCTCAGGCGCAGTACCTGTGGCTGATCCTGGACAAGCGGCTCACGTGGAAGCAACGCACCACCAAAATACCAGCAGCATGCCGTGGTAAACTCAGGAAGCTAAATTAGATGCTGAAGTCGACAAGTAAGCTCTGCCTCAGCAACAAAGTGCTACTCTACAAAGCAATAGTTGTCCCTGCTATGACCTATTGCATCCAGATTTGGGGCACTGCATCAGACTCTAACGTCATGAGGGTTCAAAGGGTCCAAAATCGGGCGTTGCGCTCGATCCCAAAGGCGCCCTGGTTTGCCAGAAATGCTGACGTCGCAAACGACCTCCACATGCCAACAGTAAGGGAGCAGATCAATCAACAATCAAGTCGATACAATGAACGGCTTCAGGCCCACACAAACCACCAAGCGGCATCATTGGTCAATCCCATGACCAGACGAAGGCTAAAAAGACGGCACCCAGGCGATCTTTGGCTAACAGGGAGGAAAAGAACGCGAGTCCTACACCAATAACACAACAAACTGCCATTGTGTAAGGATGCTATGGTCCGGGTAACTACTCAGTCGGCCCAGGAGGAGTCGGAGACAGGCAGAAGAAAGGACGGGGCCCGGAAGCTGGGATTTTGGTGCGAAAGTAGGGGGCAGGCGAGGGTCAACTCCCTGGCGGAAAGCCCACTGGCCGCCTGATCCGGAGAGGGGTCGGGAGGAGTCGGAAACAGCCCCGCCGTCCTGGTACTAGCCCCCTTTCCAGAGAGAGACCACCGAAGCGGAGAGTCGATCCCGCAAGCCGGGTATCTTTTCCCGCCCTGGGGCGAAATCGGGTCTTCCGGAGTCGGAAGAGACCGGTCCCGCGAGCCGAGTACCAGAGTTCCCCCGATATCCAAAAGAGGGACCGGAGTGAGAGCTACCGGCCACGCAAATCCGTGTACCGGCCGCCCTGGGCTTCCGAGTAAAGGGACTCCAAAGCGGAGAGTCGACCCCGCAAGCCAGGTATCTCTTCGCCGCCTCGGGAGAAAAAAATGTGGGTGCCTAAAACAAGAAGAGGTCGATCCCGCAAACCCGGGTACCGGCCCTCCTCGGGGAAAAGGTGTCTTCCCGGACCAAGAGAGGTGAAGGGTTACCGACCACGCTGCCCGTGTGCCGGTGGCCTTCGATTTCCCGAAAAGGGTGCGCCGAGAAGGCGATCTGCCGTGAGCAGAAAAATATTCCGCTGGTACGTCCATTGTTTGTCCAGATTTTATTTATATTATTGGTAATCCTAACTACTTCCTAGCCCCACGCACTCCAGCTCACCCGTTTTATACTCCAGCTCCATGTGGCTCGCGGCCGCCAACGTGTTCGAAGTTTTCTTCCTTCCTTGGCTTGGGTTGGCACTAGAAGTCTGACGATTTCGGCTGCTTCACAACGAATCCCGAATTCCCGGCTTGCCAAGGATCCTCTGCCGGCGATCCCTTGTTCTGCTCGTTCTGCTCTCGGCTTCGGGAGGGCTTCGGGTGCAGCAGCGGCAGCGAGAGCTTCGGCATGAGTCGTTCTTTGGCCTCTCTCACTCTGTCTTTTGTTCCTGTTTCTGTCGTCGATCCCTCTGCCGCGGCCGGGGTGTCGCCGTCGCTGGCTCGGCCGATCCCGCCTGTTTTCCCGGCCTCTGCCGTTGCTCTTGGGCTCGGCTGCGGGTGCCGACGTCGCTGGCTCGGCTAGTTCTGGCTTGCGTTGAGCTTCGTCGATGTTGCGGCTCTGCTTTCTTTTGCGTCGGTTCTTGGGCTCTGCCGTGACTTCTCTTGTTTTTCTCTTTGGCTCTGCCGGCCTCTGCCTTCTGCTCTCGGGCTCTGCTGCCCTCCGTCTTCTGCTCTCGGGCTCTGCCGTTCGCTCTTTGGCTCTGCCGGCCCCGTCGTTCTCTCTTAATAGATAAACTTTGTGTCTGCGTGAGGGCTTCTCTCCTCCATCCCTCCTATTTACACGTGCCCTCCTTGGGTCTTAGGGTGGCATATTAGTTGTCTTCCCCATAATCATTCTGGTTTTTATCAAAGTCTGCAACTCGCGATTGTATAATATAGTTTAAACAAAATGCTTTCTTTCGTTTTCATACATACACACATACATTTATATATGCTTATAAAGGTGCACAGCCGGCCGTAAGGTCCTTCACTGCTGCAGCGATTCCAGGCTTCTCCGTAAATGTAATCTAAAAAAAAATTCTCGTTAAACTAGATAATATTGTCTGTACAATGACCTACAACAAAAAAAAAAATAAATCAAAAATTGTCAAAATTGCGGCGTTTAAAAAAAAATAGTCGAATTTTGCCAAAAATTTTGGCCTGCCAAAATTCGATTTTTTTATCAGATTAAATCAATAGGTCATTGTACGGAGAACGCGTTTAAATATAGCTAATGAGATTCTGTAGCTGGCGAGCGGCTGCTCTTTAAATTGCTATAACTTAAAAACTGAGATGTCGATTTGAAATTTTAATATGTTATTTTTAAAGGTGTAATCTACCGAAATATAAAATAAAAAAAATCGATTTTTTTTTTAATTTCACACTAGTTGTGCCCCTTAAGTGCCACGCGCGTTAAGCTCAATTAAATGAGCGGCGATCAAAATAAAGAGCGTAGAAGCTGCGTTAACCAAAGAAACGGTTGTTATTCGTATTTCTCAATACGCGATATCGAAGTAGAAAAAACGTCTACAAAGAGCAACCCGGCCTTACTGGCCGTCGAAAACACGAGAGCGCGCTCTCTATCACCAGCCCTACTAATTCCAACTCCTACATTTTGGAGCTATCAATGCCAGACCCCACCACCACCGGCTTCTACGCAAGACGCACCAACAACAAGCAGTGCTGCAATTTCTGCTACCTCTGCAAAAAAAATGTCAACAACTAAAGCAACGACCAAAATTGCGGAATCGTTGTTAACGGCTCCATCGCCAACTGCAAGGGCAAAAAAAACCTCAGCAAAAGAAATGGCAACAACTAAAACAACGACAAATATTGCGAAATCGGTTTCAACGGCTCCTTCGCCAACTGGAAGGGTAACAAAAACTGTAAGCTTCGATAAGCAACAAGCTGTTCCGGCCATACAGACCGGTATGGATCGCTACATCCAGATTAAGCGTAAGCTTAGTCCGCAAAACAAGGTTGGTAACAAACCAAAGATCAACTGTATCATCCAATCCAACGAACAAGCAAGGAGTTCCAACAACACCAACAGATTTTCCCTCTTAGCAGATGCTGAGAGCCAAGCCGAGCCGGAGCAGGTGACCCAGAAGAAAGCAAAGCCCCCACCTATTTATATTAGGGAAAAAAATTCAAACGCCCTGGTCAACAAAATTGTTGCGCTGGTCGGGGATGAAAATTTTCATGTTGTTCCGCTTATAAAAGGGAACATCCACGAAACTAAAGGTCAAGCCAAATATGAAGAACACTTCCGAGCCGTGTTTAAATACCTGGAGGAAACGAAAAAGAACTTTTACACCTACCAACTAAAAGGCAGCAAAGGACTACAAGTAGTACTAAAAGGTATCGAACCTGACATCGCCCCCTCTGAGATATTCGAAGCCCTTAAAGACAAGGGATTCTCTGTTAAGAATGTCAGCAACATTATTAACAAAAACAAATAGCCGCTGGCTCGAGCCAGAGAGCAAAACCTTCAAGAAAAATGAAGTGCAGTTCTTATTGCATCGGAGAATCACCGTGGAAGAACCCCACAAACGCAACGGTCCAGTACAATGCACAAATTGTCAGGAGTATGGACACACCAGGACATACTGCACATTTCGCTCAGTCTGCGTAGTCTGCGGAGACTTCCACAATTCCGCACTCTTCCCTGCTAACAAAGAAGACCCACGTACAAAATGTGGGAACTGCGGAGGAAACCATACGGCAAACTACAGAGTCTGCTTGGTGTACAAGCAGCTGAAGAGTCGTATGCGACGAGCGACAGCTACGAGACAACAAAATACAAAAAATGTTTATTATAAATCAACAACTACGCCAGACGTCTTTTTCGGCAAGGCAGCTAGATCATCCTTCGGTCCGCTCAGTACCACCAACGGCATCTCCTTTGCTGATGCTCTACGAACGGACATGGAAAATCCACTCCAGCCAAACTTAAAAAACGTTCAGCAGGTCCCAGTCCAGCCGCAAAACAATTTGGAAACTATGATGTTTACCATGCAACAAAGTGTGATGGAGCTCATTTCCTTTATGAAAGCGACCATGCAAACGCTGGTTCAGAACCAGAATATGGTCCAAATAATCAATGCCCAATCTACGCATATCTTTGTGAAATGCCAACGGCATTTCACGGCATAAACTTGAAATAAATCACATCGACACCATGCTGCTGGTTGAAACGCACCTCACAAGCAGATATAACTTCCATATACGGGGTTATACCTTCTACCGCACAGATTATCCCGATGATAAAGCCCACGGCTGCACCGGCATCTTAATTAGAGAACGCATCAAACACCATTTTCATCAAAGGTTTGCAACAAATTACTTGCAAGCCACGTCTATAAAAGTGCAGTCAGAACACGACAACCTTTGCATCGCCGCTGTCTATTGCCCACCTCGCTTTGCAATCTCTGAAGGTCAATTCATGGATTTCTACAACTGACTTGGGGATCGTTTCATAGTTGCTGGAGACTACAACGCCAAGCATACGCACTGGGAATCACGCCTCGTTACTTCCAAGGGCTAACACATTGAGCTAACCCGCCAGCTCAATATCAAAGCGGACATCGACTGTTCTACCGCAGCCCTGGAAGAGGTACTCGTCACAGCAGCCATGATCTCAACACCACAACGGAAAGATATGCAAATAAAGAAGTTCGAAACCAACCTGCAAATTGAACAGCTCGTTATGAAAAAGAGGCTTCTGCGACGGGCGTGGCAAACCAGCAGATCGCCATGCTCAAAGCAACGTCTAAATGAAGCAGCCCGCAAACTAAACCGGGCTCTGAGGCAAGATGCTGAAAACGCACAACTAAGATATATTGACAAACTCTCACCAACTAGTACATAGCATCCTTTGTGGAGGGCTCCCCGATAAGAAATTCTTCAGGTTGCTGGGCACGCAGCGACATAGACAGAGCCGAAACATTTACCTCACATCTCAGAAGCGTATTCCAGCCGAACCCTGTTGGAAATCCTTTTCTTCTACCGCAAATTCACCCTAAAAGTGAATCCGCGATAACAGCGTTTCGACCGAACGAGATCACTAAAGTCATCCGGGAGCTAAAACCGAAAAAGGCTCCCGGCGGTGACCAAATAACTCCAAAAATGATATTTGAACTTCCGATCTGTGGTATTGAGGTCATCTGCAAACTCTTCAATGGGATCATAAGTCTCGGCTACTACCCAAAAAAATGGAAAAAGTCTATTATCATAATGATACCAAAGCCCGGAAAAGATCACACGAAACCGTCCTCTTACAGACCAATAAGCTTATTATCATGCCTGTCCAAATTGTTCGAAAAATGCCTTTTAACACGCATTATACCTTATATGGGAGCTCACAACATTATCCCAGCCCATCAATTTGGATTCAGAGAAAAAAATTTAACTATCGAGCAAGTTAACAGAATAACATCAGAGATTTGCACAGCCTTCGAACATAGAGAATACTATAGCGCGATATTCCTCGACGTATCTCAAGCATTCGGCCGCGTCTGGTTCAATGGTCTCCGGGTATACCCATAAACTACTTGAGTCGTATCTAAACAACAAAGTCTTCGCAGTGAGGTGCAACACAACAACATCCGACAACTACAAAATCGAAACTGGAGTCCCACAAGGAAGCGCACTTGGACCTACTCTATTCGTCCTCTACACAGCGGATATTCCCACGTGCGACCGACTAATAACCTCCACTTTCGCCGACGATACTGCGATCCTCAGCCGCTCCAGATGCCCAGTCCGTGCAACATCCCAACTCGCCAACCACCTCAAGGTAGTGGAGAAGTGGTTATCCGACTGGCGTATTAAAATAAACGAACAGAAGTGTAAACACATAACGTTTAATCTTAACAGACAAACATGCCCTCTGCTCTACTTGAATAGCACACAGATCCCCCAAGTCAACGAAGTAACGTATCTCTGCGTCCACCTTGACAGAGGTTTAACATGGCGTAGACATATAGATTGTGTGTCTGGACTACAAGGTCCTGCTCTACAACTCCACTCTCAAGCCAATCTGGCCGTATGGCTCCCAGTTTTGGGGGAACGAGAGCAAAACCAACATAGACATCATACAGCGCGCTCAATCAAAAATCGTGAGAACTATCACTGGGGCACCAGTGATACCACTGAAACCAAAACATCCACAGGGATCTTGGCATTCTCGCAGTAAAAGATGAAATAGAAAAGCAAACAGCGTCGTACAAGGAAAAACTCTCAGCCCACCCAAATCCTCTCGCAAGGGATTTGTCTCGGGTTTTCAGAAGAACCCGCCTACAACGTAACGACCTTCCAACCCAGCAATAATGTGTCAGTCAATATGAAATGTGTGCTGAAACATTAAGAAATATATTATAACATATAACATTCTTATTTTTATCATTAACCCAAAAGTGAATATGCCAATATTGTTAGGGCACCTAGTATGAAAAGTAGCAAAAGAACAAATATTCTTGCCGGGCCGGAATGAAATGATCACACACATGCACCCGTGTACGTGAATGCATGAACACGCATACATTTAAAGAAGAATTCAAGCGCAGATCAACCTTCTCAGGATGCGCCACTTTGCGACTGAACTCTCGCAATCAGTGTGCGAGCATAAGAATGAGAGAGCGAAAAATCCGAGCGCACACGAAGCTATGGGGCCTGCCGCTAACGTCCCGAAGAGCGCACACGAAGCCTCGGGGCCCGTCGCGAACAGCTCTGGGGCCTGTCGCTAAGCCATTTTTATGTCCATTCTCGTTGTATGAAATGGGTGTCTATATGTTGTATGGTTAGTGGTAAGGGCCACTTTTACTGTTCCAGTCTACATGACTGTTAGTTAGGATATAGTATAAGATTTGATACTTATTGTTAGTCTCGTAAGGGAAGATTCAATAAATAGAAGCAAAGTTAAAAAAAAAAATGCTGATTCGGTCAATCAGTTTGATGAAGCTGATTTACTGGCGCGAATGGAATGGATTAATTCCTTAAACCAGGTATTTGATTATGCGCAGACATCGTTGAAGCGACTGGATTTTACGGGGATCTCGAGCGACTATCGGATTGAATTTTCCGGAGTTCTCATGGATGTAAGCCGAGGCTTAGCTGCTCATCTCAAGTCGCAATTGCCGGCTTCAACCGCTGACAATTCAACATATATTGACATTACTAACAATCCGGATCTTTCTTTTAGATCTAGAAAGCCTCGCTTGCCAAATCTGGAAATTGCTCGTTTTCATGTATCCTATTCTGAGTGGCCGGATTTTCTGCCGACGTTCACTACGGTCATCGGAAATGATGATAAGCTGGTCGAGTTTAGGCGGCGTGGCTCTGGAGACCATACGCTCGCTTGAACCCTCAAATGCCAATCATAAAAGGGCTACGAATTTGCTGATAAATCGATTTGATAATAAAGTTTTATATTTTCAGGCACACGTACATGGATGATGGAAAACTTGGATCAAGCCTTGGTAACTCAAACACCAGGCCAGCAGGTGCAAAAAACTTCCACAAATATAATCAAAATACACTTATTGCTTCTGCCACTAACTCAAGTCAACCGATATGTTTATTTTGCGATGCAAAGGATCATTATTTGCCACAGTCAGAAGTTTGCAACGCAGTGAAGGAGACATTTCCGACCCTATAAAGTATATATATTCTTGATCAGCATCAATAGCCGAGTCGATTTAGCCATGTCCGTCTGTCGTCTGTCCTTCTGTTCTTCTGTCCGTCTGTCCGTCTGTTCGATTATACGCAAACTAGTCCCTCAGTTTTGAAGCTATCTGAATGAAACTTTGCAGATAGTCTTCTATATGCTCTCACTACTATATAAGTCGGAACGGGCCGGATCGGACGACTATATCGTATAGCTGCCATAGGAACGATCGGTAAATTTTGAGAAAAAAAATTATTACTTGTCCAATTTTCAACATATTTTCATATAATTTAAGACATGGTCATTTTATATTATTCCAGAATTTCGGTTTTATATTGATCAAAATCGGATTACTATATCATATAGCTGCCATAGGAATGTTCGGGAAATTACGTATACGAAATGTTGAACCGAATTTTTATATGTATAAATGTTGTATACAATTTCTGTTAGTTTTACTTCCCATTTGATAACATTTTATTAATTCATAATGATTCAATTGTAAGCTGCAAGGGTATACAAACTTCGGCGTGCCGAAGTTAGCTTTCTTTCTTGTTAAATTTGAGCCCAAATCTTCGGTATAGAGAAGCAAAGAACCTTTGCCTAAACTGTTTGCGCGAGGGACATAGTTTGCACCAAAGCAAGTCGACTGACTGCAGATATTGTCGCATGAAGAACCATTCATTATTACAAATAAATCATGACCCATACGCACCATCCATCTCATTTTCATCTCCATCATGCGATCCTGTCGTCGAGTCTTAGCCATTACCATCTACTTCATTAGCATTAGTATCATGTTCTCAAGCATCATCTCATCCTGATTATCACTTATCAAGCCCTCCACCCAAAGCCTCAAATATTATGCCGATTGACTACGTGTTGCTTCCGACTGCTATTATATACGTAAGAAATAGAATTGGAGCATTTATGCCTTGCCGAGCAATTTTAGATTCTGCCTTTCAGCTAAACTTCATAACCTCAACTAAATTTGAATCATAGAAAATCGCAAACATAGATTTCTGGGATAGGAGAATCTTCCATGATTTCTGATAAGACAGTCGATATTGTTGCGCAATCACGGAATGCCAGCTAAAGTTGTGACTCATAGTATCACCAAAGACTGTATAAGGAGTAAGAGGCCGAACGCCATACGATTTTTTTGCACACGATTTGGTTGAGCTGGCTTTTGAACTGGCTCCAGGCTCTCACTGGCTTCAGGCTCTCTCTGGCTTCAAGCTCTTTCTAGCTGGCTCTATAGAGCCAGCCGCTCTCTTTTACGCATACAGCGAAAGTTGCCGACTGTTTGTGTGCACATGTATTCTAATGGTTGTTCTTGTGTTTACTCATACAAGCAATCTCATTCTATTTTTTAGAATCTTACGCTCTCAACTTTGTGAGAGCGGACAGATTGCGACAGAGAGCGATTGTCGTTGCCTTAAAAAAAGCAGCCTCATATTGCAAAACGAATGTATGGCCGTTACTAATCTTAATATTAGAACGTCTTTGGTATCACGGATTATCACCCCCATTTCAATATAAATGCAACATCATGGAGAATTTCGCAAAACATTTCGCTCGGTGATCCTTATTTCAATCAATCACATCGAATTGACCATTTACTTGGCGCTGGTTTGTTTTTTATTTGGACAGGACTTTGCCAACTCTTTAAAAAAAAAAGAAAATTTGGTTGGATAGTCTCTGGAGGGATATCGAGTATGCGAAATCATAAATAGGTTTTAGCAGCCATCAGCAAGGACCCTGCTGATCATCCTGATGACACACTTGCCGCCATAGTAAGGCGATTTTGGGAAATTGAGGACTTCATTATGTCAAAGCCATCATTATTGCCGGAAGATTTGAGATGCGAGCAACTTTTCAATTAAAATTACACTAGACTTGGAAACGGTCAATATTCTGTACTGCTCTTGTCTACATCAGGATTCGAATCTTTAGGTGATTCTTATTGCCTGGCTCGTCGTCGTTTTAAGAGTTCGGAAGCTAAACTGGATAGAAACTCAGCCGTGAAAGCTCAGTATTCAGCATTTTTGAGGGAGGATATCGATTTAGGCCACATGTCTCTTGTTAAAAAGGAACCATCGGTGCCACAAATCTTTTTGCCTCACTAAAACGACTTCTGGTAGCTGTCTTAACGAATTAAATTGAACACGGTAACTTATAAAACCAAGCCTGCTGCCTTCCTGGCTATAAGAGCCATGCATCAACTCTCTTAAGATGAGGAGGAATCATTTACTATTGGAGCAAGAATTGTTCGTAGAGATGACTTAATCTCTGGTGGGGACTCAGTTGAGGAGGTGAGAGAAATTCGTCGTCAGGTGAAGGAGGTTGCGCGAGGTCTCTTTCCAATCCGCAAATGGTGTTCGAATGAGTCAGCAGCCCTGGAAGGAGAGTCTGACTGTGACAAGGAGCAGTTAATCAAATTTCACGATGGATCGGATATCGCCAAGACTTTGGGGCTGGGATCCATTTTCTGATCAACTCCTATTTAATTTTTCTTAACTGCCAACCAATCAACGACCCACCAAGCGGGTTGCATTGTCAACAATAGTCAAATTCTATGATCCGCTTGGTCTAATAACTCCAATTGTCACAAGGTCTAAAATCTTTCTGGAATCTCTATGGAGTGCGAACGTGGATTGGGATGACGCACTGCCAGAGCCCATTCTTTCGTCATGGGGGGAGTTGACCTCACAGTTATCGGTCGTACAGAACTTAAAATTTCCACGATTTGTACTACAACCAAGGGCTTCCGTTGAGTTGCATGGATCGGAGACCAATGGGGAATTGAAAGTCCATCTGCTCTGTGAAAAGAGTAGCTCCATTGAAGGCCTTAGCAATTCCAAGACTAGAGCTTTCCGCAGCGCTTTTATTGGCTGAGCTAATCGTAAACGTCAAGGAAACCATAGATTTCTATTGCGGCTTTCATTGTTGGTCTACTCGTCTATTGTGTTAGCGTGGATTCGGCAATCTCCGAGGGAGTTTAACGTTTTCGTATCGAACAAAATCGCGAAAATTCAGAATATGACGAAATACATGACTTGGCATCACGTTTCTACAAACTTAGCCAGGATGTACCCTGAGAGAATTGCTGTAATAATCCCTTTAAGCTAACGGGCCTCCATTCCTTCTGCAAAGTTCGTCAAATTGGCCGTCCCTGCTGGATGCAGTAAAGGATCTTCCGTATTGCGACTCTAATTGGGACCGTTTGCATGGATAGTTCGTCAAACTGCAAATACCTGAACTCTTTTGATAAGTTGCACCGAGTATTTGCATACATACATCGGTTCATCTCTAATTGCAGAGCCAAATGTGCGCCGTTAAAAGGTCGTCTTTCGGTGGAGGAGATCAACTCTGGAACTGTACTTCTTTTGAGGAGCACCCAACAGGTTAACTTGGCGAAGGAGTATGAATTTCATAGCAAGGGCAAGTCTTGTCCACAGAAAAGCAAGCTGGTTTCGCTTAGGCCTATACTCGGATCCGATGGGTTACTTCGCGTTGGTGGAAGAGTTCAGAATCCAAACTTGGACTACGATAAGAGGCATCCGATACTGTACCCAAGGATTATCCAGTCACCAAGGCAATCATTGTTTATTATCATGAAAAATATTTGCATGCAGGATCACAGGCGTTGCTTGCCGCATTACGGCAAAGGCTCTGGCCGATTGGAGGCCGCAAGTTCATCGCCAGCGTTATCAATTAATGAATGAAGCCTGTGAATTGGGAGCACGTTATTGGTAGCCTGCCAGCAAATCAAGTGCAGCCTAATCTAGCTTTTCATACTACAGGGGACTATCTATTATAAGGCAGATACCAGAAATAAGGCACCCCACAAGTGCTACATCGCTGTTTTTGTCTGCTTTTCCACGAAGGCCGCTCACTTGGAAGTGGTTGAGGATCTCACGATGGATTCTTCCATCGCATTGCTGAGAAGATTCATTAGCCTTTGAGGCAGTCCGCGTACCATTTGGAGTGACAATGCTACTAACTTTGTTGGTGCAAAGAGCGGGCTTGCCGAGCTGAGGGAGCTTTTTTTGAGCGAGCAACACACGGCATCGATATCTTTTGCCTGTTTAGCTGATGGGATCGATTGGAAGTTCATCCCTCCGCGTGCCCGCACTTCGGTGGTTTATGGGAGGCCGCTTTAAAGTTGTCAAAATCTCACTTCTACAGAGTCGTCGGTGCATCCATCTTAGCCATCGATGAATTAAGAACTCTTGCCTATGATATTTCTGCCATCCTTAACTCACACGAAGTTTCCTGAGCCAAATATACTGATCTCCGCGAAGGCCGCCTCAGCAGATGGAAATGGGTGACCCAAATGTAGCAACACTTCTGGCAAAAATGGAGCAGCGAGTATTTGTCCTCTCTTCAAGAAAGGAGAAATTGGCGCGTCGAAACGTTCAACATCAAGGTTCTTTTTTTTCTCCTCTTTCTTATCTCGATAAAGCTGTCGCGCTATTCAGCAAACTATTTTGTAAGCTTACATATGCATAAAAGAGTCTTGGAGCCAAGCTTTTAACACAGCTCTATAGCAGCTTGTTATGTGCTGGAAAATACAATACAAATAAGAATACATATAAACACGATAGACTTAGCCGATAACTAGTGATCGACGACTCGTGAGTCCAGGGAGTCGGACAACTGAGTCCATTATGGAACTGGTTCCTTAAACCGGATGACTCCCCAAATGAACCGAAGTTTAAACCCGAACATTTTTGAGTGATTTTGGAGAAAGAGGGAATTAGAAAAGGACCAAGGGGGGGAATTAAAGGGCGAAAATCAGTGGCCACAGGCGGTTCGGTTATCAATATTACATAAGCGAAAATTAGTGTTTCTACAAGTAAGTTCAAAAAAAGAATATTTATAAAGTTTATGTGGGTGAGAGATTTAAATTAATTATAGATTATTCCGAAACGAATAATCCTGGATCGGAAGAGACCAAATTTGGAAGAAGACCGAAAATCAGCCACCACCAGGAAGGAGAAGAATTTTCAAGGAGGAAAATTGGCCACTCATTCCTGGGTGGCCACAGGTTTTTATATATACTTTGAAGTTAAACTTGCCAGCAAAGAAAAAATAGAACAGGCACAGTAACTCTGCGAGCGGCAAAAATTGCCGCGAATTAGATTAAGAAATATGAGAAATTAAAATAACATAAATAGTACAACAAAATTAATTTAATTAAAGCCATTATTTAATCATGTTAATCTAAAGTTAAAGCAGAACACAGTGCTCGCCCGATAATTGTTTATTAGTATTTATTTATTTATTTAATTATTTATATATATATATGCATGTTCCGTGTAAACGTTCCTTCGGTACCGTGGGTAGGCTATTTAGATGTTAAAGTTTAAGAAAAATAATGAAAATATAAGGTTTGTGAAATGAATTTAACAGAGTAGAGATTCGTGTTGGGGGGGGGGTGGTGAGATAAGTTAAGCCAGGTACGGTCCACAGAGTTGGGAGATGTGTCCGAGGATGCATTCGTGGTTGGGAGGGACTCCTACTAGTATATTGATGTAGTCCGGTCCAGATGTTCTAAAAGTCCGTTGTAAGTCAAATTTAGCGTTGTCCGAGTTTAAAGTTCCGTTTTGTTTTTATTATGTTGTGTCTGCTGTGCGGCAATATTTTGGGTTGTTTCCCTCCCTGAGCGAGGCTTAGCCTAGCCGGCAGCGTTCGCGCGAAAAGCAGGACATAACAAGCTCCGAATGAACAATACACAAATTTAACACAACTATCGTGTGTTATTATTTATAACTAAGGGTGGCATATTCGTTGTCTTCCCCCTAAACATTTTGTGGTGACCCTGACAACTATCAGCGTTATTATTTACAACTAAGGGTTGCATATTCGTTGTCTTCCCCATAAACAAACATAGTTATAAAAAATGATTTTTCTGTAAAAAATAAATAAGACGTAATTGCTATCCTAATGGGCAAGTGAGCTTAACTCCTTCTCCTTGTGTCTACAATTTATTCAACTATAAATATAAAAAATTCACCATCTACCATCCAATACACCATAATTAATAAAATTAAAACAAGTGTGAGCGTATGCTGACTTCTCCCAAAGTCCACTCCTTTAAAACAGGTGGGATTTTTTCTCAGATGTGAAACTGAGATTTTCAAATAGCTAAATCTCCATCTACCATCCTATAACAACTGATCGAATAGCTGTTAGTCATCGAAAACATAAATAAAGCTAATTGAATTGGCTGCTGCGGAACTTATTTGAGTAGTATGCTAACTAGTTTCGGTGTTAAACAACAAGAAACTTCAGATTTCGGCAGATGTTGTTGGCATTTAATTAAAATGAATTAAATAACGAGGAATTGATAATTTAAGAATGCTTTTCTCGAACAAAAATTAATTGCCTGAACAGCGTCTGTGGTAAAGGCTCACAAGATCTATATAAAAGGATGTAAGTTTGAGTTCTGTGGGATGACCCCATTATGTTAGGTTACTATCGTCTTTCTTTTCTTTTAGTGGAAACAAAAACGTTGGAAAAAATACATCGATATATTTCTATTTTAAGCAAAATTGAGTTTTATCGATATTATCATGGATTCTTACATCTCTACACCATAGCCGCAAGATTTCGTGCCAACTCGAAAATATAGTTAATTTCGTTAATTAGAGTGGTTTAACAAAATGCACAGATATATATAAATGTTTGTTTTAAGAACAATCTGGGTAACATGGCTCGATTTTTGCTTCAAACTTTGAGATTGTCAATTTGCAAAAATGACAAGATAAATTTGGTCCAACCTACCCAATACACAAGTTTACGTAATACAAGTTTTTTTAACAGACGTAAGTAGAGGAATCGTAATGTTTCGAATTGTTATAAATGTTAAGAAATTTTTAATTTTTAATTCAGTTTATATATATTTACGTTACATTTCATAAAGACATTTACATACATACATACATATGTACATCATCAAAGTACACATGTGAACATATAACCTAAGTGCTTACGCCTGGGCGCTTTATACAATTATCCATCCGGTGCTTGCTCAAAAATACCAAAGATTATAAATATATACATCTCAAACAAAAATATTGTGTACGGCGGGTTTCATCGGTAGAACCCGTAGTTTGACCGTGGAACCGCAAGTTCGAGTCTTGGCGCCCAGTCGCTTGCTAGTCGTTTTGGCCTAGTGGTAAAGGCATCGGATTGAAGGCGTCGGACTACCAGTCTAAGATAAAACTCTTTTGTTTTGTTTCTTTTCTGCTCTTTTTTTATAAGCAACAATGATTTCTTTAAGGTTTTTTTACGTTGTTTTTTTTGTATTTTATTTTAATTGATTACTTTTAATAAATTAAATTAATATGTTAATATGTTAATTTTATTAAAAGAATAAAGTAAACTAAACTTATTAATGCGATTTAAGCTTCTTCTGGTTTTATAAACAAGTAACCCGTTCTATTTTGTTTAATAAAAGTATTTAAGATTAAATTAATAATTTAAAAAATTATTATAATGACAAGAACGGAAGCTAACTTAGGCAAGCCGAAGTTTAAATACTCTTGCTTTAAGTATTTCAAATTTTGTATATTTAAGGATTGCGGTTAGTTTCATTGATATTTTAGATCGAAATTCACGTAATACAAGGTCTCAATCCACTAGGGGGAACTAAACCTACTCTGCAATACCTGTCATCAGTAATTCATCAACGAAAATGACGGTGTTCATAAAAAGTTGATGACAGCCTATACAAATTACAGATGAATTTAACATAAGCATGACCAAAAATTGTATATGGAGTAAGAGGCCGAACGCCATACGATTTTATTGCACACGATTTTTTCGGGCTGGCTTTTGAACTGGCTCTAGGCTCTCACTGGCTTCAGGCTCTCTCTGGCTCCAGACTCTCTCTCGCTGGCTCTAGAGCCAGCCGCTCTCTTTTACGCATACAGCGAAAGTTGCCTACTCTTTGTGTGCACACGTATTCTCATGGTTGTTCTTGTGTTTACTCATACAAGCAATCTCATTATATTTTTTAGAATTTTACGCTCTCAACTTTGTGAAAGCGGACAGAGAGCGATTGTCGTTGCCATCAAAAAAGCAGCCTCATATTGCAAAACGAATGTATGGCCGTTACTAATCTTAATATTAGATCGTCTTTGGCATGACCTAGGCTGTAATCAGTGACAAATTTATTAACACTTTTGACCAAAAATTCATCAACATTTGTACTAAAAATTTATCAACAATTTGATAATGAATTCATCAACACTGATGATGAATTGTTAATGTATTTATCAACACTTTGTTAATCAACAGATTCTTCGAATCTTAATCAATGGTTCATTAAATATAAGAATATAACTAGCTGCCTATTGTATAACACAGTTTGTAATTTTTTATTTGAACTTTTAGTTTTTTTTTTTTTTTTTTTTTTGAGTAAAACAACTCCACTGCTTTCCACTTGATTAAACTTTTTAACGTAATTTCACTATTATGAAAATATGGTGTAATGCTAAACAACAAACACTCTGGCGTTAATGGCAGCTTGTTATAAAATTTCGTTTCATTTTTGTCGGCCCCAAAGTATTGCTCCCAACTCCTTAAAAAGATTGAACGCTAATAAAAAACGTTCACCCCGCTTATATTGTTAAGAGAGAGAGTTCAAGAGAGCAAGAGCCAACATGCCGCTTTTGTTGACGACATACTGATATACATATTTTGGCTTTTTTGTCATCATCATATTCTCATCAAAAACATTTAATCATCCTTTCATCAACCTTTTTTGTGAAGAGAAAAATGAGAGCGCGAGAGTCGGGTTTGACACGATGATCGAACGAGAGCGTCGGCTCGGTAGAAATCGACTATTGCCAAATATAAAACATATTGCAAAAATGTAATTTACTTATTTTTAAATGGATACACGAAATACATATTTACAATACTGTATATAAAATCTAGTTAACGTATAACATTATTAAAATAAATATGTTAAATGGACTGACTTACAAGTTATATTTAAAAAAGATACCACCCTGATGACTATGTTATGAGTGGTTTGATATGTAAGGGCAAGCTTCTGGAACCTGAGTGTCAGAAAATATTTATTTATGTTAGTTGTTTTGTTATTGCAGAATTAATTGTGAAAGGGTTATATCAAGTTAAATTTTTCTACAGAACATCGTTCGTTGAGGTTCTGCGGATTCTGAGTAGTTATTCAACATCAGATCTAATATAACTTCGAAATCTTGCTAAGGGAGATATGGAACTCCCGAAATGCCGAGTCAATGTACATATTTTAACATAATCGATAGATAGATTGCTTTGGTGGTTTACGACAGAGATGTGGCTCAATTTGCTCACACTGCTCAAACCGTTATCTTTTTTCGGAGGCGCCAGCAAGTCGTGCCAGATGTTCGGTGCTCGCGATCAGCAAACCGTCAAGATTTACAAAAACAACGACACTGACTTTTGGCGCAGGTAGCAAGCACATCGCCGCGATCTCGAGTTTGCAACAACACAGCCCAAGCGACCGAACTCGCACATCGTACCAAAAACAAGAACAATATTAAAGGCACATTCTGTGTGGCGCGCGACGAGTCGCCACGCTGGGGGCTTTTGTTATTCTTTCTTTTCTGTCCGAGCTGCTACCAAAACCGTTAGTGCCCGTCTCTGGTTTTCGATTTCATTGGTCAAAAAGAAATTTCACATTTATCGGAATACTTTGTTTAGAATGTAGGAGTATTTCGTTTTTACCAATAGCAATAAATGAAATCGTTTAAATTGTTTCAACAAAACATAAGAAGTTGGCAGAACAAATAATTTTGTCGTTAGCAATGTCTTCACGGTGAGCGCGAAGAGACTACATTGTGGTAATACATTAATATCGTATGATCCTCAACATTTTTTGATCGTTCCTATGTCAGCTATAGAAAATAGTTGTCCGATCCGGCCCGTTCCGACTTATAGTATATAGTAGTGAGAGCATATAAAAGACTATAAGACTATAAAACTAAGAAACTAGTTTGCGAAAATGTCTCCTTCATTGCGTTGCAAACTTCTGATTAAATTCATAACACTGTGCTAGGGTATAAAAATGTGCAATACATAATACGAGAAAAAAATAAACAATACTAAAAACGACGTTTCTTCTAGTGATTGGTCCCTCATTCACGTTCTTGGCGACCAACACTTTATCCATCGCGACCACATACTATATTAAGTCGTTTTGAGAAAAACCTTCGAGATTCAAAGTCTTTCGGCTCACGGTCTATAAAAATCAAATATGAAATTTCTTCCAAAATATGCGTAAAAAGCCTTTTTTCGCTATAAACGAATTCTAAAAATACCCTTCAGTATCTGTCCCCCGAAGATCCATGCGGAATCCCCGCGAACAAAGGAATCGTCCCCAGGAATTCGCTGGGGACATTCCATACAACTCATATCATAGAGCAGCCCAGCAGACCAAAAGCGGACGTAGTGCGGATGGATCTGAAAAATGTCCGCTAAAGATATGAAATACGGACAAAGAATCGGAGTTTCCGCATTACGTTCGATGAATGCTCAAAAACGGACTCTAAAACGGACAAAAAGCGAACCTTTAGGGTCCCACGTAAAAATGTCTATAAGGTAATAATATCGTAAAAGGTCCGTAAACTCAATCTTTTTCGGGTTCCGTAAATGATAGCTTTTGTTGCCACAAAACCCCTAACAGGTGATTAACTTTATTATCGTTTTTGAGTCTGGAAACGGACGTTTTGTCCGCCTGAAATCCGCAAAACTATCGATTATAATATTTTAAACGAAGTTTTTGTCTGCTGGGAGGCGTTCACGGCGGGGACATCGAAAAACTAGGGGAATGATCGGGAAATCCGCGAGGAATCATTTCCTAGGGTTTTTCAAAAAAATATCCCCGAGGAATCGCCGAAGACAGCGAGTGGAAGACCTGTGGAAAGTCCCCGAGGAGTCGCTCAGGAAACTCATGGGAAAACCTGTGGCGAATCCCGAGGAAACCCATAGAAAACAATAGAAAATACCCGGAAAATATCCCCTATCAAGTAAAAATCATTTCTTCCTTATTATACCCTTGCAGGGTATTATAATTTCAGTCAGAAGTTTGCAACGCAGTGAAGGAGACATTCCGACCCCATAAAGTATATATATTCTTGATCAGCATCAACAGCCGAGTCGGTGTAGCCATGTCCGTCTGTCCGTCTGTCCGATTATACGCAATCTAGTCCCTCAGTTTTTAAGCTATCTGAATGAAACTTTGTAGATAGTCTTCTATATACTCTCACTACTATATAAGTCGGAACGGGCCGGATTGGACGACTATATCATATAGCTGCCATAGGAACGATCGGTAAATTTTCAGAAAAAAAATTATAACTTGGCCAATTTTCAACATATTTTCATATAATTTAAGAAATGGCCATTTTATATTATTCTAGAATTTCGGTTTTAATTTGATCAAAATCGGACTACTATATCATAAAGCTGTCATAGGAATGTTCGGGAAATATTTCGTATAAATGTTGTATTGATAAAATTGTAAAATTGTGTCGAAGTTAACTTTCTTTCTTGTTTTTGTATTTATTTCTAAAATTGTATATTTTACTTAATGATTTCTTAGTGCGTCTGCCGGCTGGTAACCCTTTAACGGACTAACGATATCTGTAAAAGAAATACATAAATGTTAAAGTCAAAGTATCAAAACATCGCAATATTTTGTACAAATATATATACATATGTATTAATTTTAAGAGAAAACAAACTCCGAATATGTAGTGAGACCTTCCATTTACACCATCTAGGTTGACGGCGGATCAAGATCAATTGTGCGAATAAATTTATTAGTTAAAAACAAATAACTTTACTTACACTTCTGAAAGCAGCAACAGTCAACTCCTAATGCGAAGAGAATAAGGAGACATAAAAAGACTGAAGACCGAAAATTCTGGCGCGTGCCAGGTATTATATTACTTAAAAAAATATCGATATATTTATTTTTTTTTTTAATAATTTTAAGTTTTTACCACAAATTATACATTCTTAATGTAATATTACTTCATTTATTTCTTATATACAGTTTATATTTGTTTTAAAAATTATAATAATACATATTCATTGTAAAAATAATAAAGAAATTATAATAATACATATTCATTGTAAAAATAATAAAGAAAGAAAGAAAGAAAGAACAGAAAGAGTCTTTCTAAAGCCATTACCATCTACATATTGGCAATAAAAGTTAAAGATAAACTCTTTGGAAATATTGTAAATAAAAGTTTATGTAGCTTGTATCACTATATATATCATTATATAAGTTTTATATCTTTTATAATAATACAGATAATTTATACGAACTAGATAAACTTTTATTGCCAATAAGACTTTAAAAAGACTCCTTGGGTTATTTGAGCGTCTGTCATCCGGCTCCTCGAGTTGCAGACCACACATTTTATTGCGGACGCCAACCGCTCTGATGGTACCGAGTTACCCGGTGTAACAAGATATCCATGGCCAGATTATAAAGGTTCGGCATGGTTGATTTGTGAGATTTCCTTTATACTAGGGGATTACTCTCCCATGCTGCTTGGTGCAAGCTAAAATATAGCTTGAATCCTTATTATCTTTGGTGTCATCATTCATCTCTCTTGTTATCGAGAAAAAAAAAAATAAAATTAAAATCTATATTACGATATTAGGCAAACGAAATGTCTTGGTATAAATATATAAGTTTAAGACAAAAAATATCGATAAATCGATATTTTGATATATTATCAACAACCCTAGTGCCAGGGTATGCACGACCAAAGAAATGCTTTTTAAAATAAACCATATAAGGCAGAATATCAAATAGAAACGACGACGACGCAATACACTTTGTTATTGACACCGAATTTTTGCCTCCATCTCTATCTCTTTCTAATGAGTGAATTGTCGCAAACCGCTGCTCCGAATCAGTTCGAAAACAACAACAAATATGCAGTCCGAACTTCGTGCGACATCGGCAGTAGCCGAACGTAGTTAGAATTTTTTGTGGCTACTTCGTTTCGGACTTCTCAAAACGAAGCCCATGTAATTTTTTTTTGTTTTTTGAATATATATTTTCGATGTGCAAATCTCACGAAACCCTACACTGGCGAATCACCTACCCGGATCAGCAATTACACGCGTAGGCAAGCCAAACAACGAAACAACAATTTTCATGGCCCTTACACAGTTATTATCCGTATCTGAGCTTAAAGTGTTAAGTAGATATACGAACTTAGTGAAAGCATCTATGATAACAATTACGTATTCCTTTTGATAGTTCTTGCCACTTATCTTTCCCGTAATGTCAATGTGCAAAAGAGAATAACAACTTTTAAAATTAGATAAAGTTCTTTCTGTATATTTTTCTTTTTGAGCCTTATATAGTTTGCAAAGTGCTAACTTATTATTTAGACATATTGGCGAACCAATCTAAGTGCATTGCAGCTTTGTGTGAGTGGTTTACGACGGTAAGGCAACGTGTTCTACCGATCTTCTTATCTCATAAGTTCTAAGTAAATCTTCCTTCAACTCGTCATTACGCAATTTTTCAATTATTTCAAAAACTTCTGGGTCGCGTTGCTTTTCAGCCAGTGACCAGTTAGCAGTACTCACTGTCAAGAGGAATTCAAAATTGGAAGTTAAGATCGTATTCCTAATCTAAGCAAATGATTGTATTGAACCTAGAACGTCTTTCATTGCAATAGGTTCTGTAAAAGGGTCAAAACAAATGTCCGATATTCTGTTGCTTTGAATCGTTCAAGATTATAAAAAATTTTCTAAAAAATGTTATAAAACAAAGGGCTTAGGTAAATTATCTTCGCGGTTAATGAATCTATTAATTCATGACTTTATAAAAATGTTTCCTAACTAACGACATGAGTAGGGATACTATGAATTAGGAACATTTTTAATCCTATTTCGTTGTTGGCACAGTTTAATTACCTGCGTTTTTGAAAATTTGGCACCTTTCTGAACGCTTTGGTTACAGCAAAAGTCGTCTTCCAAGCCACAAAGCCATCAAGTTTTTCCGTGAAGTCTATTTTTATGGCCGAAGATTTTCCGGCAGCAGGGAATTTTTTGTGATAAGAGCAGAGTTCGCAAATAACTGTTGACCGTTTCTCGTTGTCTGCAAATAAGTCTCTTCTGACTTTTTACGTAAAAACTCAGAGAGCAACCGATTTGTGGGTTTTTGAATGAGCTCTCTCGCGCTCAGAGCGAACCCGTTTTTTTCTATTCTGTTTCGTTCCGGTTGTTCCAAGACCGTTTTGTCGTGTTCAAGGAAGCAAACGGTCTTTTGCGTATGCATTGGTATAACTTCAAACGCATAGGCAACCATATAAAGCTTATCACATAATATACTTAAAATGTTACAAATAAAATATATGAAACATGTTAACAAAAAATTTGAAAATAAATTTAACTTGTTCTATTAAACAAACTATATTATTTCTTTTTCATTGTGCGACCGTTTCTCGTTCCGCTCTTTACGCAATGCTCATTGAAAGAGCGACAGACAAAGATCTCAACGAAAAGCGCCCAACAGAAAAATAAATGAAGACAGCAAGAGTGTCTTGCTCAGAGCGAGAGCGAGAGAGTATGAACTTTTTCGGTTGTGCTCGGAACGAGAGTGCAAGAAGAAAAAGGGTAAACAGTTTTAATTTGCGAGCTATGGATAAGAGTAATGTTTCGTCTTTGCGTGAGAACCCACTGTTAATCGCTGCTGAAAGAATCAGCTAGTCATCAGTAACATTACAATCGTATTCCGATTAAGAAATGTATTTTTTTTCAGTCATACTAATTTAATCACCACGAAGTTTGTATTACTTTGCAGTTGGCTATTGTGTCAATTACCTTGATGACCTTGATCAAATTCAAAACACTGAAATTCAACACAAAAGAAATATCTAATAAAATATATACGTTGGTGCACTAAGATCAGTGCATTCAAGTGGCCCTTGTGAGACCAAGTAGATGGTTTTTCTTGTTTTAGGAGAGAATTCGAGAAAAAGACTACTGGCGTGCCGCCTGATTATTTGCTTGCATGCGTACTAGTGGGTTCGAAATAAAGTTTTTAGTGTGGGAAGGCTACTTTTGATGTTAGTGAATAGAAATCGTTATAATTTATACATAAATCAGTCTCAACGTCGAGGATCACATCGAAAGTAGGATGATAGGGATTCTTTTAACAAATTAACCTGAGAAGAATACAATTTGGAAGCTTTCTACATAACTCCCTTGAATTCGTATAGGAAATAAAGATTGATTTGATTAGTAGTCGATTTTTAAGCGAAGTAAAAAGTAAAGGGGTGCAGTAGTCTGATCGGACTTGGAAAGAGTTACTCCTACAGGCTGCATTTTCTTTTCTTTGTTTCGCACTCTTCAAAAAAAAAAACATATTCTGGCCAGAATTTGGTAGAGAAAATTGTTTCAAAGAAGAGAAAAATTTAATTTTAATTTCTTCACCAAAATTTGAATTTATTGGCTTTACGACACAACAGAATGTCATAAGCTTTAGAGCCGTTTAAATTTAATATAATTTTAACATAAGTACTCTGGAGATAGTCAGATAGCCAGGTCGTTAATAAATAATGTAAACAACAAAGGTTCAAATGGCTCCCTTGCTGGGCGCCAGAAGTAAACCTGAGAACATTAGAAAAGGTATTTTTAAAAGGACCTTTTGCGTCGTGCCATTCTGATAACTTGAGATCCATCTAAGAAGATCAACCGGAAATCCCATTATTTATTTATTTATTTATTTAGAAAATAGCTCATTACTTCCATTCTATCCAAATCCTTGCCACTGACCGGACAAGGAGTAATTTTTATTGATATGCTCCGACTCACATCAGGTGGTCAGAGGCAAGGATAGGTGTCTTAAAATAAATTGAGAATTGACATCTAAGGACAATTCCACATGTAACAAAAAATATAATTCATTATAAGACGAACATAAAACGCGGAAAGGGTCGTGCAACTCGAGTCCATACGCACGAACAGTATTCCAATATTGGGCGGACGAGAGAGACATGAAAGAGTTTGGTGGTGTAGGGATCATCAAACTCTTTCGACCAGCGCTTAACGAAGGCAAAAACCCCTTTGCCTCTACCGACGATTAAGCCAATATGGTCGGTGAAGTTTAAGGTATGGTTAAACAGAACTCCAAGGTCATTTACTGAAAAGATGCTCTCAAGATTACTTGTCCCTCAGGAATAATTTGTCAAGAAACAGTTTTTACGAAATATTACATGCATTTGCATTTAGTGTTGTTAAAGAATAGCAAATTGTTGTTGCACCAGGACTGCATGTTGTTTATGTCAATTTGCAAAAGAGAGTGGGAGACTGAATTCGTCAGTGGCAAACATAGTTTTATGTCATTAGCGTATATTAACACATGGGAGTTACGAACCACATTGGGCAAGTCGTTAATAAAGATGCCAAACAGGAGTGGACCAAGGTGGCTCCCTTGCGGGACACCCGAAGTAACGTGTATACGGTTTGAAAATGAACCCATAAAAGCAACTTTTTGCGTTCGGTTCGATAAGTACGTAGCAATCCAATTGATCAGAAAATAGGTAAGCCCAAAAGAGTCAGTTTTTTCAACAGCAGCAGGTGATTCACAGAATCAAAGGCTTTGCTGAAGTCTGTAAAGATAACGTCAGTTTGTTACATTTAAACGCATTTCTAATGACAGCATAAAACTCAAGAAGGTTTATGGAAGTGGACCTGCGTTTCATAAAGCCATGCTGCGAAGCTGAGCAGTCACTAACAGTTCAAGTAATTTGGGAATTGCACTGAGCTCAGCAATCCCTCTGTAGTTTTTGATGTTGGATTTACTACCCTTTTTAGGAAGGGGAATTATGAAGGATTCCTTCCAACATTCAGGAAAAAACGCAAACTGAAGGGATAACTGATACAGCTTGGTGAGTGGTCCATAAAGCGCACTAGCACAATTTCTCAAAACAGCTGGGTACCAAATCTGGACCAGAAGAGAAGGAAGGCTTGAGTGTTTTGAGACTCTGAAGAACATCATCTTCGCTGATCGTGGGCATAAATAATTGGAGTGCGGAAGAGAATATGGATACGAAGAGGTTGTATCGACACTAATAGCAGAATATGTAGATTGAAAAAATTTTGCAAAGAAGTTCGCGATGTCAGGCTCGTTAGAAGCGGACTCGGTGTTGAGATGAAAATAGAAAGGAAAGATTTGAGATTTTCGTTTAGAATAGACAAACGCGTAAACTTGCAATCCGGTTATACTGAACTTTTTAAAAAGTCTTGACATGACATTTTTCAAGTTGGAAAGTCGACGAGAAAACCAGTGAGGCTTATGTGAGACGTCAGGTGGAGAAAACGAAGGAACATACAAGTCAAAACCAGAGTATATGATATCATAAAAACGGTCAACCATGTTTGAGGGATCGTCAGAAGGAGAGTCCAAAAAAGTTCAATCGACCGAAGATAAATATGTATTCAAGTCAGAGAAATTAGCTTTACGAAAGCAGCGAAAAGTTGCTGGCTCAGCTAAAGGACAAGACAGTAATGGAGTCGATACTTCTAGAATTATCTCCAGAGTGGGATGATAAGCGGGCTGATTCTAGAAACCTTGGCATTGGCAAACTCCGACGCAAAAATAAGATCAAGGACATTGTCACGACAGTTCCGCACATAATTTAGTTGTCCCAAGGAAAGGTCAATAAGGCCGTGAACAAGATCATGGGGTGCAGTGGGAATGAGAGCATTCGAGTCCTGAGAGGGCATCCAAGATATGGACGGAAGATTGAAATCCCCATGACAATAAGGTGATCGTTAACACCAAGAGAGGAATGAATATTTTGAATTAAAGATAAATGATGTAAGTAAATATTCGTGTCGGACCGGGGTGGAATGGAGGAGCATGAGACATAAACAAAATAATCATGAACTCGAATGCGAAGAATCAAGAACCCTGGCCAATAATGCATCAGAGAGTCCAATTTTAAACGAAGATATTTCACGTCTTTGCTTAAAATTGAATTTTGAGACGGTAAATTCAGTATTAGAAACATTCAATTTATTGCTCAAATGGGTTAAAACATCAAGTTCAGAAGCACTCGGATTAAGGCGGGAAACAAAAACAAGTTTTTTGGGGGCAACTCCAGCAAGTGGGGCCGGTCTCCTTTGGGCAACTCCAGAAATAGATGACGGTTGTGGTCCTGGGCTGGTTAATGGCAGCGCAGAGATTGTGACCGCCGGAGGTACCGCCGTCTGAGGAACCACCATCAGGGGAGCTGCAGCCGGGGGAACCACAGCTGGAGGAGCCACAGGATGAGCATCGGAAGCCAATGACATTGGAGGCAGCAGCATGCGACGTGGATGCCTGGTTGATATTTATTAGCTCCAGAGCAGAGGGCAAGACGAAATCAACAGACCCAGAAATAGGGGCTAATGATGGTTCATCGGCCAAGCCTACGTCAACAGCCACGGCGATATCAGAATTGTTCCGAGGGCTGAACTGCATAAGAGGGCACACAGGGTCTGGAAGGAGCAAAGAATTATTAGCAAGGTTGCTCTTTGATTTGATTACTGAGTCACTTAGCAGTTTTAAAATGATACTCCACCGTCTGGAATCGGTTAGACAATTCCTTGAATCCGGCCGCCAATGATTGAAACTCCAGGTGAGTTTGCCTCATTAAAACCCTTATATCGGATTTGATGTGAAGGCAACTCGGGCACGTCCAGTCCAATCTGGCGTGTTCGCGTATACGATCAGCAATACGCGGGCCAATCTGTCCAAGATCGGCACATCCAGGGCGAGCAATGTTGTCGCGGAGCCAACAATAAACGGTAGCCTGTCGCGGTGTTATTTTGCCAGCGCTCGGACACTTAGTGACACAACACGTAGCCATATTTCTTGGATATAATTACTAAAATAATTACCGCAGCCGTAAAAAACCAAAACGGAGATAAAATTGTAAAAATTTCGCGTCGAAAGAACCGATAAAAACAAAAGCGGGAAAAAGCTTTTAAGCTTTAAATCGAGCTTCCGAACAAGAAGAAAATGGTTAACAGAGTCGAATGCTTTACTGAAATCAGTATAGATTACATCTGTCTGAAAGTTGTTATGGAAGCCCTATATTATGAAGGAAGGGAGCTCCAAAAGATTAGTTGTAGTTGATCTTCGCTTTATAAATCCATGCTGATATGGAGAAATTATTGAACTGCAAAGGTGCTGCAAATGTGGAGTAATGATATTTTCGAAAAGTTTTGGGATGGCCGACAGCTTAGAGATTCCTCTGTAGTTGTTGGCATCCAATTTGCTGCCTTTTTTGTGGAGAGGAATAACAAACGACTCCTTCCAAATAAGAGTGGGAGGTTTCTAATGATAAGGTTAACAATTTCAGAAGGGGATTGCACAGGACGTCGGCACAATACCTAAGCACACAGCCAGGTATTTCTTCGGGACCTGGCGAATAAACTGGTTAACCACGTTCAAGATCTAAAAGAATAAAGCTTCCGTTTAAACTAGGACTGAAAATAAAGAAAGAGTAAGTCAGAGTTGAGTCAGTGGACTTTGAATATGTGGTTTGAAAAAACTCCGCAAATGGATTGGCCATTGCCTGATCATTATTTACGGTTGTATTTTCAAAAGAGGGCGAGGAAGGATGAGTAATAGGCTTACGTTTAGTGTTAACAAAATTATAAAACTGTTTTGGGTCCTGAGAAAACTGGGCCCTACAACGAGAAAGATAATTTTTGTAACACTGCGCGTTCAACACGGTGAAGCTTAACCGAGCCGATAAATAACAGGATAGGACAAATTGAGAACCGGTACGTTTATATTTAGAATACACCCTCGACTTTTTGTTTTTAAGACGACTCAACTCTTTAGTAAACAACGAAGCTTGTAAAACATGAATTCATGGCACCGTAAAAAATATCCACGGCTTCTGCCATGTCAGTGCACATGTATAGATCGGACCAATTAAAATCAGATAAAAGATTATTTAGCCGCTCGAAGTCCGCCTTGCGAAAACAAGGGACTTTTTTGGCTTGACGGTCAGATATATTCTGTAAATCAGCCCCAACGTCGAGGGTCACATCGAAAGTAGGATGATAGGGATCATCGGGTAGCGTTAGCGGCGATACCCTGGCTAAACTAACCCTCGCCGGATCTGAGACAAAACAGAGATCAAGCAAGCGCTCTAAAGAATTTCGTACATGGTAAACTTGAGACAGCGAAATGTAAAACAAGCCAGCAATAAAATCATGCTGTGTTGTAGAAAGAAGTGAGTTTGTGCAATTATTGGAGGACCAAATAGCCCCTGGGATATTATCACCAAGAACTTCTAAGTGGTCCTTATCCGAAAGACGATTGGAGACCATCTGGATAGCGGAAAGCTGGTTCCAATAAATAGGAAGTTCCGACAAGTAAGGAATGTAGGAACAAGTAATGAAAATGGAGCTACCATTAACTGATAGCTTCACACAAAGGAATTAAACATCGTTGCACTCCTCGAAAGTTATAATTCAGACGTGAGTCTGGAGTCAATCGCTATGAGGACACCACCCCCACGTCTGATAGGCCGATCTACTCGGTAAATCGTGAACGCATCTGGAAAAACTTCGGAGCTTAAAATCTCCGGCTTTCACCAGGTTTCTGTGAACACGATAACCTGATAAGCAAACGAAAGTTAGTTAGTTGGAGTGGAAGTCGTAGAGGGCGCAGTGGTCTGGTCAGGCCTGGGAAGACATTCCTACAGGCCGCCTTTTCTTTTTCCTAGCTTCGAGCTCTTTGACGACAATATACTCCGGCCAGAATTTGGCAGAGCATATTGTGTCAAAGAGCTCGTTTGGGACATTTATCTTGAAAGATTAAATGTTCCTGGCATAGGAAAATTTAAATTTTTCCTCCTTAATTTTCATTTTGTCGGCTTTAGTTCTGCCTTGAAAAAAGGCTATTTCATCTTCCGATGCCTGATCGGGGGAAAGAAGCGAAACAAATATCTGCTCCGTTGGTGGTACTGCTTTAAGGGCTTTCGGCAATGCAAACACATTGTCTGGATTGCCAATATCGGCCGGTAATCCGGGCCGGAGACCCTGGGCGGATACATTAATGGGAATCTGCGACCCCTCAGGGGACAAAACGGAAAACACCGGAGGCACGGTCCCTCCAGCGGCACATTCGGGTACCGAATCCTTTTTAATTCCATCTTAGCATCTTTCGATCTTATTTTGATGTCTTCTACGAGGATGGCTGCAGTTGAGAGCCCGATGCGGGTTTGGATCTAAAAGATTCATTGGGGAGTACATTATAACGACTTATCCGTGTAACCGTTACGTAGGAAAAGCGTGAGAGATAAGAAAATAAGTGCAGTGGCACCGAGAGAGCGGGAGAGCGTTAGAGAAAACAAGCTTAACGTTTAGCTTTCCCGACGGCGCAAACAAAGGCTAAACGAGGAAGGCACAAAAAAACTTGTAAAAAATACAGCAGAACACTGACAGCTCAACTAACCGGTCAAAATCAAAAAGAGCCGTGTGAGTAAAAATTTCGGAGTTGCAATGCATAAGGAATAACAAAAATTAAAAAGAACAAGAAAGAAAGCTAACTTCTGCACGGCGAAGTTTGAATACCCTTGCAGTTTACAATTGGATCATTATGCATTAATAATCTTTTGCCAAATGAAAAGTAAAACTAACAAGAAAAAGAGCTAACTTCGGCACGCCGAAGTTTGTATACCCTTGCAGCTTACAATTGGATCATTATGAATTAATCAAATGTTATCAAATGGAAAGTAAAGCTAACAGGAATTGTATACAACATTAATATATATAAAAATTCGGTTTCACATTACGTATACCTAATATTTCCTGAACATTCCTATGGCAGCTATATGATATAGTTGTCCGATTTTGATCAAATTAAAACCGAATTTCTAGAATAATATAAAATGGCCATGTCTTAAATTATATGAAGATATGTTGAAAATTGGACAAGTAATAATATTTTTTTTGAAAATTTACCGATCGTTCCTATGGCAGCTATATGATATAGTCGTCCGATCCGGCCCGTTTCGACTTATATAGTAGTAAGAGCATATAGAAGACTATCTACAAAGTTTCATTCGGATAGCTTAAAAACTGAGAGACTAGTTTTCGTATAATCGGACAGACAGACGGGCAGACGGTCAGACGGACATGGATAGATCGACTCGGCTGTTGATGCTGATCAAGAATATATATACTTTATAGGGTCGGAAATGTCTCCTTCACTGCGTTGCAAACTTCTAACTTAAATTATAATACCCTGCAAGGGTACACAAAAATTGCCTAACAAAGCAAAAAAAAAATGTAATTCACAAATTTTCGATTTAAGGGGCACACCTAGTGTCTGTAATGGCCTAAAAAAGGTGTTTTTTGGGAATTAAAAAAAAAAACTACCTTATCAATTATTTCAAAATTTTAAGAATATATTTATACATGTTTCAAGAATATAAAGGGAAATTTTTTAATTAAAAAATTAAATATTTTTTAAGTTATAGTCGATCTCCAACGGCGCGGAAAAATAGGTCCTTCACTGCTGCAGTGATTCCGGCCTCCTCCTCCGGATTAAATCTAAAAAAAAAACTCCTTTAACTTGATAATATTGTCTGCACAATGATTTACGATAAAAAAATCCAAAATTGACAATATGGCGGCGTTAAAAAAAAATAGTCGAATTTCACCCAAAATGTTGATCTTTTTTTGCCTGCCAAAATTCGATTTCTTGATCAGATCAAAAATCGATGGGTCATTGTACGGAGAACTATATATAGAACATGTAAAAAGAATTCGATAGTGATCCGATCATTTGCTTTTGAGTAATCACTGCAGCAAATTCGGAAAATGCTGTTTTGAGAAAAACGCGTTTAAAGATAGCTAATGAGACTTTTTAGCTGCCGAGCGTCTGCTCTTTAAATTGCTATAACTCAAAAACTATTTGAGATATCGATTTGAAATTTGAATACCTTATTCTTAACTAGGTGTGTCCCTTAAATGTAGATATATCCCCACTTATGATTACCTCGTATAATTCTATTCTGGTCTCTTCAGTTGCCGAAGCTTTAGGGTTGGTTGTCGTTTTATTCGCCCATAAAGGCTCAAACTCTAACTTGCACTCTGGCGGACTGATGAAGGTGTATTAATTTATTACATTATATTAAATTTATTGGTTTTAGATATTAAAGTATATTAAAAATTAATAATTATTCAAAAATATAAATTATATTTGTTCGTTTCAGTTCCTGCAGAAGATATTTGGCGTGGAGTGACTGCAGTTAGTAACGCTGGAAAAAAAAGAGGTCGTGGCAAGGGAAGTGGAAAGAAAGTAGCTAAAGATCTAAATAGGGGACAAACCATTGGTTTTGGAAAAAAGAGTTGCCTATGGCCGGGATTAAATTCTCAAATTTTTCGTGGAAATGAGCTTATCCATCAACAACAAATGTCTGAGAACAGTGATAGGGAATATGGAATTAATAAATTACGTGACTCGATGGGAAATTTCAGGTTAATGAAACTTAATCCCATAGATCGTGGATGGTCTGGCAGTAAAATGCCTGGACGAAGCATTGGACCCCCTGATCCTGTTGGCGAAGAGGAATTTACTTCATTTGATACCCGAGTACTGGAGAACAAAATAGTTTTTATTATGAAAGGAAATATGGGAAGAAAACGAAGGTATTCTGTTTTGTCGGTCACTGGAAATGGAAACGGCTTAGCAGGATTTGCTACAGTAAAGGCGCCAGAAGTAAGAACTGCTCTCCGAAAGTCAAAAAATCGAGCTGGCCAGAAACTTATCAATATAAGCCTTTGCGAAAATAGAACTATATACCATGACTTTTTTACAGCTTTTGGAAACACCAAAGTGTATTGTTTTCAAAAACCGGATGGATACGGATTAATATGCCATCGGGCTATAAAAACAATTTGTGAAGTTCTAGGTATAAGGGACTTGCATGCCAAGATTGAAGGATCCACCAACTTACAGCATATTGTTAAGGCTTTTTTTATAGGTCTTATGCGTCAAAAATCGTTTCAAAATATTGCTACAGAAACAGATTTAAACATTGTTCAAAAGCAAAAAGCGAAAAACGGGTATACAGAAGTAAAGGGAATTCCATTTTCTAAACCAGCTCCTGTCTCTAATATTCAAGTTATTGACTATATGCACTATACATTGGGCAACAAAATCGTGTTAAAAAAGAAGGCAGTCTCGCCATATTATATTCACACAAAGGGTCATGAACTTAAACAAATTAAAGAGGAGCGACTTAGAAATCAAATAAATGTTAGACTCAATAAATTAGTAAACATCTATGTATGATAAATTTTACTTAATAAACTTAACATTTATGTTTAAAATAATGCTTTTTTGATTCCCGCAGTATTGAAGTTTATAATTATAATATATTATTATACATTATAAGGTAAGGATAATTGGATAAATTTATTTATCCTCCCTTTTTCTCCAGGAGAATTAAAGTTATTGCCGAGTGTGACTTCACAACATGAAAACTATGTTTTTTCATGTGCCATCGCCCAGGGGTTTTGACCTTACCGTTCTCATGATTATCGGTATGGACAAAATGTGGGAAAAAATTGCCCAAAATAAAAGGATCAGAAATTTTTTTATTATTTAATTTTTTTTCTCATTTATTATCTACACTTACACCTAATTTTGTATTGATTATAAATCATATTTAACCAAACTCAAAATTTTTGTAGAATACCGAAGATTGAACGAACCTGTGTCTTAGTGTTTAACAGACCGGTTGCTTACACAACGGGCCACGTAGTTAAATTGAATATCGTCGGCGATACACCCATTCGAACAATGAGTTTGATATTAACACAAGCTTGCAACCCACAGTGGTGGCGCCCATAGGCCATAAATCAAAAAATCTAAGTCAAAATATTTAGGTAAAAAGTAACCAAATTAGCTGTTAAAAGTCAAACCTTTTCCAGCCCAAACCGGTTTTCGCCGGAAATCTAACGGTTCTTTCTAAAAATAGCATCAAAGTTGTGAACACATGTTCATTTGCAAGACAAAAATTGCATGCTTGCTTATTTTGTCATTCAAAGCCAAACTTCAAAGAGTTCAAACGTCGAGATAAGTGAACGGATTTTATTCATTTAAAATGGAATTTAAAGCTGAAGGTATTTACTTTAAGTCCATTTAGTAACAATAAACTAATATGTTTAATCGTTTTTGTGAAATAAATGTTGTAAAACCATGTTTTTTGTTCATTTTGTGTGCGTCTTTTTCATGTTTACATAAACTTTTAGTTGTGACCCCCCTCGCTCCCCCAATGTGAGTATTATCAGTGTATTAACCAATGTTTTTAGATAATGAAAAGGTTAAGTCCACCTGCAAATAGTTGCAAATGTGCCTGTAATCTTCAATATACTAACACCGCCTTTATATTTTTAATGGCTAAAATCGCAACTCGAGTTGCTGCTTTTCCTTTGTTTTTGTGATGTTGCTTTTGTTCTCTTCATTTGTGATTGTGTTTGTGTTTTTATACACATTTGCATATCGTTTTTATTTCTTTAATTTTTGTTATTTTTATAGGAGATTCATATAACTGTGTGTTTTCACGCATGCATATATTTAATCTTTGGTGCTCCGTATAAAGATATTAAATCGTTTAGACGTAAGCATACAAGAAAAATATCTCGCGTTTTAACAAACAGCGATTTATTCAATAGGTTACTTTTAAGTTCCGATCCTTTTATTTCGGTTCAAAGGAAACTTCCTTGTAAGCAAAAGTCAAAACTCCTTAAATCAGTGATTGAGTTACTTGATGAAAACATAGAATAATTTTACTTATAACTTGTTTGTATAATTATAAAACTTTTTTTGTTAAGTTTCATAAAAAAAAATGTATGTATAATAAATTCATTTAAATTTATTTTTGTTTGTTGTAATATACTGATTTGACTACTAAAAGTATTCTTAGGCGCTTTCCTTATATAAGCGCAACCTTAATGACAATCATTTATAGGGCAGCTATTGGATAAAGTGGTCCGATTTTGATAAAATTAAAACAAAAATTCTAGAATAGTAAAAAATGGCCATGCCTCAAATTCTATGAAAATATGTTGAAAACTGCATACTCTATAATTTTTACCCTAAAAATTTTTCGATCGTTCCTATGTGAGCTATACGATTTAGTCGCCCGATTTAAATAATTTTTACACAATATATTTAATATATTTTTCTAGATTTACTGTAAAAATTGCATAGTGATATCTTCACTAGAAGTATTTATGGCCGCCGCTCCATACAAGCCCGACCACTGTGCAACCCTTATACCAATATGACTGCCGCATAAATAAGACTTTTCATTTAAGATTTAAAATCACCATCGGGATTGACCTAAGTGCGAGGAAGACGACTATTGTCACTCCCAATGAAAGTTTGTAATGCTTTGCAAATGCACTATCTGAGAATATGGATAAATCCTACCTACTGTAATGAACAAAAATTTTAATTAAAAAACGTATTAGAGGTCTGGTCTTACTAGCTTCATTGTTCGTGACTAGCAATTATTCGCCGAAAGAAAAGTGCGTATGAGCCGTAACAATGGAGAAATATAATATGTTTTCGTTTTTTGAGCTGCCAAATTAATTTAAATTAATAAATATTAAACAATTGTATGTATGTATTAGTAGGAAAAAAATAAATTTAAGGTTTCCCACATATATAAACGCAGGAATACTTCGACAGGGACTTGGAAAATTCTGCGACTGTTGACCGTTTTTCTTCTTGCGCTCTCGTTCCGAGCACAACCGATAAAGTTCATACTCTCTCGCTCTCGCTCTGAGCAAGACACTCTTGCCGTCTTCATTTATTTTTCTATTGGGCGCTTTTCGTTGAGATTTTTGTCTGTCGGTCTTTCAAGAAGCAAAATGAGAGTCCGCAAAAAACAGATTGACCGAAAAACTCAACGCAAACGGTCTTCACATTTACTTTTGTTGTTGTGAAAAATAAATAATATAGTTTCTTCAAAAGAACAAGTTAAATCTATTTTCAAATATGTTTGTTAACATGTTGCATATATTTATTTGTAACATTTTAAATATATTATGTGTTAAGCTTTATATGGTTGCCTATGCGTT